>OX243816.1:18125384-18262884 GCA_945859605.1 Lumbricus rubellus | reverse complement strand
TTGCTCATAAGTGCTGTAATATGCCGAGCAAATTTCTGTCCAGGGTAACGGCCTCAGTTGTCATAGACCCTGGTCAAATCGGATCCATCCATCCAAGAGAAGAAAGGGTCGAGAAGCAAGTACCTAATATTCATGATAACGCGGAGGAGGACGAGGAATTGGGGGTAGTGAGGCAAATAGTGCAAATAGTGGCGGTGGTGGTGTGGTGGTGATTGTGATGGTGATGGTGGTGGTGATTGGGGTGGTGGTGGTGGATGATGGATGATGATGATGATGGTGGTGGTGGTGGTGGTGGTGGTGGTGGTGGTGGTGGTGGTGGTGGTGGTGGTGGTGGTGGTGGTGGTGGTGGTGACGGTGACGGTGACGATGACGATGATGATGATGATGATGATTTCTGTTTCAAAGGCAGACCAAGAATACAGACAGGCGGCGCAAACAGTCGCAGAAACAGACACACAATTGTATTAATTGTATCTATATATTTATATAGCGCCTTTCGCATGCGCTATATAAACCTCCGCCTTCTCATCTTCATCCTCATCGCACCATGACATTAAGAGGAGCTCGCATAACGAAAAAACCCTGGAGGTGAAGAAATGCTTTTAAAGAATAAGACACTGAGATAAAAAAAAAACAGTCATTAGTTTATTGACTTTAGTTCGTATATAGTGCGGAAGGTGGATCTAATTCCAAATGGAGGGCACCAACCTCAGCCAACACCCGATGTTGGGCAAGAGCAGTCCTAGCCCAGGGAACAAAAAGATCGAGACTATCAGCAGAACGCATTGGGTGATGTGAAGATGCAGATAGTCGCTTTTTGCATAAGCCTATGCTAGTTTTCAGTGATATCTAGAGGTATTTCCCAGCTGTGCTTTTGAGACCAGACAGAGGATCTTGTAGTGCAAGCGTGCAGTGATAGTTGGCCAGTGCAAGACTTCAAGCATAAAATATTAATAGAGCTATGCGCAAAGCGAGGGAGTCGAGCTATGAGGTTATTATATATAGCTGAAGCATTTAATACCGATTGAAGGGGAGAAATACGCTGTTTCGGAAGGCCATGAGAAGGGAGTTGCAGTAGTCTAGATTGAAACAGACAAATGCTTTCATGGTATGATGGTAGTAAAGACACACACGCTGTCGCAACCACACACAGAGAGACACAGAGAGACAGAGATGGGGAGAGAGTCGAGGGCAGGGAGGGAGGAGGGAGGGAGGGAAGGAGGGAGACAAACAGACAGACAGACAGACAGTTGTGGGGCGCGGTGGTGTAATGGTGGCGTCGTTGCCTTGGAGCCGGAAGGTTCGAGGTTCGAATCCACCTCGCCGCATAAGGACCTTGGGCAAGTCCTTCACTCACAATAATGCTCAGCGCTTCGGCATGAAACTCCGATGCAGTGCCCGCTCTGCATTCGGGAGCACCTCTGAGTAGAGAGATCTTGAAGGGGCGCTATAACAGGTACGCATACAAACAAACAAACATAGGCAAATAGACATATGGATAGGCAGAGACAGAGACAGTGACAGAGACAGAGAGACATGCAGAGAGAACGATTGGCTGATGGAAATATTCCTATAGACAGACAGACAGACGGACATGCAGACTCACAGAAGGACGGACTCACCGAGCGACGATCCATGTTTGTCTTGCCTTGGACCGGAAGTCACGTACAAGGTCTCGAGGATGGCATGGTAGTCTTCCTCTGGACCAGACGACAGCGTTGTCGTCGTCGTCAGAGGGACGACGGGTGAGTGGTGGGGCGTGTGGTGGCCCCGGGCGAGGAAGGCAAACGCGGCCGAAAAGCCCTTCATCTGGTTCTTATTGTCCGCCACCAGTTCGACGATGACGTTTTCACCCGTCGACGTCACCGTGACGTCATCGAACGTGTTGCAGTACAACGCAAGTTGCGGTGACGTGACGTCAGTGCCGTCGCGTACGATGACGTAATCGGGACTGTTGTGACAGCTTCCAGACAAAACAAAATAAATAATAATAAGATTAAAGGTTGTCTTTCTGGGTTAACTGAATGTTAAGTTCTTTACGAAGTTGTTTGTCTTTCGGATTTCAGATTTTTTAAATAGTGCATGATCATTTATCTATTTAAACATTTTGCTTTTTAACTACTTTAAACAAGTTCATAAAATGGAATAATAAAAGAAAACGCTATCATCATCATCATAACTGCCACTGATTATGATAGGCTACTGATGCCGATGACGGTGTGAAGATGATGATGACGATGAGGCCAGCGAAGACTAGGCTATGATAAAGTGATGACTTCAACGTTAGTACAATAAATTAATAAAATTAATAAATAGATTTATACAAAAAGAAGAAAAAACACACGAACATGACTCAATGAATTTTTAAACTCACAGTCTAAATCCTACTTTAGTCACTTTGAAGTACCCGGCATGCAGCGGAAACTTCTGCACTTACTGCAATGGGATTGCGGAAATTATTGAATGGAATTGTTAATACAACACCGTATACGTTCACAAATTGCGACTAAATGGCCGCCCGTGTTGAAGGCACCGACTGGTCTCAAATGCGGGAAAGGCAGAAAACCTTAGATGCTACTGCATACGGCACCAGCGGGAACTCTATTCAATAGAAACTATGGCACCAGCGTCATTTGAACTGCCGGATGTGCTAATAAAAGACTGACTGACTGACTGACTTAAAGTTTAATCTATCTCTACGACGCTCTTACCATCACCACATTAGGCCTACTTCCACTTCAATTTATGTCCGGTAATAACAAGACCGTAAAAACTGTGTCAACAAGTTTTATTTTAGTGGGGCGGCTTATCTGGTTTGGGAATCAAGTTACAGAAGCAGATGACCGAAGATAGCCAGACTGTGAACAACAAATAAAGGCACCGGCACACAAACAGACAGCCAGACAAACAAACAGACAGACAGACAAACGGACGGACAGACAGAAAGACACAAACGTAGATTGGAAGACGGGAGAAAGAGAAGGAGTAGGCTACAGTTAGCGACAAGGGATCATAGGCCTAATTATTTTAGACTATTATAGACTAGACTACATTAGACTAAATTAAATCAGACCATAATTATAGACAGTTGAATATTATATTGTGCCTAAGAATAGTCCATACTGCGAGAGGCGCTTTATATAGGCTATACGCAGAGCTGTACACAAGGGTATACGCGTATGCACGGCGTGTAGGCTACCTATAGTTCCGAAAAAAGAGAGTATACGCGGGCATACAGCGAATACTTATCTGACAAAGAGTTCAGATAAAAAAAGCGTCATAAAAATTATGACAAGAAAACAGCACAATATCGCGCTTAGCCTACCGTGCATAAGAAAAAAAACTGAAAAATTTTGAGATTAGCGAAAATGAAACTTTTTGAATAGATCTAGGCTTACAATGGGTAAACTCGCATTGGATCCGATCATATTAGATCGGATTAATTTGGATATGATTAGATTTGATTACCCTCCATGTATGGCTTCGAGCTGGATGACATGGAAAAGTATTGATACACGTTCGCTCTTCGCCCCGTAGAACACGTACTGGCAGTTGGTGTTCGGTGGGTAATTCTGCGGGAACCGTGGTGAGAAGAAGGCACCCGTCTTTACACCCTTTGAGCTGTAGAAGTCGTAGATGCACCGGTTGCCCCAACGCCGACTTCCGCCAACGACTTCGAACTGAGCTGAAGACAGAATAAGAATAGAATTCTGCATCCATGTTCCGAATCTATAGATCTAGGGCTAGCTATTAGGTCTATGTTCCGAATCTATGTTCAAATCTGCCGTTTAGAATTGATGTTCATAATAATTAGTCTATTCTTGTAATACTTTTTGCAACCGGCATTTTATGCTGATATTTGTTGGACTCGCATTCAGAAGCATCAACTGGGGACGCAATGTAGGGCCTACTAGCCTACAACTTCACTTGAAGTGATTCTAGACTTTGCATTATAACTGCGCTATGAAATGATAATCAACTTTGAAGAAATGTTTATTTATTCAAACGGTCTGTTAGGTAGCCTACTAAATTGTAAGGACTATACTGTCAATGTATGGTAGCCATAAAAGTGCATACTTACTCACCTACTCACGTACCTACATACTTATTTGTTACTTACTTTACTTATGCCACCGACTTATTTGCTATGCTAGTCTTCAGCGTTCCATGCTATTAAACTGAACATTGGCCCAAACAGTGAACCGTGAAACACAGCAGACGGTAGAAAATTGCAGCTTTAAGCAGCTACCGTATCATTACCCACAGTGTGTAGGGAATCCAATATTATTATGTCGTTGTTTGGAAGGCAGTCCAGATTTATTCGTTCGCGAAAATGGATTAACCTAAGCCGTTAGCGTCAGCAAGAGGTCCGTCCGGAAACCATGAACTGTATTCAGATTCGTATTCGCAAGCGCCGGGATGCGGTCGTTCCGTAGTTCCGGAAAGTGTAATTACCGGCATCTGGCGACGGACGAGCGACTCTTAGGGTCAAGCTCTTCAGGGACATTACTTATTTACGCCTCCGATGCTCCACTGAAAAATATCAGTCCAGACTTGATGAATCGTATATATATATATATTTATATAATATATATATATAGGCTATATACATATGTAAGTCCTATAGACCGTTATCATTCCGCAGGGAAATAGATAGGCCCTTTTTATAATCATTTACGGAATTTTGGGACGGCTGAAATATTCATTTAAAACATGTTTCGATGATTTCTGCTAAGTGATATATATTGCATATTTATCTCATAAATAATTAATCGTAAAAAATGGCGCTTTGCAATTGAAAAGAAATCTCGGTCTACAGTATTGATCAAACTCAAGGATTTCTTTGCCGGTGGAAGAAATACGGTTCGCTTTAATAAGTCGGTGAAGTCATCTGATTGGAAAATGGAAAAAACGGTCGTCGATAAAAACCGGTTTCATCGTCTACCGTAGACTGCAAAATGGTGCGAATGACGACGCTGCGACTTTATCAAGATTAAGTGCTTTTTGATTTTTCGTGCGGATGTCTGTGTTCTTCTGCGTGACTGAAGGTCGATATAATAACTCGTGTTCTATTTCTTTGTCGGATGTCCTGCCGTTACAATGATAAATATTCTATACGTGCGGATGCAGCGCTTAGTCTCTCTATAGGCCTATGCCTAAAAAGACTTTATTCCTAAGCTAAAACATCTTTGTAAGACTAGCGTTGGAAACAAAATCTGATATTGTACAATAAGGCCTAGGCCTATGAGGCGAGAAATTAGCAACTCGATCGAAAATCATAAAATATGGGTTACCGCAAATTTAAGCGCCCTAGGCCATTCAGAGGAACAAGTAACCCACTGTATGCATGCAAGCATGAAATTGTAATTATATTTGTATATAATCTATATATATATCAATTCATATTGCGCCTTTAAGAAACTCGACGAATTCGCTAAACCGTGGGTAATTAAGCCAACTAATCGCATAATTGGAGTAGTGTTTCACCGTAGTGCGTGTACAGAGACGTAACTAGGATTTTTCGTTGGGGGGGGGGGGGGGCTTAAGCCTTGAGCATGACGAGTCTATATTGGTGCCGTACTGTATTTAACCGTAAACATACAACGGCTTGATTTATTTCGGGGTTCTTACGCTTCGGTTGGGGGAGCTTAAGCCCCCCCAAGCCCAACGCTAGTTACGTCACTGTGCATGTACCTTTTCAGCTGAATTAAATTTACCTTTATCAAGGAACTCGTAGTTGCCTCGAAACCCTGTGTAGTTTCCTTGGACGCTGTCCGTGTGGAATTCGAGGGTGAGGCTGGGCGTCGACGAGTAGTACTGCGTCTGTATCATCGACAGATTCCCGCACAGTTCGTAGTTCCAACGATTCTGTTCGTTCACTTCCGGTCGGTCAAGATCGAGGAATAAGCGCACGAAATGAGAACACCTGCACAAGCAAGTGACTGAGTGAGTCGGTTAGTGATTGGGTGAGTGAGTGAATGAGTTAGGGAGTGAGTGTGAATGAGCGGATATGGCTTCATGGAGTGAATTTACTAGTACTGTTAGCAAGGAAGTGAGGAACTGGGAAAGGAAGCAAAATAAGTAGGTATGCGGTTATAATGGTGCATTCCATACAGTACTGTAAATACCAGAAGTTTTCTTATAAACTCACAATAGCTTTTCAGAAGCTACTTTTAGGCCTACTGTTCATTTCATTGAAGGCCCTAATTATTAGGCTATATTAAACCTTGTAAGCTAACATATTTTTTACAATATCCTGGTAGCTTTCGACTATGTTATTTTATGTTGAAATAAATCCGAATGATTTAGGTCGATTTTGAGTGAACTTCATTAATAATAATATGTCGGACTGGGCAAAGTATCAGACTCGTGTAGATTAGAAAAAATCAGATCAGAATGCAAGACATTCAAGAGATTACTGTATAAAAGATCATAATGTGCCTGACAATATGTCTGATAGTATGCCTGATCTTCTAAAATCTTATTTTAGAAGATCAGCTCAGTTAATATCAGACCCGATCAGAACCCATTAGACTGACCTGAGACTAACATCGAAGCCGACGAAAATTAGGTCATTGACATGGATTATGGTTGTGGCTGTATCTGGGATTTTTGCAGGATAGACCTCGATCGTCCATCCCATTTTTTGTTGTTGACGTCTGTCGTAGCGAAAAACGAATCAATTTAGTGATAAATAGAACTTGCGAACCATAAAAATGTGTTCTAAGGAAGACTTAGTGTTTTGTGATTTGAGTGACATAATTTTAGACGCAATTTTGGACGTCTCTGTTTGAAATTACCCTGCTGATTACCCGGATGTATACGTCACATAAATCGTCTGCGACGCATCCGTAAATACGATCTGTGATTGGCTGAGAGGTTGCGGCTTCATAATTATTCCTTCGATATTAGTCTCAGAGGGATTAACGAAGGTGTCTTTATGTTTGTGTGCAGTATTTTTTCTCCGCGTAGATGACGGACGTACTTGGTCGTAAGAGGCAGCGGAAGATCGAAGTGGAGGAAGGTGAGCTGGACGATGTGGTTCGGTCGACCGATGAACGTGTACAGGATGCAGTTGATGTTGGCCGAATAGAGAACCGGAAAACTCGGCGACGTGAAGACGCCTCGCACTCTCTGTTTGACGTCATAAATGATGCACTCGCAGGCTGTTTACAAAGACATAAACAAGTCAGCGCCCATCGTCTAAACCCTCGCACCCCCTTTCCTGAACAGTGGACTCTGCCGGACAATAGGACGGTCCAGAAATCGTCGCCTGGTTGAGGGTATACAACCGGGTCTGAATTGCGGTCGTTTGCTGTCCGTCTATTTAACATGATGGCGCTATATAAATCGTATTAATTGTTCACCATGTCCGACCATCCGTTGTGTGTGTAGTCGTCCTCATTGTTGATTTCATAGTTGTTTGCAAAAGAGATTCCAGCGATGTTGCGCTATAAAAATTCGACAGGCGGGAATAGTATACAGAGCTCATGAAACTTGCACTGAAACTTAATATTGATCCTAATTCATTCGGTGAAACTATGCTTGAAAATAGAACTACCAACAAGACAGATTAGCAAAATATAAAGCGGACTATAATACAATTAATATAAACATATACACCAGTCATTCAATCAGTCAATCAATCAATCAAACAACCAATTAACCAGTCAATCAACCAAGTAGCCAATCAACCAATCAATCGATTGATCGATCATTTATTCATGCAAACTAAAAATTTATTATGGTGATTACTTAATTATTTAATCCATTCACTCAGTAATTAATGAAGGAAATAGGATTATACTGATTGATAAACCATTTAGGCCCAATTTCAGCCTGAATTTATGTATTAATCACTTCAGAAAGTCTATAGAATTCATTTACCCATGCAGTCTACATGTCAGTCAGTAATGCATTCATTGATTCATTCAATCACTTCATTTCAATGCTCAAATTTTCATTCGTAATTCATTCTCTCGATCAATTAATTTGATTTATCTAAGGGTCCGAAAATGAACAAATTCAAAACAGTTGTGGTAGGGTCTCAAAGCGTAAACCATCAGCTAATGGCTTTAAAACATGTAAAATCTGGATTATGACCAGCATATTATGAAGCACTAAAATAACTTTAAATTTACTTAATAATTGTTTACTGAAAACGCTAAATAACTAAGTTATTTTTAACAGCGGAAGAAAGAAAGGCCCGGAACGCGGTCCCGGTGCGTTCCGTCTGAAAAAGCACTGCATCAAAGTGCCAATTAATTGATTAATTAATAAGTATTTGTTAGCCTATTGCTTTCTATTTTTTAAATTTATTCTTGCGTTCTGTAATAAATCTGCAAACGCCTCAAAGATCCACACATTCATATAAATCATATATATATATTCATAATAAATATATATATATATATTCATAATAAATATATATATATACTCTTTACACCTCAAATATCCAACACCGGAAGTCGGTCACCAATCCTGTTACTCGACGCTCTCATAAAAAGGCGCTAAAGCAGTTACAAGCACAACCTCGGGATCTGTCATTGTATCGAGTTGCTAGCACGTCCGGTCAACAGTTGTGGATTTTGGCGCCAAACGTACGCAGCAGACGACACAAATCTCAAAAACAACATGGCTGCCTTTGTTGGGGGTTTGTCGGTGGCAATATAGGAAGACTGCCAAATTAAATTCTGGCCTCGACAGAAAGTGGACGCGAATGACCACACCAACCGACCTACCAACCGACCCGTGCACCCACCGACCCACCCACCGACCCACCGACCGACCGATCGACCAAACGAAGCACAAAGCTCCCCTCTGCCGTCGACCGAGAGTAATGACAAATTTATGTAGCGCCTGTCTTCGTCGAAGGCCGCCATGCGCCGGAAAGCAGGGAACCAGCGGGAGCGGATTAGCATAAATCATCGGAAGAGAGGACGACGCTTATTGGTCGACTGTAAAGTAAACGCTCACTTCCACCCACGCACACGATTATTACGGTCTCACACAGATACATACAGAGACAGAGGTACACAGACAGAGGTGCACAGAGAGAAAGATGGAGGAAGGCATATAAACAGACTGAGAGATATAGAGACACACATAAAGGCATGCAGAGAGAGATAGACAGAAGACAGTATTGTTGGGTCCCACCTCCCCGTTGGCTCAGTCTGACCTGAGGTTAATGTCGTTTATTACAGAATACAGAGTCAATGGTGACAGCGAACGCTAAACTCCACCACTGTTTGTTTGTTTATAATTATGTGCACTTGTTATAGCGCTACTTGAAAGATCTACTCAGAAGCGTTCCCGACTACAGCGCGGACATTGAATCGGAGTTTCACGCCGAAGCGCTGAGCAATTGCGAGTGAAGGATTTGATCAAAGTCCATACGTGGCGGCTTGAGGTGGATTCGAACCTGCGACCCTCCGGCTGCAAGGCAACGAACATGTCCACTACACCACCGCGCCCCACATAGCTGACAGTGCCAGTCACAAGCCTGAATAAAGGAGGAGGGAGACACTAATCATCTCTGAAATGACGGTGACGTTAAACAGCAACAAGCCAGAGCGATATCTGACGTTTCGACCTTCTATATAATCGTATATAATAATACTGCTTATCTGACTCCTGCCTATTAGATCAGCGACGATATAATTTATATTCAGGGAAGTCAACCGGTTCGGATTATGGCTGTGGCGGGGGCGGCAGAGGTTATCGACCCGGTCAACAAGGACTAGTTTTATCACTGAATCAACAATGCTGCTGTGCTCCTCACATCGCAGCACTGTTTAATCCTGCTTTGTCTATCTCTATCTATCTATGCACGTGTGTTTGTGTATTCTTTGTATCATTGCATGTGTCTTTGTATATCTCTATCTATCTCTGCGTGTATCTTTGCATATCTTTATCTCTGAATGTATCTTTGCATATCTTTATCTATCTCTGCATGTATCTTTGCATATCTTTATCTCTGAATGTATCTTTGCATATCGCTATCTTTGCATGTATCTTTGCATATCTTTATCTTTGCATGTATCTTTATCTTTGCATGTGTCTTTGCCCAATGATGTCAAAGTTTATTCACTATATTAATACAGATGGAATTAAGATATAGAATGCATATACTCTGAGTATACTATACATGTATAATATATATATATATATATATATATAACATGGAGACCCTATGCATTTCATTTTATGCAATTTTTTTTAGTTTTTGCAGATATTATGCAATAGAGCCCATTCACACGACAAGTCGACTACAGAGTCTGCTAATGTCATATTTTTCCTATCCACCGCCGAAACGCAATAATCCTATACACAGTACAGAATGCGGGTATATACGCGTATTTGTAGATGTGAGGCTTTATTATTATTGAAGTTCATCATCGTCACACGATGGCGACGTAGGTCATCTTTTTTCGAACACGGTGTAGTAGATTATTATTATCATTTAGTGATCGGTCGTGCGTTGCAAAAGTCCTTTCAATGGCGTCGTCGATCCATGAAAGATCAGTTCAGCTTCCATCCATTTGATCTGCATTTCTGAGGTTTGCTGCATTTGTATTTGTGTGTATGTGGTGTGTGACACTGTGTGTGTATGTGGTGTGTGTGTGTGTGTGTGTGTGGGTGTTTGGGTGTATGCATGCATGTCTGTCACTCTGGCGACTTGTATATATATATATATTAAATATAAATATAATTTTATATAGACTATTATATGCGTGCATGTGTAATGTGTGTATGTACGTATGTATGTATGTATGTATGTATGTATGTATGTATGTATGTATGTATGTATGTATGTATGTATGTATGTATGTATGTATGTATGTATGTATGTATGTATGTATGTATGTATGTATGTATGTATGTATGTATGTATGTATGTATGTATGTATGTATGTATGTATGTATGTATGTATGTATGTATGTATGTATGTATGTATGTATGTATGTATGTATGTATGTATGTATGTATGTATGTATGTATGTAACTATGTATGTATATTTGGATACGTATGACATGTATTTATGCATACATTTTTGGCTACGGCTTTGACTATGCATGTATATGTATGTTTATGGTTATGCTCATGGTATGACTATGTGTATCTATGTAGGTCGGTGCGTGCATCAGGACGCTTTTTATAGCGCTTGTTAGCTTTTCCATTATGCGATGCACGTTTGATGAGAGAAACAACTTCGTTTGAAGATGGTTTGAAAGTGTTTTCTAACAACAGTCAGATGCAACAAAGTGTATACAAGACGAAACGAATGCGGAACTGGTTGGATTTAATGAACGAAGTTGCTGCACACGCATATCTACCATTTATATCGCGCCTGTAAATTTGTATACTTCTGCTTCTCATCCTATACGTTCCGTCCCATTCACCTCCTCTTTTCCTCCTCTCCATATCTCTTTCCACTTATCCTCCTACTCTTAGTCCTCCTTTTCATTTCTTTTACCACCTATTTTCCCTTCATTCCTCCATATATGCCCATTCTTTTCCTCCCATCTTCCTCACTTTCTACTACCACCCTCCTTCATTTCTCCAAACCTTCTCCTTCTTTTCCGTTCATCCTCCTCCGCCTCCATCTCTTCCTGATTCGTATACCATCATCGAAGTTGATTTTCATTTTGCGTAAAGTGATGACTATACCAACATGTTATGTGCATGGACGCTGAAGTTAACGACGATGATAATGATGACGATGACATCGCCTACAACGACAACGACAACGATGATGATGATGATGATGATGATGATGATGATGACGACGATGATGATGATGATGATGATGATGATGATGACGACAATGACGTTGACGATGACGACGACGACGATGATGATGATAACGATGACGACGACGTCGACAGTGGCCTAGTCATCATTCCATCCAGTTAGCCATCCAAACAACGTGGCTTCGGTCAGACGTATCTTACGACCAACCATTTCGAAACCGATGGCCGTGGGGACCAATTGACATTCCTCGCTAAACTTGATAACCTAGCGAGGACGTTATTCTGCAGGCGAGAGCCATGATGCACGTAGAGTATGGATCAACAAATGACCCAACGTCGTCATTTGCTCGTGATTATTCGATCGTAAAAGACGCCATCTTTGAGTCAAAAACATTGGCGTGGAATTATTTGCGTCGACGAAGGAAAATTGACGTTTTATGCACAATTTCTCCGTCGACGATATTTACATACTTACGCACACAGCAAGTGCACTTGCGCACTAATGCAGCGTATGCTGAGTCGTATACGTGTGTACATGTACATCCATGCATACGTGTACGTGTAACGCTAATAATATTAGCGTTACACGTACACGTACACGTACACATATTATGTGTGTGTGCCTGCAAAAGATAAATTTATAAATGCACGCGCGCGTGTATTCACTAATTATTTATCATATACAAATAATTATATACACAATTAACCAGTCACTCTGAGCGAGCGAGAGAGAGAGAGACAGACAGACAGACAAACAGGCAGACAGACAGACAAACACAGACAGACAGACAGACATAGACAGACAGAGACAGATAGAGACAGACAGAGAAAGACAGATAGATAGATAGACAGACACAGAGAATGGGCAGAGAGACAGACAGATAGAGACATAGACAAAGACAGATACGGACTACCATACGGACAAACAAGTTCAGCCATGGAGTGCAAGGACTGCAGCGTTTATGGCCGATCTGGACTGAAAACGACACACGCATTATATATATAATATATATATAATATATACTATATATAATATATATATATATATCCATTTCAATCAACGTATAATGGGTCGGACTGTTCCTCCTTCTGTCAACCATTTCCTCCATTTACCTCCTCCTCATCTTCCTCCTCCCCTCCTTCTTTTTCTCCTCGTCCTCCTTCTCCTACCCCTCCTACCCTCCTACTCCTCCTACGTCTCGTCCTCATTCTCCTCCTCCTTCTCCTCCTCCTCCTACTCCTCCTCCTCCTCCTGCTCCACCACCACCACTAACACCACCAACACCAACACCACCAGCAGCTTCTCCCTCTTTTCTTTCTTTCTTTCTTTCCTTCTCCTATTCTTCCAACTTCTCTCTTTGCCTTTGTCCATTCCTTCTTTCTTCTCTGCTGCACTAGCTGCAGATTGCAGAAGTGTGTCACTCAATTTCTATCGCTCTCTATTTTCTTGCTCCTTGCCAACCCTTCAATGTGTGAAGCCCACGTTCGTCCGCCGGTCTTTCCGTCCGTCTGTCAGTACATCCGTCCGTCCGTCCGTCCACCCGTCCGTGTTTCCGTCCGTCCGTGTTTCCGTCCATTCGTCCTTTCGACCATCACTCTTTTTGCCCTGGATCTGCGATGCGGGTAGACATATTGATGGAAGAGACTTGGAAGCCATTTCCACGGAAACTGGCCGTTGTCTTTGAGTGAAGTGGAAAGAGACATATGGGGGGTTGGGGGGCAGAGAAGCGTTGAGGAAAGGAGGAAGAGAGAGTAGAGAGGGGTACAAAGGAAAAGAGAGAGAAAGAGAGAGATAGATAGATAGATAGATAGATAGATAGATAGATAGATAGATAGATAGATAGATAGATAGATAGATAGATAGATAGATAGATAGATAGATAGATAGATAGATAGATAGATAGATAGATAGATAGATAGATAGATAGATAGATAGATAGATAGATAGATAGATAGATAGATAGATAGATAGATAGATAGATAGATAGAGAGGGAGGAATGTGAAGCCTCCGTCCATCCGTCCTTCCGACCACCCCTCTTTTTGCTCTGGATCTGCGATGCAAATGAGAAAGAGAGAAGCGTTGAGGAAAGGAGGAAGAGAGAGTAGAGAGGGGTACGTAGGAAGAGAGAGAAAGAAAGAGCGAGAGAGAGAGAGAGAGGGAGAGGGATGGAGGGAAGAACGAATGTAGGGAAAAGGTATCGATCGCGTATTTGTAGGCCTACAAGAGACGCTTAGACTCTATGAAATGAGAAGGGCTGTTCGTATATACCTAATTCTTTCTTTTGTATCGACAAATGGATAGACATATACAGATAGATAGACAGACAGACACACAGACAGACACACAGGCAGACATACAGATAGGTAGATATATTATAGTCAAACATATATAGACGCTATGTAGAATTGTAGATAGATTGCCAGCCACGTAGGAAGAGAGAGAAAGAAAGAGCGAGAGAGAGAGAGAGAGAGGGAGAGGGATGGAGGGAAGAACGAATGTAGGGAAAAGGTATCGATCGCGTATTTGTAGGCCTACAAGAGACGCTTAGACTCTATGAAATGAGAAGGGCTGTTCGTATATAGCCATTAGATGTCTACGGCCCCTATTCTCTTCCGTACTCTATCTGATTTAGGACACGTGGGTGTGGAAGGATGGGCGGTGCCTATTTAAGGGTCTGCTTTCGTGGGTACAGCCCTTCGGTGGTGATGTGTGAGGAGTGTGGTTGATGTCTCTTGTTGAGGGTGGTCGTGGTGTGCTGGTTCTGCTTCTACGTCGCCGTCTTCACCTTGTTGGTGCTCTGGCCGCTTATCCGTCTTCCTTGGCTCCGTTAGCCGTTGTCTGTTGTGCTGTCGTCCGTACGGCGTCGTCTGGTCTGTTCTACTTCGTGTCTACTAGACGGTAACGCTGTTTATTTTGCTGTACATAATTGCTCTTGAATAAATCGAAGTTATTTTTATCAAATTGGGACCTTATCTTTGATAGTCATCCTCGTAGACGGCCTTGAACTTTACAAATGGGGGCCCTCCGTTCTTTTGCTCGTTTTGGGCGGTGTAGTGAATGTGCATTTGCGTAAATCCGTTGGGAAATTTCGGATGTTTTGGTCCGTGTGGTTCTCGGAATTTTGAGAGAATTTGCCGTTATTTGTCGGTCATTTTGCGGTGTCGCATTTCGTGTTGGGGGCCTGGGCTATTGAATTTCGTGCATTGGCATAAATTTTGTGAGTTTTCGCATTTACGACAGTCACGTGGTTTGACGGAGCGTTGAATTTTGACGTATGGGTGTACCTACGTTTTGTCCATGTGACATTTTTGTTCGTTCGTTGGTCAGGTGTTGACAGCGTTCCTTTTGGTAGAGCATTTTTGTTGGTTCGACCTTAAAATTGGTTGTTTTTTGTGAAAATTTTGACGCATGACGTGCGTTCGTCGATTTAATTTGACGGTTGTTTTTGGAGACATTTCGGCGAAAATTGGAATTTGCTTGAAATTTTTTTGTCGGGTGTTTCGACATTCGAAAGTTTGTTACGCGTGGGGGAAAGAGTTTTCTGCGTAGTTGTTTGAGGTGCTGCAGTACGCAGAGAATTTTGTCATTGTGTCGGTGAAAATGTTGCTGACAAAATGAAACCTTGTGAGAGTTTGGAGGATAAGAGGGCAAAGCAAGTAGCTTGTAAGGAGAGGAGAAAAATGAGGAAGTTGGAAGAGAAGTTGCGTCCATTAGAAAGAAGCATGGCTGAGGCTTGGATATTTTCAAATCGTCTTCGTTAAATTGAACAGCGAGATGGTTATTGTTGGTCAAGGGATTCAATGCAGCAGAGGTCGAATGAAATTTGGGAGGAAATTGCCCAGGAGAGATTGGCTGATGAAAATAGTCTACGTTCTTTGCGAGCCAAACATAATTCATCGGGGAATGGTAGCAAAGGTTGTTTGAAACATTTGAAGGAGTGTCGTAAAATTGGGAAAGTGAAACACGTGTACGACGCTGATTTTGACGATATGTTGGGGTGTTGTTTGTTTGACGATGCGTTTCCCGACACTGTTGATGATATTGTTGTGAATGATGTCGTTGAGAATGATGTCTTGGATGATTCTTTGGGTCAATTGTTTGATGTGCAAGATGGTGTATGCGTGGGGTCTGAAATTGAAGCTAGTGCTGCTTTACGCGAACATGTGTATGCCGAGGAGTGTACGACTGTTGACGATGATTTGTCTCTTGCGTTGATTGACTCGGACGTTGTGTGCAGTGATGCGTCGCGAGGCGAGGCGAATGATTTGGGTCAAAGTACATTGAGCGCCGATGATATGCTGGTACAGAGTGATTTCTTGGGTGATATATCGGAGGAGGTGAATTCTGATGCAGGTGAATTAAATTGGTTGTACGAAGAGTCGGCTGTCGATGTTTCTGATGATTTAACTGGCGTGAATGTTTCGCGAGAGGAATTTATTCAGTATCAGCGCGACTGTATTGAACTTCGACCTTTGTCTGATGTGGCTGAAGGTGCTGTGAATGTTGGCGCGTCTCCTAAGGCCTTTGAAATTGTTGAGGAGTGTGGCGTGTATGTTGATGTTGATTCAAGAATGAGAGGTGCAGTCCATGAAGATGTGAGGGATGTTTGTTCTCCCGTTGAGACGAGCGTACAGTTGAATACGTACATGCATGTATGTGAGGAGTGTACGCATTGGGTAAATGGAATATTGGAAGATGCGATGGATTTCTTGATTCCTCCATTGGATACGGATGTGGATGTGGCTGGTAGTCAGTTTCAATTTGTGTCGCACGGTTTAAAGTTCGTATGGGTTAGGAGGTTTTTCCCTAAACGCTTGCATCGGAAGTGTGTGAATGTGGTGTACGAACTGAAAGAAAACCGAACTTGGATGACCGATTATATTTCTAACAGATTGTTGGCTGAAGTTGGTTGTTTACGGATGAATGACTTTGTTGACAACGTCCTTGCATGGTTGCATCGAGACATGATTTGCGAGGATGATGACAAGTTGTTTGGCTGTTGTGTAAATACAGCGCGGCATTGTTCTACAGCGCCCGAGAATGTTGTTTCTGAATTGGTTGAAGAGTCGCTTGGTGGCACGAGTGTTGTTCGGTTGCATGATAGTATGCCAGGAGATTGGTCTATTCCATTGTTGATGACAACTGTTGTGTATAATACTGTTGCTTTTGAGTCGTGTTGGTGTTGCACAGTTTCGACTTTGGTACAATTGAACATGAATGTGGAGTTAGTTGACAGATGCGTTGTTGTGCAGAAGTTTCTGATGGTTACGCATTGTTTCATTGTGAAGCAAGAGTCAAATGAGTTGATGTTGTCTAATTTTGTGTTGCTCATAGACAATGATGTGAAGTGTACGTTGCAAGGAACTTTGTTGCTTGATAACATTGTGAGATGGCATACGTATTGGGCGTGCGCAGTTAGGGTTCGTGTTCTTGAAGATGCCTGTGTGGCTTTTGACAGTAATTTGGTTGCTTCAGATGTTACGGCAGTTGCTGTGAGAAAGTTGGTTGAGGACTTTGGTGTTGCATGGGCGAATTGTGATGCGCATGAATGTATGTGTGCTTTTGTGACTAGTGACACAGGTTACATGAATGTACGTGAGTGTGCTTCGGTGATTTTGGGTGATCCGGTTGTTGCTTCGGATTTGACTGAGTTTGGTGTGTGTGATCGGTCACAAGTTTTTTTGAAGCGTGCTTTTGATGCAAGTGATGTTGAGCACGACCGTGTGAGTAGCCGTGATTCTAAGTTGTCTGCGGGAGTGTACTTGCAGGAAATGTACTCGGTGATCGATGATGGTGGTCGACGACGCAGTGGAGACGTACTACGACGCCGGAAGTCTGCGAGTGTTGTGGTGATCTACTGGATGACGTGTTCCGTATTGGTACTGGCAGCGAATGGCACTTCAATCTCTGGGCACTTCGACGAATGGCTCGGTGCATCTGCGAAATGGCGTCGAGCGTTGGACTTGATGGTGGCTGTACGTGGCTTCAGCAGATGCGTTGGGTACAAGCCGCTGAAATTCATCCATCAGGTGGCAAATAAAAACTTGAAGCTTCTGCGCTGGAGTCTGGAACTCGAACAATACAATCTAGACATTCGACATAGGCCTGGCGAGTTAAATGTTCTGCCAGATATTCTCAGCCGTCCGTCGCAGTTATCATATGAATTCGACAGTCAAATATATTTCACAGTCAGAGTGGATCGACAGTCAAATAAGAACCGTCCGTCACAGTCAGAGGGAAGCGACAGTAAAGTGCAGTCGTCCCAGTGGTCACATACGAGAATTAGTAAATGGAACGTTGCGCAATGAACACTTCAGTGAGTGTCTTGTGGGCGTCTATCAGACACTTTCCGAAAAGAGTGGTGCCGGCGTTTACGTCTTCTTCCGGAACTGCTCCAGAGTTGGGGGTTCTTGTTGGGGTGCATCGGTTCTGTGGTTGTTGCGGTGGTTGACACTGTTAACGTTCAGCTCGTTTGGCTTTGGCCAATGACATGTTCAATTTTGGCTCATTTTTGATACACGTTGTGTGTCCAAATTGTTTTTTTCTTTCTTGTTGCTATGATCGAACTTTTGGAGTACTTTGCATTGTATGAAATCTCAGTTGCCTGCTTAGTATGATGCATTAGTTGGTATTTTGTGCGGTGTTAGTTGTTGCGATGCATTGTGCGAGGAATTGCTTAGTACGTTAACTTGTACTGATTTAGTGCTTGGCGATTCTTTCTGTTATGGACATGTAGGCGTAGCGATTGATGCTCTGTTTCGTCGTCCCCTCAGGACTCCTCAAACTTTTGGGAGGGGGATATGTAGCCATTAGATGTCTACGGCCCCTATTCTCTTCCGTACTCTATCTGATTTAGGACACGTGGGTGTGGAAGGATGGGCGGTGCCTATTTAAGGGTCTGCTTTCGTGGGTACAGCCCTTCGGTGGTGATGTGTGAGGAGTGTGGTTGATGTCTCTTGTTGAGGGTGGTCGTGGTGTGCTGGTTCTGCTTCTACGTCGCCGTCTTCACCTTGTTGGTGCTCTGGCCGCTTATCCGTCTTCCTTGGCTCCGTTAGCCGTTGTCTGTTGTGCTGTCGTCCGTACGGCGTCGTCTGGTCTGTTCTACTTCGTGTCTACTAGACGGTAACGCTGTTTATTTTGCTGTACATAATTGCTCTTGAATAAATCGAAGTTATTTTTATCAAATTGGGACCTTATCTTTGATAGTCATCCTCGTAGACGGCCTTGAACTTTACAAGATGAACAGATCTACCGATCTTCATGTTCAGTTTGTTTGTCTGTACGTCCCAAATCGTATGCTTGTGAGCATAGGCATACGGGAGATTTCAGCAGTGGGGGGGGGGCAAAGATTGAACTTCTGCCCGAAAAATGTATCCCGCATAACGACCTTTTTTTAGTCGTTCGGTGCTGTCTTTCCCCGAAAAACCAGACTTTCCCGAAAGTTGGGGGCATTTGCCCCCTCTGGACCCCCGCCTCGTACGCATATGCTTGTGAGTGATTTCCCATCCCATGTGTTTTGTCGTAATTCCACTCAGTGTCCCTCCTCTATCTGTCATGTATAATAGGCCTACAGGCACTAATTCTGTGCCAAATTATAGCAAAATTAATCAGTAGTATACAGTATAAAATTATATCAGAATCAATTGAGTCTATATAAATAAATCAATAGTCTATTGGATTAGTGTAATATTTGTTAAGTACAGAATATTCTGTCACAACCACGAGCGCACACGCACACGCACGCGCACTCACGCACACACGCACACACGCACATACGCGCGCGCGCATAGCATAAACAGTACACGTCATGATTTAAGGCTTCATATTTCGTAATTTTTATGATTAATAAGCTTAGCCTACATGACGAATCCTCGCTATGCAGTCGCCGCATGGCGCGCATGGAAGAAAGAAAACAAAGGATAGGCTACATGTTTAGAAACCCAGGTCAGTTAATTAGCAATTGTCTTTTACTATGGAAATCGTGTCACATCACAGAATACTGCACGCATGACTAGAGACTATCAAATAAGTGCTGGGTTCGAAACAAAAGTGTCTGACAATGTTATGATCTGAAGCGGAGAACAGTTACTGTGGACAGAATCTGATATGAAAACTGCATGAAATTTATGTATTGGACTCGCTTAGTATACAATTATACATGCACAATTGCACATGTATAGAATATAATATATTCTATACATGTGCATAATTATATATATTATATATAATTATGCGTATATATAATCATATAATCATATATATATATAATTCTGCTTTCTGGCAATTCCCATAGCGATCGCATACATATATATTTTGTTTTCGTCTATCGTTCAATAACTCACTGCTTTCTCGCTTAATTAAACATTCCTCTTTCATCAGCATTCAGCATAGAACATGATTGGATTTCTCGTGGATTAAGCGGGACGAATGACTTGGCTGATTGCTGCAGAGAACGAATAAAATTGCCAATTTGCAGATTTATGCGCTATAGAAATTCCCTGCTATGGAAATTCTTTGCTTCTTTACTAGGCCCAGCTGTTATGTATCATTATGAAAAATATTAATGTTGGGCCTATAACAATAATTCCCAGATGAGATGGACAATAGACAATGAATAGACAATGGACAATGAATGGACAATGGACAATGAATGGACAATGGACAATGAATGGACAATGAATGGACAATGGACAATGAATGGACAATGGACAATGAATAGACAATGGACAATGAATGGACAATGGACAATGAATGGACAATGGACAATGAATGGACAATGGACAATGGACAATGTATGGATAGAATGTTACCTCGATTGCTGTTATAATAGGCGTTCTCGTCCCTTAATAGAATTTGCGTATTTTTAAAACCCTGTGCATTGATGTTTTTTTAAAATAATAATACACGTAAAATCAGATTGAAGTAAGACTGACAAAGTAACGCCTAACGAAAATTCCCTTTCAATTCCGACAACAGGCAGGCTGCCCCTATGTCTGCCTCTATGTCTGCCTCTGTGTATGTCTCAATGTCTGCCTCTGTGTCTGCCTCTATGTCTGAGGCGCTCCCAGTCCAGCTACAGCTAAAAAAACAAGATTTGTGCGACTGATAGCCGCAGCCGCTGTCTCTGTTTGTCTGTCTATCTGTCTGTGTGTGTCTCTCTCTCTGACCTTCTATGGCTGTTTATAATTTATATGTTCGTCGGTGATGCTGAACTTGTACCTCAGCACCGCAGCCATCATCATGTTCACAATGCACTATATATATATATATATATATATAATATATATATTATATATATATACATATATATATATACAGTATGACTCTATGCAGTTAAGGTCACCGACAACAGTGACGACAAGTTCAGGAACACAAAGAATAAATCAAAATACGGATCAACTCCTGTATTATTCATGTAGGCGATATGTCGTCTATTTTGCCAACGCTTGAGCAGAGTGAGAATTTCCAGGAAGTTGGGGGTTACAACAAGCCCCTATAATCTGTCTCATGGACCCCATATTAAGTGTTTCTTTGTTCACCTTAACAGCAGGGATCAACTCCTCATGCACTGATCATGGTCAGCTATTTTTTGTTATGTTGCAGTTGAGTATAGACGAGGCTCAGCAGGTCAGTCAAACCAATACACGGTGTTTAACAAGGCGTTACGGTTACACGTTATAATCGCAGCATTCTTATATTATAGGCTTGTATTCAAGAGTCACTCAAATATTCATTGAAAAGAACAATCGTTTTTGATTACACAACAAAACTACAATTTATTTAGATTAAAAAAAATATGCATCGCAATGTTCAGTGCATGGGCCGAGAGCGGCAAGGCAGGAAAATGTCGTTCATTGGACATGTGATGCGAGCAAACGACTTTGAACAGGAGATGATGCTGGCCTAAAGGAGAGGGAAGAAGGAGAAGAGGACGCCCAAGAAGGAGGTGGATTGAAGAAATACACGAGAGAACGTAGATGAACTTGGAGGAACTGAGAGACGCGACGGAAAATCGTAATACGTGGAGAAGATTGATGATGGCGATCGGTATATATTCAAAGAATCGACGGCACAAGGTGACAAGGTGAATGCTCAGTTGGATTTCCTCCTTTAGCTTAGGCTAAGGACGTTTACGTTTCAGCTGAGAGGCAAACGACAACAAACAGAGGGAACGGAGGAGAATAATTATAGTAGGGTCTGGCGGTACACGGACCTCTACATATCCTATCTTGTTGGGTCTATGTACTCGTATGTGACCATTATTGAGACGATACAGCAAGCGATCAATCCCCAGGTTCGGCAGACTCTCTTCAAGTAGGCGTCTATATATCAGGCTTTTTTACACGTGCAGTTGTACACAAAATGTGCAGTTCTAAATGGATTTGTGCAGCTGTAGAAGCACGTTTGTACAGGTAAAGTAGCAAAAAAGGTCATTGGCCTCCGATTGGAAGCAATTTATCATGGAGGATGGAAAAGAAAAGAAGGGGTTGCGCATTTCTAAAAATTCCTTTAAAACAGCCCTGTTTTTAAGGACAGCCCTTATATATATATAATATATATAAGGGCTGTTTTAGGGAATTTTAGAACTGCGCAACCCCTTCTTTTCTTTCCCATGCATCCTCCACGGTAAACTACTTCCAATTGGAGGGCAATGATATATAGGCCCAATGGTCCATGTATTAATGTATTAATAGATTCCTCGACTGTCGAAGTGGTTACGTGGATTGACTATATATGTCTTACCTGGATTGACTATATATGTCTTACCTGGATTGACGGCTTCGCTGAGCAGCAACAAGCTTTCAAGGCAAACGACGAGCAGCAGAAATCTGAGAATCATCTGAAAAAAAAGACAACCGATAAAAAATCATTCAGAAAAATGTCTGATGTTACTGTGTGGTCTGAGCAGCGAACGAATCTTCCAACCATGAATGATGGAATATTATTGATGGATGATGGATGATGGAATTGATGGATGCATCCATTGGTCGTTAGATGGCGATGGATGGGAAGGATGGAGTGATTGAATTAGTGAGAAAAGTTGACGAATGATTGCGATTGTAATCAGCTGGTAATTTGGCAATTATTGCCTCTTCGTTTGTCTCCCATCTTTCCTCTGTCAGCCTGTTTGTCTGTCCGTTTGTCTGTTTATCTCTCTGTTTGTCTGTTTGTCTGTCTGTCTTCTGTTAGTCTTTTTGTCTGTCTGTTCGTATGTCTGTCTGTCTGTCTGTTTATCTGTCTGTCTGTTTTCTTTCTGTCTGTCTGCCTTCTATCTGTCTGTTTGTCTGTTGTCTGTTTGTCTATCTGTCTGTCTGTCTGTCTGTCTATCTTCTCTGTATGTCTTTTGAAATTCTGTCTGTCCGCATGTCTGTCTGTGTGTATGTTGCTTCGTATAAATTTTGTCTGTATAACCGTCTGCCTGTTCGTCCATCTGTCCATTCATCAGTCAGCCAAATACATCTTTTTTTCTACCTCGGTCCCTCCTACTCTCTCTCTCCCTTCCCCTTCTCTCTTTCTCTTCCCTATCCTCCTCTGCTATTTATATTCTTTCCGTGCTCTCGTTTCTTTCCTATAACCCGTCTCGCTAACCCCCCCCCCCAATCTCCCTAATTTTCATTCAATCCATGCGTCCACCCTACCCTCATATACCTCACAGTCCTCACACGCTCTTCCACCCTACAGCGCTTCCTCCATCCATCTCTCCTTTCTTTCCATCTCCACCCCCCCCCCCATCCCTGGCCTCGTAAGTCTTGGGTCGACTCCCCTTCTGTCGCTTACCGTCATCGTGGCGATAAGTACCCTCCCCTATCCACCCCCTTCCCCTCCCTGCGCCTCCTCCATACGTCATTATTGCGCCGACGGTATCGATGGCGGACGACGGTCAGCGTCCGTCACGACCAGCTGCATGGGGCTAATTGCCAGCGACGCCCGTTTATGCTGCGCTAGTTTAGGGGTCGTTTCTGACCGGGGGACTCAGCGACCGCTAGGGCTCCTTCGAAAGGAAATAATTTATGGGGCGAAATCAACGGATTGGAGGAAAGACCGAGAAAGAGAGAAGGAGTGAGAGAGACAGACAGATAGACAGAGAGACAGAGACAGACAGACAGAGAGAGAGGATAGATAGACAGATAGACAGACAGACAGGCAAATAGAGACATATGTAGAGATAGAGACACAGACACAGACACAGACACAAGCAGACACAGACAGGAATTGATAGAGACAGAGACAGACAGACAGACGGAGAGGAGAGTAAGAAATACATAAAGACAGATATAGAGAAAACTAGAGACTGAGACAAAGACTGAGAAACACAGATACATATAGACAAGGAAAGGTACTAGGTAGGCCTATACAGAAGCAAAGAAGGAGATAATAAATATAAATTATCTGAATAATAAAGACAGACAGAATGACAAATGCATATTTTTCATCGAGCCTGCGACAAAATACAAACTGAGACAGGAACATAGCATAGACCAACGCAGACATACATTTAGAAAGATACAATATATATATACGCAGACAGACAAGCTGTTATGCTGAGGTTATGCTGAGGTTATGCTGGGGTTATGCTGAGGTTATGCTGAGGTTATGCTGAGGTTATGTTGAGGTTATGCTGCTTATGCTGGGGTTATGCTGAGGTTATGCTGAGGTTATGATGAGGTTATGCTGAGGCATTGCTGAGGTTATGCTGCTTATGTTGAGGTTATGCTGAGGTTGCTGATGTTATGCTGAGGTTATGCTGAGGTTATGCTGAGGTTATGCTGAGGTTATGTTGAGGTTATGCTGCTTATGCTGCGGTTATGCTGAGGTTATGCTGAGGTTATGCTGAGGTTAAGTTGAGGTTATGCTGAGACTATGCTGAGGTTATGCTGCTTATGCTGGGGTTATGCTGAGGGCTGTTTTAAGAAATTTTTAGAACTGCGCAACCCCTTCTTTTCTTTCCCATGCATCCTCCACGGTAAACTGTTGAGGTTATGCTGAGGTTATGATGAGGTTATGCTGAGGTTATGCTGAGGTTATGTTGAGGTTATGCTGCTTATGCTGGGGTTATGCTGAGGTTATGATGAGGTTATGCTGAGGCATTGCTGAGGTTATGCTGCTTATGTTGAGGTTATGCTGAGGTTATGCTGAGGTTATGCTGAGGTTATGCTGATGTTATGCTGAGGTTATGCTGAGGTTATGTTGAGGTTATGCTGCTTATGCTGGGGTTATGCTGAGGTTATGCTGAGGTTATGCTGAGGTTATGTTGAGGCTATGCTGCTTATGCTGGGGTTATGCTGAGGTTATGCTGAGACTATGCTGAGGTTATGCTGCTTATGCTGGGGTTATGCTGAGGTTATGCTGAGGTTATGCTGAGGTTATGATGAGGTTATGCTGAGGTTATGCTGAGGTTATGCTGAGGTTATGCTGAGGTTATGCTGAAGTTATGGTGCTCGGTATACAGACAGGCAAGCAGTCTTGCATTCAGTCTATGAAAATATACACTGCAGCAGAAGAGGTGCGAAACTATAAACACTGCCACCTTCGTCTGCGAACGCATAGGAAACTCTCTAGAACTCTCAGCAGCTTATCGTCAGCCTGTCTGTCTCACTGTTTGTCTGTCTGGATATCTATTAGTCCGTCTGTGTTCTATCTATTTATATTTTATCTATTTGATTCTACTCTACACGTATATAGCAACTCTGTAGTTTCTATAAATATTAATATTTTATATATACGATCAGATTTATTGACAGCTGCGTGGGCACACTGTATAAAAGACAGATAAACAGGCAGATAGACAGATAAACATGCAGACAGATAGACAGACAAACAGACAGACATACAAACAGGATTCTAGTTCCGGTCAAGATATTGCACTCCATAAACATGCTCTCTAAAGTTGCGACGAGCAGGTATCACTCCTGGGTCCAGTTAAAGTACTGCACTTCCTGTCAGTGGCTTCTACATCCGGCTAATACTTTTTTTACTTCCGGTCATTTTAATTTCGGCGATTTTACCGCTTTGATACTACCGGTACTACTTTCGGTTAGTGACTTCAACTTCCGCTGATGTCTGGCTCTGCTTCCTGTGTCATTTTATTCCGTCCATAGAATCTCTCTATATGTGGATTGTGGAAGCCTGTGATGTCATAAACGAGACTATATAAGTCGGCGTCGTTAACTAACAGTCATGGGGCGAAATTGCTTCCCATCCACCCCCCCCCCCAAGTCCAAGCAATATAAACGTAACCGGAAGCGAGTCTATTTGCTGCTACCGCCATCTTGAATTTGCGTTCGTCCATGGCCCATCTAGCGTGTTGTCATATAAAGTCAGCGGTCTTCTGGCAAGGCTCACCCGATTACACATGTTTCGTGTGTGTTGTACGCAGTCATTGGTTTTTTCAAGGCGATCTTGGTTTCAGTCTTTAATGCAGTATACGACTGTGCAGCGTGCACCAGCGCTAGAGATGGATTTAAATGAATTTGCATAAATTTGCATGTTTATTCACTAAAGAAATTGAGATTGTCAACGGTATGGTTGAATGATATAAACCTGAACAGCATCACCATGACCGTAAGTGAAAGAAGAGAGATTGAAAAAGAGGAGATAGAAGAGAATGGGTGGAAGGAAGTAAGGAAGAACGAAAGAAAGTGACGGAAAATAGGGAAGAAAAGTGGAAAAATAAGCGGATTCAAGATCATATCTTGCGCGCGCGTGCGCAGTGGGTCAAGGTCGATTCGATCGTAGACGATGGATTATATTTCAAAATTGCAAACTCGACACGCGCGAGTCTTTAATTTATTTTCCGAACCTTTGGTAGATCCATCATCTATGATAGAATCGACCTTGACCCACTGCGCACGCGCACGCGAGATATCGAATCCGCTAATTAACTAGGGGATAAAAGTGAGATGACAAAAAAGAAAATGAAGTAGGCTAAAGCTGGAGGAAATGAAAAAGAGATGGAACGATGAGAGGATAAGAGTGGATGAAGAAGATATTATAGAGACAGGATAGATGCTCATCAAATGAGCTAGCCTATAGCCATAGGCGTACGAGGCGGGGGTGCAGGGGGGGCAATTGCCCCCCCAAAATCGGGCAAGTTTGGTGGTTGTTTCGGGCAAAAAAGTCGCGGACAACTAAAAAAAAAAAAAAAAAAAAAGTCGTCAAGTTTCGGGCAAATCTGGTTTGTCGGGCAAAAATAGTCGCGGACGACCAACTTTTTGGCCGGATAAATTTTTCGGCCAGAAGTTCAATCTTTGCCCCCCCCCCACTTCTGAAACCTCCCGTACGCCTATGCCTATAGCCTACTAGTTTCAGCTATGGCTGCTATGCCAATTAAATACTAGCAATTAAAGAAACGTCTAGTTAGGCCTATGTAGGCCCTATGTCTATCTTAAAATACTCCTTCGCATCACTAGGCCCTATATATCTCATCAGATATCCCTCAACGCCTCAATATAAATCTCATCAACTCAAAAGACAGTTTTTTCTCAAGCTAATGGAATTGGGACCGTCCAAGATCTACCACTATTACCACCATGGTGGTTACCGCACATCACTTCCTGCCAACATCTACACGTTCGTCTTTGTCCTTTTCCGACAATTTCGATCGATGCAAATTACTCCAATAAACAACGCAGGAGACCGACTTTATGCAAAATTAGTTCTTGGATTGCATGCTCGATCAGCAGAAAATCTGCATTAGCTGACAATCACATTCCTTGAAATGTAGCCGATGCATCTTATATGACGCCACACACTCTTCATCACATAATGTTGCATCCTCCCCTTCAGGCGAAGTTTTTCTGGGAAAGGAGCAAGACCTATCTCGCCTCTCAATCACCAATCAAGGGTGTAGTCAGCTGAACAATATCAGCAGGTGGTGTCATTCAGAGTCAAAGAAGTTATTCAGCAAGTGCATGGTGTCATTCAGAGTCAAGGAAGTTATTCAGCAGATCGAAGAATTAATGTTGGACTTTGACGCATCGAGGACCATGACCTCAGCATAAGCAATATTAATACAACTGTCATATCAATCTGCTTAATGCGACTGATCTATCTTCGAAGAAATTTGCAACGTTATACAGGACCTTATCGTTTATGTATTATGGAGTTATTATTTTCCTTGCTAAAGTACATTGATGCAAATCGTAGGCACACCGAAATAGATTAGTTATACGCGATGTCATCGACGACACATTATTATTTATCAAAACTATTTAATTCCACAAGTTTCTTACGCTTACGCTAGCTGCACTTGTCTGGCGTTGCCTTACTGATTGTGCTCCATCATACATACCTGTCTATTCTTTGTCGACCTGTCTCTGACCTTGCAGCCCGTCGAGCTCTTCGCTCTATGACAACAGAGGCAAAGGACAAAGGGTTGACCCCCCGGATTTTCAACTGGTACCGAAACTAAAAGGGCAGCTCTGGCTACTGCGAACTTGATTTGATATAACAGTGGTGCATAAGCTGGTCTCCCTGACGTGTCTTTTGCGGGCGCTGAAAAACTCTCGAAGATTTACATTTCATTTACATTACATTAGATTACAAACTTACTTTAAAAGCGTAACGATGTTAACGTATAGGCCTACAACAGAGTCTTCTATAATAGCTGCACTTGTCTGGCGTTGCCTTACTGATTGTGCTCCATCATACCTGTCTATTCTTTGTCGACCTGTCTCTGACCTTGCAGCCCGTCGAGCTCTTCGCTCTATGACAACGGGGGAGCTTTTGGTTCCTCGAGCTCGCACTTCTACAAGACAGCGCCGAGCCTTTTCTTCTGTGGGTCCCGCTATCTGGAATGGCCTCCCACTAAACTTGCGACTTATGCCTAGACTAAATTCACCTGCTTTTTATAAGTCGCTCAAAACCTATTATTTTAGCTGTGGCTGGACTGGGAGCGCCTCTGAGTAGGTTTCTTGAAGAAGCGCTATATAAATTCACGAAATGAATGAATGAATGAATGAATGAATAGACATTAGTGAAAGTCGTAATATTATGGTACAGTCAGAACAATGTAAAATGTAGGCTACACACTGTAGGTGTTTACTTTAAAATTTTCAAGAGTAAAGAAAATACCAAAAATTGCAAAGAAATTAAGGCAGGTCATAAGGCAGGCCCAGAGTAAGATACTAAGATAGGCAGGTCAAAAATATTGACCTGACGTGGCAATGCAGGCACCTTCACTGCTACCAATCTACGAAGTAGGTCCTACTAGTCTACTAGATACATGTAGGAGGTCGTGGAATATGTATATATCTTCTATACAAAGATTAGCTACGAACATCATTCGTTTACACTATTTTGCAAGACATATATATTTTCGTTTAAAGAGAAATCCAAGTGACACACCGCAAATGGGTACTTAAATAAAAAGAAAGGATAATGAAAATGACATCTTTAGAACCGGTCTTTCAGTTAAGTAAGCGTGCAAAGATGAAAGGGATGATTTTTTTCACGTCGGTAGGCCTATAATAATTATGCGTGGGATCAAATTGCGTTCGGCCTCTGCTGGCAGCGAGAAGTCGTGTAAGCTTAGTCGTTGTCGGGGATTAAATAAACAAACTAAATAGCCTACACCTCTCCCTCTCATTTTCATTCACCATCAAGGATCTTACATCAACTGGCCGTCGTAATTCAATGTCGTATTCGACGCATTTTTGACTACAGCAGACTCACCTGGTCACCTGGTGCCGTCAGCTTCTGCAGCTCTGGCGATATCCCTGATGTATCCTCTCCAGTTGATCCTCTCCCTAGTCGCCTCTCTTAGCTCCTCCAGTCTCATGCCAGACTTTTCCTGTACCTCATCCAACCATTTCTTCCTTGGCCTTCCACATCTTCTCCTTCCCTCACCGCATGCCGTCATCAGCTCCTTTTCCAAACCATTAGATCTCATCACATGGCCGAAGTAGCTCAGTTTCCTCCAAGTTGCTGTTTGCTGCAGTGTCTCCTCCCTCTCTATTCCGAGCTCCACGCGCACCGATTCGTTAGTTCTCTTCTCCGTCCATGAAATCCTTAGCATCTTTCTCCAAATCCACATCTCACATGCATTGATTTTCTTTTCCATATCCCGTGTCTTTGTCCATGTCTCGCATCCATATAGGACCACTGGGAAGATCAGTGCTTTTACCAGTCTTTTCTTTGTTTCCCTGCTCACGTATTTATCCTTTCAAATCTTTTCCAGACCGTTCATTGCCGTTTTCCCCATTGTTACCCTCCTCCTTATTTCCATATCACTTCTTCCCTCCTTCTCTATCATAGATCCCAGGAATGTGAAGCTCGATACTACCTCTATCGTTTCTCCATCCACCTCAAAGTTTTCCCATGTTGCAGTTGTCATAACCTTTGTTTTCTTTACATTGAAGTATATAGTCCCGCCTTTTCGCTTTCCTTCCTGACTCTTCTTATTAACTCGACTAGGTCGTCCCTCTTACCCGCCAATAATGTCGTATCATCGGCGTACCTCAGATTATTCAGTATTTTCCCCGCTATCCTTACCCCCTCTGTTGCCTCCTCCAATCCAGCTCTCCTCATAATTCTCTCGGCATACAGATTGAACAGGAAAGGGGACAAAATGCACCCCTGCCTCACTCCTTTCTTTATTTTAAATTTACTCGTATCTCCATATTCAGTTCTTATCACCGCCTCTTGATCCACATAAAGACCTTTTAGTATAGTTTTACCAGATGTAGCGGTATTCCCATCTCAATCAATGTCTTCCACAGTAACGTATGGTCTATGCAATCAAACGCTTTGCTGTAGTCTATAAAACACATATGCACCTGTTGACCGTATTCCCTCTGTCTCTCCATAATCCACCTTATATTGGCGATGTGATCGCGCGTTCCTCGCGCCTTCCTGAATCCCGCTTGGTTGGCTGGTAATTCCCTTTCGATTGTCTTCTCCATTCTTTTGTGTATTATTTTGAGGAGTATTTTGCTCGTGTGCGATATCATCTGTATGTATCTGTACTCATTTGTCTCCGGCTGTATATCTGCTTGTCTCTCTGTGACCTATGTACGTGTGTTATACGTCTTTCCGTATAATTATTCTAGTCTGAAGGACTGAAGGTGATGAATACATTGGTTAATCCTTTCTTTCCGAAACGCAAGACTGAAAGTCTCCGTCTATGCATCAATCTGATTGTCTGTACGTCCGCCCGTACAGCTGTATGTATGTATGTATGTATGTATGTATGTATGTATGTATGTATGTATGTATGTATGTATGTATGTATGTATGTATGTATGTATGTATGTATGTATGTATGTATGTATGTATGTATGTATGTATGTATGTATGTATGTATGTATGTATGTATGTATGTATGTATGTATGTATGTATGTATGTATGTATGTATGTATGTATGTATGTATGTATGTATGTATGTATGTATGTATGTATGTATGTATGTATGTATGTATGTATGTATGTATGTATGTATGACATTTATTATTTGTATGTATGTATGTATGTATGTATGTATGTATGTATGTATGTATGTATGTATGTATGTATGTATGTATGTATGTATGTATGTATGTATGTATGTATGTATGTATGTATGTATGTATGTATGTATGTATGTATGCATGCATGCATGCATGCATGTATGTATGTATGTATGTATGTATATATGTATGTATGTATATATGTATGTCCCAGTTGCTAGACTTGCTCTTTGCCTTTCTCTTCGTCTGTCTGTGTCATTTCGCCGTGCTTCCCATAATATAATAATAATTATTATGATGGGCTTTAGATTAGATAAAAGGAAGACGAGGGGTTAGAGAGAAACCCGGTGGACCACAGGTGTTGGGTTGAAATTGAATGACGAGATTGAGCGACATCTTAAACCACTTTTTGACGAAGAACTATTATCGCTCACTGGGCGTCGTGTAAATACCTACTTACCCTCTCTCCCCTTTCCCTTCCTCTGTATTATGTTTCTCTTTCTTCATCTTTTCATCACTTCTTCACACTTCGGTCGCTTACTATTTCCATTCTCCCTCCGTCCCCCACTCCTTCCCTCTCTCACTCACTCACTCACTCTCCCTCCATTCCTCTTCCCTCTCACTGTCTCTCTGTCTCTCTGCCTGTGTCTGTGTCTGTCTGTCTGTCTGTCTGTCTGTCTGTCTGTCTGTCTGTCTGTCTGTCTGTCTGTCTGTCTGTCTGTCTGTCTGTCTGTCTGTCTGTCTGTCTCTTTCTTCCTATTTCATTGCTCCAACATTCTCACAGCTTCTTTCCACCATTATAATTATTATCTTACTTTATTTCTTCTATCCACCATTCATTTTGCTCCATCCATCCATCTATCCATCAATTCATCCATCTATCCATCCATCTATCTATCCATCCATTCATCCATCCATCTATCAATCCATCCATCTATCTATCCATCCATCCATCTATCCATCCATCCATTTGTTTCTTCCACTTCTCCCGTCTTCCATTTCTCCAGCTATCCGTTCGTCCATTGCTCTCTCATCACCTGCCGTACTTTCATCCTTCCTTCCTTCCTGCTCCACCGACTGCATATGCCTTTCATTTCATTAACCAAGGTTACCATTCGCCCCTTCCGGACATTCGCCCCTTCCGGACATTCACCCCTTCCTGCCAACCACCCCTTCCTGCCAACCACCGCTTCCTGCCAACCACCGCTTCCTGCCATTCACCTGACACTATAGGAGGTGGCAGTTACTATATTATAGTACGGTCTGTTAGACTCAAACGTGACGTGATGGAGACAGCCGAACAAAAGCAGCATATTCTCCCACGTGATCTGCATTACTGACATCTACATTTTTGTGGGATCCACGTGATCAAGACAGCGGTTCCATAGAAAAACAAGATGGAGGCCAAAATGGTGGCCAACATGTACATTACATTGTATGTCTTCAAGGCTGCAATTAAATTATGTAGTACATACATACATACATACATACATACATACATACATACATACATACAGCTGTACGGGCGGACGTACAGACAATCAGATTGATGCATAGACGGAGACTTTCAGTCTTGCGTTTCGGAAAGAAAGGATTAACCAATGTATTCATCACCTTCAGTCCTTCAGACTAGAATAATTATACGGAAAGACGTATAACACACGTACATAGGTCACAGAGAGACAAGCAGACATACAGCCGGAGACAAATGAGTACAGATACATACAGACTTATATACTGCAGTGCATACTTAAATACAAGCGAGGGTGCAGATAGATGGGAGGAAAAAACACGGATATTCAAAGAGACAGGTATAGGCAAATCGATGACATCATAGAAGGCGTGTAAGTAATGCAATGGATTTGTATTTATGGAAATCGGAAAAAGCAAAATTATGGTGTTCAAGTTGTTACTGGTACATGTGCGTTGTAGACGTCGAGATTTCAAGACTTAAAACCTGAAGATTCATACACACATACATACATACTTACATAGTACATACATACATACATACATACATACATACATACATACATACATACATACATACATACATACATACATACATACATACATACATACATACATACATACATACATACATACATACATACATACATACATACATACATACATACATACATACATACATTTATATATACATACAAACATATATACATACAAACATACATACATACAACAACACAAGCATACATGCATAAATGCATACATACATACATACATACATACATACATACATACATACATACATACATACATACATACATACATACATACATACATACATACATACAGACATACAGACATACATACATACATACATACATACATACATACATACATACATACATACATGCATACATACATACATACATACATACATACATACATACATAGTTTTACATACATACATACATACATACATACATACATACACACATGCATGCATAGTTACATACACAGTACACATATACACGTGCAAACGTACATACAGATACAGACACGCAGTCACACGGACAGTCATACGCAAAAGTATACAAACACAAATACAAATTGGAGAGGAGTGAAAACCAGCGGCATTTCGAATAGGCTTAATGGTGAAGGACTAAATGGCGGGAGCTTTGGCATACACGGTAAACAATAAACACTCTCGTCGTCGTCTATGCTGAAAGAATGCGAACAAGATTGACTTCCGTTGCCTGTGGAGGAGATATGGCTGACATGGAAAATGGCGTGATGATGTTGAGACCTAATTATCGATTATTATACACGTAGAAGGAGAAGAAGGAGAAGGAGGCTTTAGAGGTGGAACAATGGAGATGGAGATGTAAGAGGAAGGACGACATGGAAGCCTATGACATGAGAAAGCAGAGATGGAGATGGAGATGGAGAGATGGAATCAGGGACGAATTTCGTGATGACGATGTGATGGAGAATCAAAAGGAAGGAAAAGGCGAGGAGGAGGAGGAGGATTAAATGGAGTAGGAGGAAGAGGAGGAGGACGAAGAGGAAGATAAATAAGTGGAAGAGAATGAGGAGGAGGAAAAAGAAAAGGAGGTGAAGTAGGAGGAGTAAGAAGAAGAGGAGGAGGAGGAGGAGGGAGAGGAATAAAGAAGGGAAAGAAAAACAAGTGGAGCAGGAGGAGGAGGAGGAGAAGGAGGACGAGGAATAAGAGGAGGAGGAGGAGGAGAAGTAGGAAGAGGAAATAAGAGGATGAGGAAGAGAAGAAGATGGCAAGTGATGAAGCAGCGAATAAGGAATAAGAACAGAAGCGGGAGGAACTGGATGAAGAGGGAAACGATGATCAAGAAGAGAATTAGGGAGAATTAAGGAATGGAAAAGAATGCCGAAGAAAATGAGGAGCGTATAATGAAACGGAAGAGAGGGGAAGCAGAACAGAGGCGATGGAATTATAATAAGGATGAAGACAAAGAAGTTGAACAAAAAGAATAGAAGGACTAAATGGCGGGAAATTAAATTAAGGAGCAAAATAAATTAATGTAAAAAGGGAGATGATCAAGAGAAATGGCAATAGTAGGAGAAAGAGAAGTAGCATGATGAGGAAAGTAGGATGACGAAGAGTGGATGGGAATTGATAGTAGGAGGAAAAGAAGGATTTCAGGAGATGGATAGGGAAGGGACCAATGGACCATGCAGAAGGGACGTGGACTATACATGGGTCATGCGGCTTCTGTCCTATAGAGCTTCATATTATTATATGCAAGAAATAAAAGACCTGCATTATGCTTGAAATAAGCAGAAAGATAAGCACGCATGCAGGATTATTATAGGTATAGAGAAAGATAGATAGAGATAGGGATAGAGATAGATAGGAGCAGAATAATTATCGAGGAATTAAGGGAGATTGAGATGAAGACAGTGATATAGAGGGATGGAAAGGGATCAGGATAAGAGTGCATGCTACAAAGAGAGAGATAATTATTATAGCCTACATGTAGGCCTATAGATAGAGAGATACAGAGCGCGCGATGGGAGAGGAAGGAAAAGAGAGAGAGAGATACAGATACAGAGAGAGGAAGGAAGAGAGAGAACGACAAACAGACAGACAGACAGAGACAGAGACAGAGACAGAGAGACAGAGAGAGAGAGCGAGAGAGAGAAAGAGAGAGAGAGAAATATGGCTGCAGATACGCATAGGCCAATAACAAAACAAAAAAAACATGCCGAGACAACGGCAGAAAGAGAGAAAAATGGAGCATGATAGAAGGAGGAGAAGTACACAGTGAAGTAGAAGAGGAAAGATACATAGTAAGAGGGAATATGAGGAATATGAGGAGGAGGAGTATGGAAAGGAGAGGTAGTGAGTCTTAGAACTAAATCTTCGTCATCCTGTTGCTTTCACTGAGGCTATTCTTATGCTGCTGTCATTTCTGGGTCTGCGACGCAGATGACGCGAAGAAGAATTTTTGATTGAGGAGTTGTTTATTGCTCTAGAAAAATGACGCTGGATCTAATATACGCATCAACTCTATCAGCGTCATCAGGTCCGCAGGCGCCGAAATATAACCCAACGCGCAACAACAACTTCATTATCATCATCGTCATTATCATCATCATCATCATCATCATCATCATCATCGTCACCATCATTGTCCGGTAGCTACGTTAAGCGCCTTCGTGAGATTAATCTAAGGGGCTATATAAATGTTCATATGCGTACATAAATCATCATCATCATCATCATCATCATCATCATCATCATCATCATCCTCATCATCATCATCATCATCATCAATATCAGCATCATCTTTATCATTATCATCATTTCATCATCAAAGAAACAGCAGTATCGTTGTCTCCGTCATCGTCCTCATCATCCATTCTTTTTCTTCATCTTCACAGTTATCGTCACCATTCTCATTCTCGCCCTTATCTTCATCTTCATCAATCTTCACCAACTTGTATTCTGTTGTTCCTCATTGTTATAAAGAAATGCAGAATGAATAGTCTGCTATCATTCATTGTATTATGCTCCGAAGAATGAATGCGCAATATTGTAACAACGAGTAGGCTATATTTTCATGACACAATGACACACTCACAACGCATTATTTGAGTTCACCCATTCGTATAATAATCAGTTCGCAATGTTTGAATCAGACTGATGACACGTGATCATGTCCTATACGTCCTGCACCCCTTCGCTTTTATCGACCACACCAGTCCAGAGCCCTCTAGTCCTGCCACGACCCTCCCTCCCCCCCCACCCCAGAAGCGGTACCGTGACCACCTCCCCCTTCCGCAGCCAGTCCCTGCCATCCTTATCCTCCCATCCGTATCTCTCAGTGACACTGTCGTTCGGTTGGATGGATACGCTCGGACTTTGATGATATCTCTCGAGGATCGAACCGCAGACTTTATGACGAACGGTTTGCGACAGTCTGTGTACATGTGCAAGGTCAACGTAGATATTCATTCATTCTATCGTATACCATATCCTGCTCTACACCACTCATGAGCTACAGTATACACGCTCTGTCCGGCCGCCTGTCTGTCTGTGTGTGTCTGCTCCTGTCTGTGTTTGCCTTTCTGTGTCTGTCTGTCCGTGTCCGTCTGTCCCTGTCTGTTTGTTCATGTGTGTCTGTCTGTGTTTGTCTGTCTGTCCTTGTCTGTGTCCATCTGTCCCTGTCTGTTTGTCCGTGTCTGTCTGTGTTTGTCTGTCCGTGTCTATCTGTCTCTGCCTGTCTGTGTCTCTCGGTTTAGTCCTCTCTCCGTCTAGTTGCTCTTTCTCGTGCTTTGCCGCATCTGTTGGTCTGTACTTTCGCTCTTTCCAATCCCCATTCCGTTCCTTTGTTCCCGTATCATTTCCTCACTCCATCCACCCATCTCACTTTCGTCACATCAATCCTTCGATCGATTCATCCCTACAATCCTCTCGCTTCCATTCTCAACGTCCCTTTCCTTCTCCGCCTTTCTTCACTTCTTGCTTCATTTCTTCCTTTCCGCTTTCATTTCTACGTTCACTCACTCATTCCATCTTTCCTCCCCACCCCCACCCCATATTCTTCCACGTTTAATTCCATCCCTCATTTTATTCACTGGTCTAATCTCCTCTGAAAGGAATTTGCAGAAAACGCGAATAGAGACCCCCACCGAATGGGTGGGGAGCACTGGGGACACTGGGGAGGAGTGGGGCAAGTTGCAACCCACCGCCGTCGATCCATTGGTCTCTGTGATAATCCGCTAATCCAGAAGGTCCTGGCTGAGAGCAGCTTGGCTCGGCTTTTCACCGATCCATCGACGAAGACTAATCAGCTCTTAGCTGAAGTCTCCGAGCGATAGGTGGCAGCACTCTGCTCAATGGGAGATAAGGAGACGTCAAGTACACGTGCACTTAACACACCCGCCATCCACTGCCTCATCCTCCTCCACCCATTCCATCCTCTCTTCTTCCTTCGATCATTCACTGATTCGATCATTCATTGATTCACTAACGTTCACTTGCTCATTGAATCAATCAATCAGTCAATCAATCAATCAATCAATCAATCAACCAATCAGTCAGTCAATCAATCAATCGATCGATCAATCAATCATTCAATCAACAGCCCGCATACGCGTTGTATAATATGCAGATACGCATAATTTTATTAGCATGGTTCTCTGTGTGTAATACGTAGTCTGGTTCCCAGTGCCAAAGTTACACTGCAGTGCCAATCTTACAACATTTTACGGTAACTAGAATGTACATGAATAGACATAATTATGCACAAGCAGACACACAGACAAAGATAAAGACATAGACACAAACACGGACACAGACATAGACACGGACACAGACACAGATATAAACACAGGCACAGACACAGACACAGACACAGGCACAGACAAAGGCATAAACACATACACGGACAGTCGGACACATACACAGACACAGACAAAGACATAGACATAAGCAATTAAACATAGACATATCTATAGTAGATACACAGAAGCAGGCATAGTCGCACAGACATCCAGGCGTATTGAAACACACAGATAGACAGTAATACACAGACACATACACAGGCACATACACACACACATACACAGACACATACGCGGACACATACACAGACGCGGACACATACACAGACACATACACAGACACATACACAGACAAATACACAGACACATACACAGACACATACACAGACACATACACACATACACAGACACATACACACACATATACACAGACACATACACAGACACATACACAGACAAATGCACAGACACGTACACAGACACATACACAGGCACATACACATACACATACACATACACAGACATACCTCGTAGCTGTCATCTCGATCAACTCGTTGACGTACTTCCGGCGCAAATTGCATATTTTTCCCGTCGCCAGGTGACGTCACTTATCACCCGTTCGAAAGAACGAAGAACTTGGAACAATAATAATAATTGCTGATCACGTCACTTCCTTCTCGCTTTTTCGCTTCGGACAATGACTCAAATGAACGCACTCATTTACATGTAGGCTATTATTGTCAGTGGACGAGGAGGACAATAATAATAATATATTATTATTATTATTAATAAATTAATTAATTGTTAGTAGCGACTGCAGTGACGTACCAACCATCAAACGAAGAAGGTTTAAAAAAAATTACTTGGCTGATTAATTGAGTTGTCCTGTGCATTATATGCAATATGAACCGTGTAGGATTGTACCTAAGGGTAACCCTAACCAATTGATTAATTAATTAATCAATTATAATTTGCTTCAACGCAGTACTTCCACTAAGAACAAACATTAAAAACGGAAGAATCTCCTTAGTATAAATTCGATTACTTATAATCAGTAACATCTGTAATTAACTCGCTAGATTAGTAAGTATGTGCGATATTATCCAACGGATGAGGAGGCAGGCATCGTCGAGTGTTTATGCGGATGGCAATAGGTGATGCTTCTCTCTCTGACTCCTCATCCGACCTCTTCTGCTGTATCAGCAGCAGCAGCAGCAGCAGCAGCAGCAGCAGCAGCAGCAGCAGCAGTAGCAGTAGCGGCCGAGATGCGGTGGCGTGCGAGTAAGAGCGGCGGACGGTCGATATGTCAATCAACGTGAGAGCATTGGACATAGATGGCGATGCATGCATGCTATGAGTGCGTCTGAAAACAAGGATACATATAATTATGTATAGCTTATATATGTATGTATGTGTGTATAGTGTGTGTGTGGAACAGGGGTAATGCAATAAAGTGCAGGTGTGTATGCAAGTGTGTGTGTATGTATGTATCTATGTATGTATGTATGTACATGTGTGTATGTATGTATGTATGTATGTATGTATGTATGTATGTATGTATGTATGTATGTATGTATGTATGTATGTATGTATGTATGTATGTATGTATGTATGTATGTATGTATGTATGTATGTATGTATGTATGTATGTATGTACGTACGTACGTACGTACGTACGTACGTACGTACGTACGTACGTACGTACGTATGTATGTATGTACGTACGTACGTACGTACGTACGTACGTACGTACGTACGTACGTACGTATGTATGTATGTATGTATGTATGTATGTATGTATGTATGTATGTATGTATGTATGTATGCATGTATGTATGTATGCATGTATGTATGTATGTATGTATGTATGTATGCATTTATGTATTTATGTATGTGTGTGTTTCAATGCATGTATGTAATACTATGTATGAATGTGTGTTGGCCTATGCTTGCATGCATGCATGCATAATTGCATGTGTGTATAATGTATATGTCCCAAGATGGATTTGGTTTTTGAGTTTGCATTAGATATTTTGCACTACTGTCGGTGTGAATAAATTTCACTTGCATCTCATCCTTACAATTTATGGCGCGAATTTCCAACTTCAAGCACTTTGCCACCGCTGCCACTTAATACGTGTATACATAAGTGACTACGTGCTTCGTGTGAGACTGTGAGTGATGAGAAAACAGCCCTACGCTAAGTCTCGCTCGCAGCTGGTTCTGCTGCTGTAAACCATCTTTCTCCTTCCATCCTTGTAAGGTTGGCAATTTATAATTGTAATCAGCAGAATATATTGCCAGAGAAAGAAGAATACTTGGACAGAGAATACAAAATCTTCTCAGCCAACAACACAGTCTTCCTTCCTTCTTAATTCCGTTCCTGTCGTCAAAGGATTCAATCGGTGTAATTGTCGGAATACCGACGTAAATGCAAAAGACTCTTACTATAGTCAAATGGAAGCGACGACTTGTCCGGCTAGAGGGAGGCAGTGTCTTTGCAGATTCCTAGCACGTTTGGAGTAATAGCCCCGCGGGTTAAGCGCATTCCAGTCAAACCACTTGCGTTGGGTCTGGAGGTCAGCAGAGGTCATTGGAAGGCGTGAATCCTAAGAAAGGAACCATGGACGAGGAACGATGTTGTGAACCGTGAAGGGTAGATTCGCATTTCTAGGAAACTTTGCGGGTTGTAAAGATGTTTCGTAATCATTAGTATAGTGACAGTAATATGCCTAGTAATGGTGGAGTATGTACGTGTAAGGAGCTGTAGAATTAGTATTTGTGGTAGCGATTGTATGTTTGTATATATTGTATACGTGCACTTGTTATAGCCCCCACTTCAAGGTCCCTGCTCAGAAGCGCTCCCGAATGCAGCGCGGACACTGCATCATAGTTTCACGCCGAAGCGCTGAGCAATTGCGAGTGAAGGACTTGCCCAAGGTCCTTACGCGGCGACTCGAGGTGGCTTCGAGCCTGCAACCCTCTGGCTGCAAAGGCAACGAACATACCCTCTATATATGCGCCACTACTACTACTACCACTACCACTACTACCGCTACTACTACTGGTGGTGGTGGTGGTAGTAGTGGTAGCAGTATTAGCAGTAGCAGCAGTAGTATTAGTGGTCACTTTATATTATTATTGGTGCCAACTTGCCAAGAGCTTAGAAGACATGGGCCTCCAGTCACGCAGGTTCATTCATATTAGGAGATGTCAATAATGAGACTCGAAAATAACCATTTGGGCAAGGCTAAATATATATAATAAAATTATGTATACATGTATATATGTTTAATATTGTTTATATATAATAATATATATGTATATAGATCTATAATGTAAGTAGTCGCCCAATAACAAAGTAGGCCTAATGTTACGCTAGCCGCACAGGTGATGCCATTGTTACATTCTAAAATAAAAATGTAATTCTAGATAGTTTGTAGCCAAGGTTATTATTATTTTTATGCAGTAGTGAACTAGTGATCAATCCGATAATTATAATTACTCCTGCAGTGTCAGAAGTTATCTTTATGGTACGAGCACATGCACACTGCTGCCATGGGATGACGATCAGGCGACGAGGAAAGTTATTGACACCCGCTCTTATATGCCGAGACCAAGAAAGCCAGGTTGTTAATACATGTATACTTCACACCCATCGCCAGTTCTCGGGGTATATCAAGGGATTTATCCGCAGTCTCTTTCCATTTCTTTATATCCACCTCCTCCACATTCCTCTCCTCCTGCTTGTCCTTGTCTTTGACATCGTTGTGCGTGCCGCACCGTACAGCGCATTGTCTCGTAGGGATTTCTGTCATCACCATAATAATAATAATGTACTTGCTTCAGTTTTCCGTGACAGCTAATCGCTCAAATCCTGCAGCAGTCATGTCAAGTTCTGACACTCTTGGAGATGACGAATCATATCGAAAATTTATCCACGTGCATAAATATATCATATATGTACAGAGTGGACCAAAAATAAGTAATTCCTGCGGTTTTTTGCAAATATCTGGGCCAAAAATAAGAATTTTCAAATAAGATTCTACGGGCTTAAAAGTAATTCAAACCTACGTCCAATAGTAAAATTTGAAACATAACATAAGTTATAGGCCTATCACTTTTAGTGGGACCACCCACTGTTCTTACGGGTTCTTACAATCCAAAAACGTAATGCAACAAAAAGATGCAAAAAAGAATTTTAATAAGTCACATCTCAAATAATTGTTATCAAATTAACTTGATTTTGCGAGATGATCAGCATTGTTACTATCTACAAAAGAAACATGTAACCAGCGTAGCTGTTCGTCGCTGTGACATCACTTAGCAAGACGACTTGCAAATAAAGAATTCTTCAGATTAAAATTGTGTTATTAAAACAGTAAAATTGAAATTTATGAGACATTGAAATGGCCAAGACAGACAAAATGTGTATTCAGATAGGCTACTTCACAAGCAGGATCTCAGTGCATAAGCCTTAATCACCGCTTACACTGATGAACCGTGAGAGCGGAGAAAGTAATAATTAAATCGAGAGTTAAGAAATGTGACGTTTATGAAAGGAGATAGGCCCAACGTCAATATTTTTCTGGTTTCATTGAGAAGAATTCTGAAGAACCAATAGCCCTTTTATCTCCGGATTTTTACCCGATAGATTATCAAAATTTGATAATCTATCGGGCATTTAATGTGGATATCATGGATACGTATGCAGGAGAAATAGACCTGCCACAATTTGCGTCCAAAACCAAGAGTAACAAGAGAATTGATGGTTAGATTGGAGTCGATGTGGGAAGATTTATATCTGGAATACATCAATAAGGCCATCAAGAATTTTACAAAGATACTCAGAACAAGTGTGAGCACTGGTGCTGGACACATTGAGCACTAGTTGTGAAGAAATATCAAGTTTATTTGATAACAATTATTTCAGATAATATTATGACTTGACAAAAATTGGATTTTTATTTATTTTTTGGATCGCCAAAAACTGGGTGGACTCGCTGAAAGTGATACAACTTTTGTTATGTTTCAATTTTTCTATGAAATTTGACCATTGTACGTAAAATTAATATGAATTACCTTTGAGTATGTAAAACTTGATGCAAAATATTTACTTCTGGCAAAGATATTGGCAACAATAGTAAAGCATCACTTTTTGGCCCACAATGTACATACCCGTGCACGGGCAATGGCATGTCATCTAAAATGTGTTTGCATGAAATCTGAATATTTATCTAGCGCCATTACCACCAACCATTAGACTGTTTTGGTGATCTAAAAACCTGTCACTTATCACAGTCAATCATATCGCGACACGTCATCACGTCAGATTAACACGTCATATTCGTGCGCGTCACGCCGCGTCACGTCACGTGATGAAGCGCGAACCGTTTGCGTCGAGTGCCATTTTAGTGTCTTGTCCAATGCCGACCGCCCCTCTTCCAATCGTCCCAGCTGATCCCATCCATCCCATTTCATCCCATTTCATCCCATTTCATCCCGCAATGGCTTAGGTCGTCTCCTACGTGGATATCCCTGAAGCTACGACGAAATACAATTACTCCATGAATCAAGCACTAATGCAGCAACCAGACACTGAAATGAATTCAATCATACATACATGTATGACATACATACATACATACATACATACATACATACATACATACATACACACATACATATATGCATGCATGCATGCATGCATGCATACATACATACATACATACATACACACATACATACATACATACATACATACATACATACATACATACATACATACATACATACATACATACATACATACATACATACATACATACATACATACATACATACATACATACATACATACATACATACATACATACATACATACATACATACATAATGTGATAACCTCCTTGTGATCACCTCCTCCTATCAGTCTCTTCGGAAGCTTCTTCGTATAAGTTCGTGGTAGCATAGGCCTATCCCTAGATAACTGTTTCATTAGCTAAATGGCTAGGTAAAGAATCTACAGACTTTCACTGTTTTGTAACCAACAACGACGACGTGTTTAAGTCTTCTTATTATACTCCAAAATCCGATATAAAGTAAAACGATCAGCAACAACACAACAATGACTACACTTGCGTTATCATAACAACTACACGACTACTACCTTCATCAGTCTACTCTATCGCAACTCAACAACAACTATTACAGCCTATCTCAACGGCTCTCAACACACAACACTCCTTCTTCACTTCCACTCCCTCCTTGTACACTCAACGTACGCTCGTCTAGACATCACGCGCTGTCCAGACAATCACCTGTCCAGACGCCGCGCGCCAATTTGCAGTTGGCCTACCTGCGTCGCTGTACGACAATCGTCGTGCACTGATTAAATTAGCTTACATTACCTCCTTCCTTTCTTTTGAAGAGAGCTAATTAATCTTAAAAATTAGCGAACGTATAATGCTTAAACTAAATACAAACAATTCCTATACTAAATGCAATCACAAAATATCTTATACTACAATCTCGATAAGCAGTCCGCTACTACATTCAGCTTTCCCTTCTTATAGTTCAACAGAATGTCAAAATTTTGCAATTATAAAGACCATCGGACTAACTTAGCAGACTTCGACATTGACTCAGTCAAATAAACTAAAGGATTATAGTCAGTGAACACATTAATCTTGGAACCAATAATAATTTCTTTCAATTTGTTTAAAGCCCATATGATTGCATAGGCTTCCTTCTCAATCGTCGCCCATCTCCTCTGGGTATCTGTCAGCTTCTGACTGATAAATGAAACGGGACGTTCTATCCCCTCATCGTCCACTTGTGACAGCACAGCCCCCACAGCAAAATCACTGCTATCACAGTACAAATTAAATGGTTTGCCAACCTCGAACATGTATAAAATCACATTTGATAAAACAATTTCTTTAAGAGAATCAAAAGACTTCTGGTGGTCCTCAGTCCAAACAATGTTCTCAGGTGTCTGCTTGCTAGTTAAATCTGTTAATGCATGGTTTAGCAATTTCAGCAAAATTACAAATAAATTGTCTGTAGAAACCAAAAAATCTCAATCAATTAGTTAGCAAGTGTTAGGATTTTTGGGTTCAGCACCACTTCCTGTTCTACCAATGTACATAATCCAGGTTTGTCCGAAAATCTGTCTGCATAACGGTTCAGTACATCCAGTAGCTGTTTCTGTTGCTCGCACGTAAGATGTCCGATCTGTTCATAGTCCAATTGCAGCGATTTCTGTGTCGTCTCTGCATGGTCTTCTTTCAATGGTAGCTCTACCACTGATCCGAATTCGTCGTCCTCTTCCACGATGAGACCACACGATAATGTTCTTGCGATGAACTTCCTCATTTTGTTGGCATGGACGATTCGTCGGCCGTTTTCATTCATATCCACCAGATACGAATACTTGGATCTTCTTTGTAGCACTGTACATGGACCATGCCATCGTGAGATCAATTTATTGGTTGACGTTGGATACAGGACGATGACGTTTTCTCCTGGTTCTAATTCTTTATCCTTGGCCCTCTTGTTGTATTGACTGGCGTAATGTTTTTGCTTTTCCTCTGCACAATTCTCAGCAAATATCAAAGCTTTCTCCATGTCTGCTCTTAAGTTCTTCAGGTACTTTGCTGGTTGTACTCCAATGTTTGGCGGTAGATTTATTTCTTTGGTCCAGCTTTCCTTTAAGATAGTTAATGGTCCTCTTGGCATTTTTCCATACACCAGCAGATATGGTGCCACTCCTGTCGTTGCGTTAGGAACTTCTCTCAATGCCCATACGGTAAACGGAATGATTTTATGCCACTGTTTTGGATTTTCCACAATGACATGATGTACCATCTTCTTGAACGTCTGATTCCATCTCTCGACTAATCCGGCTGCCTCTGGATGCCCCGGTGAATCGAATCGTGGACAGCATCCCATCAATTTCAAAAATTCTCTTGTAAGACTGGCTGTAAAATTTGTGCCTCTGTCGCTGGTGATCACAGACGGCACCCCCACGTCAATGAATAGCTTCATCAAAGCTTCGCACACAGCCTTAGCAGTCAATGACTTCAGCAAAAAGATTGTCGGCCATCTTGTACATGAATCCACTATGCACAAGCAATACTTATGCCCAGCTGCTGACTTCGGTTCTATTGGGCCTACCACGTCCATAGTCATCCGTCGGAATGGAACATCTTCCCTTGGAATTGGTGTAATCGGCACTCGATCCATCACCAAACTTCGTGCCTTCAGCTGACACTTCTCACAGGACTTACAAAATTTCACTACGTCTCGACGCATCTTTGGCCAGACAAAGGACAACTTGATTTTCTCTCGTGTCTTCTCTTCTCCCAAGTGTCCGCCAAATACTGACTCGTGAGCTAATTCCATTACTTGAATTCTTCTCTCTTTCGGTAACACCAACTGGTACACTAGCTGATCCAGCATTTGATGCTTCTTATACATCAATCCATTCACCACGCTAAACTCGGATCCTTTGTCTTCAGCGATCCTCCACCACGATTTCAGTGACTCGTCATTTCTCTGCTGCTCCTCGAATTTCTTCGCATCTTCCAGCTGTCTTTCATCGTTCGAATTCTCTGTGAACAAGTCCCTCATACTTGTCTCCAGTTCAGCGTCGCTTTCGGAATCTTCACTATCATTTCGTTCACATGCAGCCATCTCTTCTTCAGTTTCATTGTTCTCAGATGTTGTTCTTTCGTCATCTTGAATGCTGAGTTCATCTTCGCTGTCCATGTCATCTTCTTGCGAACTTTCGTTTATCGTTTCATCTTCTCCGCCTTCGACTTCTGCTCTCCGACTTTGTGCTCTTGTAGTCACATTCGCTTGTAGTTCCCCTTGCAATACACTCACTGGTGGAATCTCTTTCAATTCTGCAATTATCTCCGGATGTAGCAAGAACTTTTCTCTGTTTTCTTTGCACAGATCCGCTGGAATGCTGGCACACACTAAAGTTAAATATGGCGCGATATTTATTGTCCTGTCCTCTGTAGCTGCTCCTTCGTTACGACTGCTCATCCGCACTTCGATTTTCACCAACTTAGCTGGAATCGGCTCTCCAGCTACACATTGCAAATGAACTCTGCCGATTTCTTCTACTGTCGTTCCTTTCAGTAGTTCCTCGTTGATTACTGGTATCTGGGTCCCCGAGTCAATCAACGCCTCGACTTGCACAGGCTGCACATCAGTCCCACGTATCTCCACATTTACATGCTGCAACGATATCTTCTTTATGCGTTGACACTCCTCTTTACTTTTTGTTTCTCGACAAATTTCTGCAATGGAAGTAGTCTTTATCGCTTCTTTCTGTATGGTGAACTGCGGCGTACACTTCATTACCGACTTCACTTCTGTTTCACGATCGTCCGATTCTTCAAACTGGTCTGGTGCATTCATCACTTGTATCTGGTTTACTCGAAGATTTTCTGCACTTCTGCTAAAGTTCTTCCTCAGATTTGCCGCTCCTGGTGCTTGGCAATGTTTTATTAGGTGTTTGTCAGAATGACAGTTGTGGCAACGTTTCTTTATAAAACTTCTTTGCTCATTGTTCTCCCACTTGTTGTACGGCGTGTATGATGCATTACTTTCTGTTGGGCGTCCCAGCGGCGGAGTTCGATTGTAGGCTTGTCTGTCCCACGTTGACTCTTTCTTATCTTGCCAATACTGCTATCCAGAATAATTATCTTTCTTTGCATCATTACTCTTGGCTTGGCTTCCGGTGTCTTTGCTATCCTTGTTCCACTTGAATGGCTTTGAGCTATTGCCCCAGGCTTCATATTTCGGTTTTTCTTGAAACATTACACCAATCCGATTGTTTACATGTATGTCTGCGAGGTCTGCCACGTCGCTGGCTTCCAAGCATTCTGTGCCCTCTTTTGCTAAGACAAACTGTAGTGGACCTGGTGGTAAACATTCTTTCAGCTTATCCGCCACTAACAAATCAAACAGCTTCTCGTAGTCTTTGTCCACTCGTCTACTTCGGACATAATAATTCAACAGGTTCTTCAGCCTAGCCGTGAACATCGTATACGTTTCTTCGGCTGTCTTCTTGGCATCTGCAAACCTTGACCTGTACTCACGAGCTGTTAACTTGAATTCCTTCAACAAATGCTCTTTCACTGCATCGTATTTATCTAAATTCTCAAATGACAATCGATTCAATACCGTTCGCGCTCTCGGGGTCATCAATGGCAACAACAATTTCACCCAGTACTGCTTTTCCACAGCGAAGCTATTGAATGCATTTTCAACTGTTTCAAAATATAATGGCACTTCCATCATATCATACGGCATCTTCGGTAACACATGTTTCATTGCATCACCTATCTTCTTAATTTTTGACACCATTGTCTCACTTTCTCTAAGCCTATTTTGTTCTGATTCCTCACGGATTCTTCTATCGTCTTCGTCTTTCTTCCTCAGTCTATTTTGATCTTCTATCCTACGCAGTTCTTCTTGTTCAATCTTCTGCTGCAACAGTTCTAACTGCTTTCTGCGTTCTTCTTTTTCAATAGCCATCTCATGGAGTTGAGCTTCCTTAATAGCAAGTTTCTTTTGTTCTAATTGCATCTGTTCTTCTCTTTCTCTTTCTGCTTTTTCCAAATTGTCTTTTTCAGCTTGAAATTCTTCCTGACGAATTTCTTCTGCTCTCTCCAGTTCTTGTAAACGCATCTTCTCCTTTTCTTCCTCACGAGCCTTTTTGTCTTCGATCTGCTGTCTCCGTATTTCTTCATCGCTTCTCCTTGCTTTTTCATATTCTATCATTAACTCCATCCTTCTTCGTTCTGATTCGTCACGATCTATTTTCATTTGTTCTAACTGAAGCTGGAACTGCTGCTTCTGCATATCTATCTCTTGTTGTCGCAGCCTATCTGCTTTTTCTGCTTTTTCTTTCTCCTCTTGTTTACGTTCTTTCTTTTCTTGTCTGCGCTGCTCTTCTTTCTCGTTCTCCTCTTGCCTGCGCCGCTCTTCTTTCTCCTTTTCCTCGTGTCTACGTTGTTCTTCTTTCTCTGCTCGTTGCTCCTCTCTCATCATCATGAATTGCAGCAACGCCTCCATAGACATCGGTGCCTGTGGCTTCTCAATTGGCTTTCCTTCAGCACCACCAACCGCACCTTCTTCTTCCGCGTCTTTCGCCCAAACCTCCGCCAAAGATCTCATCAAATGTTCCCTCGACATCTGTCCGACTTCTTCTGCGTCAAGGCCTGCTTCGATTAATAATTTCACTATTCTCTCCGATGCCATCTTTTTAATAGCTGCTTGCTTTTGCTCTGTAAGTTTCTCCATCTTACTTCTTTACTTTACTGATGCTAGTCGATAAATAGTAGGCTACTCTTCAAATGTTTGCAATTGACTGACTTCAATTCTTTAAGCAAACTTCAATAGACAAGCAAGTTTTTCTACCTCGTAGTCGTTGTGTTGTCGTTTCTCACTGACGTACGGATGCTCGATGTATCGTTGCTTCTCCCGTGTGCTCGGCTCCTCGATAAATGCACAGCGTCCGTTCCTCCGCAACGTCTGTTGATTGGATAGAATCCCTCCGTTCGTAACTTGGCACGTAGACCCGCCGTTCATAACTAGGATCGTTCTCCTGCAACTTGGATCGTTATCTCACCGCAACGACACCAAATGTGATAACCTCCTTGTGATCACCTCCTCCTATCAGTCTCTTCGGAAGCTTCTTCGTATAAGTTCGTGGTAGCATAGGCCTATCCCTAGATAACTGTTTCATTAGCTAAATGGCTAGGTAAAGAATCTACAGACTTTCACTGTTTTGTAACCAACAACGACGACGTGTTTAAGTCTTCTTATTATACTCCAAAATCCGATATAAAGTAAAACGATCAGCAACAACACAACAATGACTACACTTGCGTTATCATAACAACTACACGACTACTACCTTCATCAGTCTACTCTATCGCAACTCAACAACAACTATTACAGCCTATCTCAACGGCTCTCAACACACAACACTCCTTCTTCACTTCCACTCCCTCCTTGTACACTCAACGTACGCTCGTCTAGACATCACGCGCTGTCCAGACAATCACCTGTCCAGACGCCGCGCGCCAATTTGCAGTTGGCCTATCTGCGTCGCTGTACGACAATCGTCGTGCACTGATTAAATTAGCTTACACATAACATACATACATACATACATACATACATACATACATACATACATACATACATACATACATACATACATACATACATACATACATACATACATACATACATACATACATACATACATACATACATACATACATACATACATACATACATACATACATACATACATACATACATACATACATACATACATACACAGTTACACACATACACACACATGTATCATGCATACATGTATGATATGCATACATGTATGTATGTATGTATGTATGTATGTATGTATGTATGTATGTATGTATGTATGTATGTATGTATGTATGTATGTATGTATGTACTACGTACGTATGCATGCAATGTATTATATATATGTATGCACTATGCATGTATTATTGTATGTACAGTGTGTATGTAATTATGTATGTATGTTTGTGTGTGTTTAGATTGGATGTATAATTGTATATGTCACAAGTCTTTTCCCTCTTCTTCTCTACGTGTGACCTTCAGTCTCTTCGGAAGCTTCTTCGTATAAGTTCGTGGTAGCGTAGGCCTATCCCTAGATAACTGTTTCATTAGCTAAATGGCTAGGTTAAAGAATCTACAGTCTTTCACTGTTTTGTTAACCAACAACGACGACGTGTTTAACTCTTCTTATTATACTCCAAAATCCGATATAAAGTAAAACGATCAGCAACAACACAACAATGACTACACTTGCGTTATCATAACAACTACACGACTACTATCTTCATCAGTCTACTCTATCGCAACTCAACAACAACTCTTACAGCCTATCTCAACGGCTCTCAACACGCAACTCTCCTTCTTCACTTCCACTCCCTTCTTGTACAATTAACGTACGCTCGTCTAGACGTCACGTGCTGTCCAGACAATCACCTGTGCAGACGCCGCGCGGCAATTTGCACCTGGCCTACTTACGTCGCTGTACGACAATCGGCGTGCACTGATTAAATTAGCTGACATTACCTCCTTCCTTTCTTTTGAAGAGAGCTAATTAATCTTAAAAATTAGCGAACGTATAATGCTTAAACTAAATACAAACAATTCTTATACTAAATGCAATCACAAAATACCTTATACTACAATCTCGATAAGCAGTCTGCTACTACATTCAACTTTCCTTTCTTATAGTTCAACAGAATGTCAAAATTTTGCAATGATAAAGACCATCTGACTAACTTAGCAGACTTCGACATTGACTCAGTCAAATAAACTAAAGGATTATGATCAGTGAACACATTAATCTTGGAACCAATAATGATTTCTTTCAATTTGTTTAAAGCCCATATGATTGCATAGGCTTCCTTCTCAATCGTCGCCCATCTCCTCTGGGTATCTGTCAGCTTCTGGCTGATAAATGAAACGGGACGTTCTATCCCCTCATCGTCCACTTGTGACAGCACAGCCCCCACAGCAAAATCACTGCTATCACAGTACAAATTAAATGGTTTGCCAACCTCGAACATGTACAGAATAACATTCGATAAAACAATTTCTTTAAGAGAATCAAAAGATTTCTGGTGGTCCTCAGTCCAAATAATGTTCTCAGGTGTCTGCTTGCTAGTTAAATCTGTCAATGGTTTAGCAATCTCAGCAAAATTACAAATAAATTGTCTGTAGAAACCAAAAAATATCAATCAATTAGTTAGCAAGTGTTAGGATTTTTGGGTTCAGCACCACTTCCTGTTCTACCAAGGTACATAATCCAGGTTTGTCCGAAAATCTGTCTGCATAACGGTTCAGTACATCCAGTAGCTGTTTCTGTTGCTCGCACGTAAGATGTCCGATCTGTTCATAGTCCAATTGCAGCGATTTCTGTGTCGTCTCTGCATGGTCTTCTTTCAATGGTAGCTCTACCACTGATCCGAATTCGTCGTCCTCTTCCACGATGAGACCACACGATAATGTTCTTGCGATGAACTTCCTCATTTTGTTGGCATGGACGATTCGTTGGCCGTTTTCATTCATGTCCACCAGATACGAATACTTGGATCTTCTTTGTAGCACTGTACATGGACCATGCCATCGTGAGATCAATTTATTGGTTGACGTTGGATACAGGACGATGACGTTTTCTCCTGGTTCGAATTCTTTATCCTTGGCCCTCTTGTTGTATTGACTGGCATATTGTTTTTGCTTTTCCTCTGCACAATTCTCAGCAAATATCAAAGCTTTCTCCATGTCTGCTCTTAAGTTCTTCAGGTACTTTGCTGGTTGTACTCCAATGTTTGGCGGTAGATTTATTTCTTTGGTCCAGCTTTCCTTTAAGATAGTTAATGGTCCTCTTGGCATTTTTCCATACACCAGCAGATATGGTGCCACTCCTGTCGTTGCGTTGGGAACTTCTCTCAATGCCCATACGGTAAACGGAATGATTTTATGCCACTGTCTTGGATTTTCCACAATGACATGATGCACCATCTTCTTGAACGTCTGATTCCATCTCTCAACTAATCCAGCTGCCTCAGGATGCCCTGGTGAATCGAATCGTGGACAGCATCCCATCAATTTCAAAAATTCTCTTGTGAGACTGGCTGTAAAATTTGTGCCTCTGTCGCTGGTGATCACAGACGGCACCCCCACGTCAATGAATAGCTTCATCAAAGCTTCGCACACAGCCTTAGCAGTCAATGACTTCAGCAAAAAGATTGTCGGCCATCTTGTACATGAATCCACTATGCACAAGCAATACTTATGCCCAGCTGCTGACTTCGGTTCTATTGGGCCTACCACGTCCATAGTCATCCGTCGGAATGGAACATCTTCCCTTGGAATTGGTGTAATCGGCACTCGATCCATCACCAAACTTCGTGCCTTCAGCTGACACTTCTCACAGGACTTACAAAATTTCACCACGTCTCGACGCATCTTTGGCCAGACAAAGGACAACTTGATTCTCTCTCGTGTCTTCTCTTCTCCCAAGTGTCCGCCAAATACTGACTCGTGAGCTAATTCCATTACTTGAATTCTTCTCTCTTTCGGTAACACCAACTGATACACAAGCTGATCCAGCATTTGATGCTTCTTATACAGCAATCCATTCACCACGCTAAACTCTGATCCTTGGTCTTCAGCGATCCTCCACCACGATTTCAGTGACTCGTCATTTCTCTGCTGCTCCTCGAATTTCTTCGCATCTTCCAGCTGTCTTTCATCGTTCGAATTCTCTGTGAACAAGTCCCTCATACTTGTCTCCAGTTCAGCGTCGCTTTCGGAATCTTCACTATCATTTCGTTCACATGCAGCCATCTCTTCTTCAGTTTCATTGTTCTCAGATGTTGTTCCTTCGTTGTCTTGAATGCTGTGTTCATCTTCGCTGTCCGTGTCATCTTCTTGCGAACTTTCGTTTATCGTTTCATCTTCTCCGCCTTCGACTTCTGCTCTCCGACTTTGTGCTCTTGTAGTCACATTCGCTTGTAGTTCCCCTTGCAATACACTCACTGGTGGAATCTCTTTCAATTCTGCAATTATCTCCGGGTGTAGCAAGAACTTTTCCTTATTTTCTTTGCACAGATCCGCTGGAATGCTGGCACACACTAAAGTTAAATATGGCGCGATATTTATTGTCCTGTCCTCTGTAGCTGTTCCTTCGTTACGACCGCTCATCCGCACTTCGATTTTCACCAACTTAGCTGGAATCGGCTCTCCAGCTACACATTGCAAATGAACTCTGCCGATTTCTTCTACTGTCGTTCCTTTCAGTAGTTCCTCGTTGATTACTGGTATCTCGGTCCCCGAGTCAATCAACGCCTCGACTTGCACAGGCTGCCCATCAGTCCCACGTATCTCCACATTTACATGCTGCAACGATATTTTCTTTATGCGTTGACACTCCTCTTTACTTTTTGTTTCTCGACAATTTTCTGCAATGGAAGTAGTCTTTATCGCTTCTTTCAGTATGGTGAACTGCGGCGTACACTTCATCACTGACTTTACTTCTGTTTCTTGGTTGCATTGTTCTTCCCAACCAGGAGGTGCATTTATCACTTGTATCTGGTTTACTCGAAGATTTTCTGCACTTCTGCTAAAGTTCTTCCTCAGATTTGCCGCTCCTGGTGCTTGGCAATGTTTTATTAGGTGTTTATCAGAATTGCAATTGTGGCAACGCTTCTTGATAAAACTTCTTTGCTCCTTGTTCTCCCACTTGTTGTACGGCGTGTAAGATGCATTACTTTCTGTTGGGCGTCCCAGCGGCGGAGTTCGATTGTAGGCTTGTCTGTCCCACGTTGACTGTTGTTTATCTTGCGACCACTGCTTTCCAGAATAATCATCTTTCTTTGCATCATTACTCTTGGCTTGGCTTCCGGTGTCTTTGCTATCCTTGTTCCACTTGGGTTGCTTTGGACTATTGTCCCATGCTTCAAATTTCGGTTTGTCTTGGAACATCACACCAATCCGATTGTTTACATGTATATCTGCGAGATCTGCAACATTACTAGCTTCCAAGCATTCTGTGCCCTCTTTTGCTAAGACAAACTGCAGTGGACCTGGTGGTAAACATTCTTTCAGCTTATCCGCCATTAACAAATCAAACAGCTTCTCGTAGTCTTTGTCCACTCGTCTACTTCGGACATAATAATTCAACAGGTTCTTCAGCCTAGCCGTGAACATCGTATACGTTTCTTCGGCTGTCTTCTTGGCATCTGCAAACCTTGACCTGTACTCACGAGCTGTTAACTTGAATTCCTTCAACAAGTGCTCTTTCACTGCATCGTATTTATCTAAATTCTCAAATGATAATCGATTCAATACCGTTCGTGCTCTCGGGGTCATCAATGGCAACAACAATTTCACCCAGTACTGCTTTTCCACAGCGAAGCTATTGAATGCATTCTCCACGGTCTCAAAATATAATGGCACTTCCATCATATCATACGGCATCTTAGGCAATACATGCTTCATGGCATCACCAATCTTCTTGATCTTGGACACCATTGTCTCACTTTCTCTGAGCCTAATCTGTTCTGACACTTCTCGGCTCTTACGATCATCTTCGTCTCTCTTCTTCAGTCGATCTTGATCTTCGATTCTCCGCAGTTCTTCTTGTTCTATCTTCTGCTGCAACAGTTCTAACTGCTTTCTGCGTTCTTCTTTTTCAATGGCCATTTCTTTAAGTTGAGCCTCCTTGATAGCAAGTTTCTTTTGTTCTAACTGCATCTGCTCTTCTCTTTCTCTTTCTGCTTTTTCCAAATTGTCTTTTCCAGCTTGAAATTCTTCCTGACGAATTTCTTCTGCTCTCTCCAGTTCTTGTAAACGCATCTTTTCCTTTTCTTCCTCACGAGCCTTTTTGTCTTCGATCTGCTGTTTTCGTATTTCTTCATCGCTTTTTCTTGCTTTTTCGTATTCTATCATTAACTCCATCCTTCGTCGTTCTGCTTCGTCACGATCTAATTTCATTTGTTCTAACTGAAGCTGGAACTGCTGCTTCTGCATATCTATCTCTTGCTGTCTCATCCTTTCTGCTTTTTCTATCTCTTGTTGTCGCAGTTCTTTCTCTTCTTGCTTACGTTCTTTCTCTTCTTGGCACCGTCGCTCTTCTTTCTCCTTCTCTTCTTGGCGACGTTCTTTCTCTTTCTGTCTGCGCTGCTCTTCTTTCTCTTTTTCTTCTTGTTTACGCTCTTTCTCCTCTTGTCTGCGCTGCTCTTCTTTCTGCTTCTCTTCTTGTCTACTCATCATCATGAATTGTAGCAACGCCTCTATAGACATCGGTGCCTCAGGCTTCTCCACTGGCTTCTCCGCAACGCCTCCGACAGCACCTTCTTCTTCTTCTTCTTTCTTAGCCCAAACCTCGGCTAAATTTCTCATCAATTCTTCCCTAGACATCTGTTCGACTTCTTCTGCGTCTAGATCTGCTTCAATTAGCAGTTTTATCAGTCTATCAGTAGACATTTTCTTAATATTTGCTTGCTTTTTCTCCGTAAGTTTCTCCATCTTACTTCTTTACTTTACAGATGCTCGATAAATTAGTAGACTACTCTTCAAATGTTTGCAATTGACTGACTTCAATTCTTTATGCACACTTCAATAGACAAGCAAGTTTTTCTACCTTGTAGTCGTTGTGTTGTCGTTTCTCACTGTCGTACGGATGCTCGATGTATCGTTGCTTCTCCCGTGTGCTCGGCTCCTCGATAAATTCACAGCGTCCGTTTCTCCACAACGTCTGTTGATTGAATAGAATCCCTCCGTTCGTAACTTGGCACGTAGACCCACCGTTCGTAACTACGATCGTTCTCCTGCAACTTGGATCGTTATCCTGCAACTTGGATCGTTATCTCACCGCAACGACACCAAATGTCACAAGTCTTTTCCCTCTTCTTCTCTACGTGTGACCTTCAGTCTCTTCGGAAGCTTCTTCGTATAAGTTCGTGGTAGCGTAGGCCTATCCCTAGATAACTGTTTCATTAGCTAAATGGCTAGGTTAAAGAATCTACAGTCTTTCACTGTTTTGTTAACCAACAACGACGACGTGTTTAACTCTTCTTATTATACTCCAAAATCCGATATAAAGTAAAACGATCAGCAACAACACAACAATGACTACACTTGCGTTATCATAACAACTACACGACTACTATCTTCATCAGTCTACTCTATCGCAACTCAACAACAACTCTTACAGCCTATCTCAACGGCTCTCAACACGCAACTCTCCTTCTTCACTTCCACTCCCTTCTTGTACAATTAACGTACGCTCGTCTAGACGTCACGTGCTGTCCAGACAATCACCTGTGCAGACGCCGCGCGGCAATTTGCACCTGGCCTACTTACGTCGCTGTACGACAATCGGCGTGCACTGATTAAATTAGCTGACAGTATATACAGTGAACTGGCGGCAAAGAAATGTAGTCAACCTACGTGGATTCCATAACTGAAAATGGAATGTATACAGTAAAGAAATTGCACAAATATGACAATGAATGGAAGAGTTATAACTGTTATAGGGAAGACAAGTGGGCCTATACACTGCGGAGAGAGCGGCAGGAAAAACAGTCAAAGCACTGCTAATAAAACTGAAAGTGCGGTTATACAAAGACAAAGAAGAAATGGAAAAAAACTTTGATAAATTTCGGTCGCTATTGTTTTGTTTTTAGCTGTGTGCATTTGTTGAACAGGTGCAAGGGTGATAAAGAAGAGCTTTTGTTGCTCAATGAAGCATGAATTATATTTATTTACGCCATTATTCCAGCATTCGGCCACTCTTTTGACAGAAGCGCCATCTATTAGGATGGAACGGAGGAGAGTGAGATGAGTTAGGAAGCGTGGGAAGAGTTGGCCGAAGAAGAGAATATGGACGATGGAGTGGAACCAAGTGGAACCGAGTGAGGAGGAGGGAAGGATGAACGAGAGGATGGATGAATATAAGGAGGAGTTGGTGCTCTTAAAGCATTCAAAATTTATTACTTGCAATGGTGCGGTGTAACCGTGTAATGCATGTATGTAGGCCTATGTAATTATTTGCACTTGTTATAGCGCCCATTCAAGAACTACTCAGAAGCGCCCCCGACTACAGCGCAGACAATAAATCGGAGTTTCACGCTTTTGCGCAATTGCGAGCGAAGAACTCGCTTGCTCAAGGTCCCTACGAGACGGTTTGAGGTGGATTCGAACCTGCAATCCTCCGGCTGCAAGGCAACGAACATACTCACTGCACCACCAAGTCCCACGGCAGGTTCGACGCAGCCAAAATCACTATAATTTTTTCTACAGTTCTAAATGGTTTTGGGTGGTACGTGGAGCTTCTATAGCTTGCGTAGGCTACACTGTATCAAGACGGGTATTTCACGTCAAAGCTGGAGACGAGCGATATCTGAGTGTTTCGTGTGAACTTGATCGTTAGTCGCAGCTGCATGGCAAATCGATTAAACAAACTGGAGGCGACGAATATCTGCTCGCCACCTTACACCGATATGACCAATGACCATAGATGTCGTCTTACGCTTAGCCTATAGTAAATGTAAGATATGTCTATATGTGCGACTCGATGGATTGCCGGACGTGCGTCATTTTCTAGGAATGAGGAACTGCCGGGCGATGGCGTCATCATGAGTCGCATAGTAAAAAAATTTGATATCATTTTAAAAAATCATTTTATATTATATTTATCATTTAAATCCATTGAAATCTATTAATTTTCACAAATTTGTGTAGGCCCTATTCATATATAGTGGTCACTGTTATCTGTGGGTGAGCGACTCGCTGTTTTTGCTTGCTGGTGATAAAATACATGTAGTCTGTTTGTCATTTTGCAACAATTAGGATAGCTGTGTGTGCCATGGGTGTGCGTGCGTGTGTATGTGTCTGCTCAGTCGAGTGGCACTAAGCAAATTAACTTAGACCTAGCAAAGAAATAAAATTATTACAGTCATCATCATATTGTTATAAAATCCATCCATCATACCTCATCTATGCTTACTGTTTAAGTTATGCGTTTATTTTTAACTGTTGGGCCTGTGGGAAATGGCGTAGTAGGCATATATATAATGCACCTAGTCTATCTAGTGTGATGTTGTTTCATACCCATTCATTCATTCGTTCATTCATTCATCCACTCATTAATTCATTACGTAGATTATAGCGCCCTTTCAAGGTTACTACTCAGGGGCTCTCCCGACCCAACCCCGTCTCTAAAGGAGAAGCGTATTTGAGTAAAACCTATAGGCACAAGGCGTAAAGACAATAAAGTAGTGTAGTATAACGTAATAAGCTTTAATGGCATTCGATGTATGTGATTTGTACGAACTATTGAATTGACGTAACTGCACATCGCAGCATGATCCATAGCCTACGAACTGCTGCAAACCTTACCATATTGCTTGTGATTTATCCAGCTTAACCTAAGGATCGATGGTTGACGTTGGAGGGGTAGCCTACATTTGTTTGGGAAGTAGAATTTATATAGCGTCTCCATATCGATTATATGCGAGTTTCATTACGGTCGAGCTTCGTCGAGTGGACTGTTAGATGCAGCGCTATGAAAATGTCGTTTTAATTGCGCTATACAAATGTGCTTTCTTCCACAAAAGTTAACCCGAGTTCTATGCGATTGGTGTCGTCGAATTCCTTTAGTACGAACACTAAACGGAACTATTTTTTTATCTGCGTGAGGACATCGCGGTAAGCTGGTTGTTGTCAGGTCAGCTGCGTAGTAATTTGACATCCAGTGGTCAAGCTGTGCCAATCGAAATCACATTATGTCGTGTGTGGTAGCCCTATAAGCTAGTTTTACGTTACCTCATTACTCTAAGCCAGTGGGCAGTGGGCGACGCTGGGCGTACGCCCCAGTTTCTGGTCTACGCCTCTACGGAATCCTTTTGACTTAACACACATGTTAATGATGACGTTCTGTCATAGTGCTCGCAAAGCCGACCAATGTAGGTTTAAGTAACAACACAGTTACGAATAACTGAATTTATTTAATTGGCCTAGGCCTTCAGCCAAAACAAAACTCAAAAACAAATCGTTCATATAAAGATATAAACTATTGGAACAAAGTCCTTTGTAGTGGTATTATTGGGAACATGACTTGTGAAGCCTTAATTGATGTGCATGATGCCATTGTTTCTTCTCATGACGACATAATTATATTTTATGCTTGAATAGTTTTATGCTTGAAAGTTTGATTCTTATAACAGGTGCATCATTATTTTAGTCGAATTCTTAGCCTATACACCAATGCTGTAGCAGCACTGATCTATCAAATTTAGACAAGAATTCAACCATTTTATATTTATGCAACTTTTGTCATCACCTAGGAGTTGTATTAATGACGTTCCAACACTATATTGTCAAATTTCCTAACGGAACCCCTTGTGTATACCCTTCACGGAACCATAGGGTTCCTTAAAACCCACTTTGAGAAACGTTGATCTAAGTCAATCGAATCTGTTCTGATTTAGGCTAATCAAGTATCATTCTATTAGCTGATCATTTCTTAATTCAATCAACGTTATCCTATCTTCTCCAATCGTATCCTACGATCAGTTATGCTATCTGGTAGGCCTACAATCTTTTATTGTTTTACCCTATCTAATCATTTATTACTCTAATCTCATCTCATATAGTCTGTGTGTTTAGTGTTTACCCGTCTTTCCCTCTTCTGTGTCGCTTTTTTTTACTACCGCTGCCGTTGCCATTAGCAACGCCGACAGCAACACTTGGCGCCCATCTCTATGGTAACGTCCTTGAGTAAGGCCGGACATACGTCATCTTTGATTAACCGCCGTCTGGCGGTGGGAAAGGAAAATCGATTTGAAAAAGAAGAAGAAGGAGAAGAAGGAGAAGAAGAAGAAGAAGAAGAAGAAGAAGAAGAAGAAGAAGAAGAAGAAGAAGAAGAAGAAGAAGAAGGAAAATTAATTGGATAGAGCCTCCGAGCACGCGCCATCTAACATCGATTTCGTTCGTTGGGAGGGAGGGGTGGGGGTGGCGAAATTTAAGTACGCACGCAGCCGTGGACCATCACATCAGACTACAGTTGATGTGTAGCCCAAGAGTGCACAGCACACGAGAATGTGGCCAGTTTCACACAAGTGCATTTTCTCTAGTATCGAAATATTTTGATGGGTCATCTGCATTATTATGGCATCATCTTTGCAATCATAGGCGTACGAGGCGGGGGTTCAGAGGGGCAAATGCCCCCGTCCCAACTTTCGGGCAAAAGTGGTTTTTCGGGCAAACACAGTCCCGGACGACTAAAAAAAGGTCGTCAACTTTTTAGCCGCGTCAATTTTTCGGGCAGAAGTTCGATCTTTGCCCCCCCCCCCCCACACTGCTAATTAATAGGCAATCAAGATCTCGGTCTTCACCCTACTCACGCGAGAGGCAATATATTTTGTTGTTTATTTGGGTTAGATCGTGTGATTGGAAGAGAGCTGATTAGATTAACAACAGATTAACATAGTCTATTCGAACACTTATAGTCCGGCCGTCTATAATGATATCGCGCAATCAGCCAACGAGCTTTTAATTCATTGTACCAGTTTCTCCATTCTTTTTTCAATCACTGATAATAATATATATATATATATATATTATCAGTGATTGAAAAAAGAATGGAGAAACTTATCATTGTTATCAAAAGAAAATTTTAGTAAAGAAGCGAATGACCAAGCACACACAAGTGTCTGATCTCAGTAGACATGCTTTGTAGGCTACAATCGAGCGGTATCTTTCGGGGCCGACGTTGAATAGAGAACGCATAATTGTCTAAATTCAATCGATTGCCTTTAATTATTGACGATAGAACTTCAATGAAATATTTCGTGGTGCCAATTACAGGAACTTCTCAAAGAACGTAGGCTACTGTAAAATCTCTCACTGTCCACACACTGTCCGTGTATTGTACTTGAACAGGCGACTGCAATCTAGGAGTTAGGCACATGTATAAGCTAATGATGCCATAATTATATTGGATGGGTCAAAATCACATTGCCAGGTAATGGAGACAATGATGCTACCATCTTTCAGACCGGTTCTTAAATTGCATCGCTGCTGAGAGATGTCGAGAAGACTGAAAATAAGACAAAATGAGTTCTAAAAGTTGTACCTGCTTCATAATAATTTCAACAGCGAACACTGGTAATAGTAAGAAAATATATGAAATAACTCCTATAGACGTAGCGAACATATTCCACCGCATTTTGGCAAAACAGGCCTATATGATAAACCTTCAATCAGTTAAAGTATGGCCTAATCTAATTTTTATAGATAATAATTGATACGAACCTAAAAATCGTAACAGTTCTGTGTATACTGTGTATAGCCTTCTGTAAACAGGCTGAGCTTTCAGGAACAGTTACTGATCCGAAATTAGAAGGAAACATTTTACAAGTGCAAAGCCATTCTGGTAGTCTATAGAATTTATGCTTTCAATCGTCGGAAATGTTCTGAAGCAGAGTAAATTCTCACTCTACGAACTGTTCTAGCTCAGAATCAATATTATTCAGCTATCGTAATTATTATGAAATACGCCGACACTTTTTAAGTTTGACTCAACTTCTGTTCTGCATTGGGAAAAATAGGAATTCCTCTGCACGCCTATCACGTTAAGAATAAGTTGTGCGCTCATTATTTAACAATTAGACATCTGAAGCAATTATTCACAGCACTTGAAGACACAATTATACCGAATCGATATCAAGCAACAGAAAATGAATAACTCTGAGTCTGATATCTCGAATGTTTCGGAGAGGTCAAAGGAGGGAGAAGCTTCAAAGAAGAAAGGTGGAACTGGTGCCACAAAGAAAGGTGGCGGTAAGTCGAAAAGAAAAGGAAAGACATCAGAACCTGGAAAAGAAGAGGAAGCGGAAGAGGAAGCCGTGAATGAAACGGAGGACGCCTCAACTCAGATGGCGATGGAGCGTCTGTCTGGACAGGGAACCAGCGGAAGCCAGCCGACGATATCTGGGTCAGATGAGGCGACGGAAACTCGGTCAGTTCGACTGAAAAATGCCGAAGCGTCGAAGGAACCGGGAAGCGGTCGGAGCAGTGAGCTTCCGGTGGGAGCGAAGTCGAAGGATGGATCGATTCTTGGGTCTGAGAAGAGCAGATCTGAGGATGACGAGAAGATGACGATGACGAAGGGAGATCGGGTTTCGACGGCCGAACAAGACGAACAGGATCCACTGCTGCCGTCACCCGTTCGCAGAATGAGGTAAATGCAAAATATTATACCGTAAAGGCGTAAACTATGGCAGATTATTTAGCGCTACGTTAGAAAAACAACCAGATTTACCAGACCCTCGATTGCGTGACAATGAACACCATCGTAGTAAAGACCGTGATGGCTTTGACACTAGACTGACTACAGGATGATCATAGGCGTAGGGGACATTTCAGCGTTGGGGGGGGCAAAAATCTAATTTTTGCCCGAAAATTTTTTTGTCATCCGGCCGAAATCTTGAGAAAAATTCCCGTTACGTTTGCCCGAAAATTCTGACCACCTTTTTTTAATCATTCGGCCGAAATCTTCTGAAATTTTCCGTTACTTTTTGCCCGAAAGGTCTGACTACCGTTTTTGTTCGGGCAAGTCTGATTTTTCGGGCAAAAAGACCCGGAAAAATAAAAAAAACTAATTTTTTTAAAAAACTTCTTTATTTTTCCGGGTCTGCTTGCCCGAAAAATCAGACTTGCCCGAAATTTGGGGGGGCATTTGCCCCCTCTGGACCCCCGTCTCCTACGCCTATGAGGATGATGAGCATAACAATGAAAATCAAGTTTGATGGTGATGATGTTGATTACAATGACGTTGACAACGATGAAGGAAACGACGATGACGATATTATGAAGGTTGTGGTAGCGATAAGTGCTGAATACATGATGATGATGATGATGACGACGGCGATGATGATGTTGTTGTTGCTGCTGGTGAAGACGATGATGATGGTGGTGGTGATGATGATGATGATGATGATGATGATGATTTTGACGATGACGATGGCGATGGCGACGACGACGACGATGATGATGATGATGACGACGACGATGATGATGATGACGACGACGACGACCACTGCGTTTTTCAACGGCTGCAGGGGTTCGGAGGTGATCAGTCCAACGGTGAACGGCATGCGTCAGTTCGGCCTCAGCAAGGGCGTCATCTCGAGAGCCATCGTCCGCTACACGAGCCCCCCTGAACCTCACCCTTACACCATCTGCTTCCACTTCCCCAGCACCTTCCTCACCCACCGCTACGTCCTCGACATGGTCCGGTCGGTCATCTCCTCCGTCCCCGGAGCGTCTGTCCCTGCCATCCAGTTCATCGACCGTAACACCCTTCACGGGGCGCAGGGCATGGACAACCGGTGGCTGGTCACGCTGAACTGCATGGAGGCGAAGAAGCGATTGGTCGCCGAGGGATTGAACCTCTTCAATCGGAAGATAACGCTGAGGAACTACGACGACATACTGCACGATGAGTACATTGAGTATCTCGAGTATATCGAGATGCAGCGACAGCTCTACGCAAACACGAAGGACGATCGCATCGTCAACAACGAAGAACTTGTTGGACAGAACCATCATCCTGCCTCAGCTGCACCCGATGGCCTCACGACGATTGCCGAAGGTGGGGTTAGTGACGACGTCACGACGAACTAAAGCAATGACGTCATGGACGCATAGGACGTCGGTGATTGGACGCGTGGCAAAACGACGTCATCGTGCTCAGACTCTGGTGTAACGATTGAAGATGACTGAATTAACTAATTAATTAATCAATTATTAATTAATAGATTATTTATTCAATTAATAAACGGACGTAGGCTATATTTCATTATTCATAAATTTCGATAGCCAATACAACAACGAGAAGGGTCATTCGATCTGGGTTAAATTGAAAGAGAATTTTGAATGTTTTTTGAAATTTTTATCATGGAATTCTGCCGACGGTTGACACGAAAACCAGACGACCCTCAGAAAAACCTTCTTCCTGCATGGTCCAAAGGATCTGTCGGAATCCAGTGATTCAACGCCATCACAGTCAGACAGTTATTCAATAATTATAAGCAGGTTGGATAACGGAATGTGCGAAGATGAAGACACGCAGGTAGCCAGACAGACAGACGCACAGCCAGCCAGACACATATCCAGACAAACAGACGCATAGCAAGACAGACGCATGTAGCCACACAGACAGACACATAGCCAGACAGACAGACGCACAGACAGACAAACAGACGCATAGCCAGACAGACAGACGCATAGCCAGACAGACAGACGCATAGCCAGACAGACAGACAGACGAATAACCAGACAGACAGACACATAGCCAGACAGACAGACGCATAGCCAGACAGACGCATAGAGACGCATAGACAGACAAACGCATAGACAGACAGACGCATAGACAGACAAATAGACACAGCCAGACATACAGACACATAACCAGACAGTCAGTTGCATAGACAGACGCATAGCCAGACAGACAGACGCATAGCCAGACAGACGCAAAGCCAGACAGACAGACCCAGACAGACGCATAGACAGACAGACAGACGCATATCCAGACAAACAGACGCATAGACAGACAGACGATGGGCCAGACATACAGATCCCTGCAGAACAACAACGACAATGCCGACATGTGTGCATTTACGATGGGTCCTAATGTCCAATTGAAACGAATCCTAAATCCAAATCTTCTCTTCGCGAAATCCTTCTCCTAATCCTCTAAGGGATCCAATCCTGCTCCATGTGTATTCCCTTCTCTCGTAAATTATTCACTCGACTGTCTTCTTCTCTCCTTCATCGATTCGATCAATTCCCCGTTTGCACCAAGGGTCCGTGGCTACCAGTGCCAGACACTATTGCGATGGCACTATCGGGGTCTCTGATGGGTGTATATACGGCACGTTGGAATCAACAGAAAGAAAGAAAGAAATAAGGAAAGAAAGACAGACAGACACAGAGAAAGAAAGAGACAGATAGAGACAGAGAGACTGAGAGACAAGGACAGTCAGACAGATATATAGACAGACATACAGACAGACAGACAGAAAGAGAGGGAGATCAATGCAGATAATCTGTTATTTGAAACAGTTAGCCCAATACATATATAGAGTCAGAGATGGACAACTAGGCCTATAGGCTAATTATTATGATGGACACGGACAGCTATTGTACTAAGGATAAAGATATAGCCCTATAATACTTAAAGATACATGCAGCGACAGTTGAGAGACAGAGACAAACACAGCGCATTAGGATCAAAAGAAAAAAAAGGAGGAATATAGACAGACCCACAGGTGTATAATTAAAGGATAGACAGAGGCAGAGAGCAGATATTGCGACGTGTAGCAAAAATATTTAGGCTACAAAAAGTCTTAATTAATTAATTGGCAATGGATCGAATTGACCAATCAGAATCACGCACCGATTGTCATCTTCTCATTTCAAATGATCATCAGTCATCTTCAACGAATAATTAATTAATTGTGTAGCAAGCAGGCAAATTGCCGTAATCATCATTAGCACGAAAAGCAGCTAGGATGATCGGAAGAAACAGACAGACAGACAAATGGATGGATGGATAGACGCAGAGATGGATTATGCGCGGATGGTTTATTGGAAGATGACAACCCTTCTGACTCAACGCAGCGCTCGTGAATAAGCTGGTGCTCCGCGCCTGGCTTTCGAGTGGCGCTTTAGAAATTTTGAGTTTACGATAACGATTACGAAAGAGGTGGATGAACGAATAGATACTTGGATAGGTGTATTGATAGGCGAATAGGTATGGATACGCGAATGAATAGGTATGGGTGAACGAATGGATAGGTGCATTGATAGGTGAATAAATAGTATGGATATGCGAATAAAAGGCATGGTAGGTTTGGGTGAATGAAAAGGTGCATGAGTAGGCGAATTAATGCATATGGATAGGTGAATGAATGTGTATGGATAGGTGAATGAATAGGTATAAGTGAACGAATTAATAGTGCATGGATCAACGAATGAATGTGGATGGATAGGTGAATGAATTGACACATAGAAAGGTGAATTAATGCATATGGATAGGTGAATGAGTGTGAAAGGATACATGTAGGTGAATGAGTGTGGAAGGATAGGTGAATGAGTGTGGATGGATAGGTGAATGAACAGATGAATGGATGGACGAATGAATGTGTAGAAACGTTAATTACTCAACTAATTGATTAAAAAACAATTATTAACAATAGTATAATTATATAATTATTGCTTGATTGGAACTTTGACAGATAGGCCTACATACAAGTAGACCATAGAATACACGAAGGCTTACGGAACACATAATAACTGACGACATTCACAAGAAAACGCTTGCAACAACAATTAGGCTAACAACAAATTTCCAATTCATAACAATTAATAGCAATTAACAACAATTAATAATAATTTATAACAATTAATACTAATTAATAACAATTAACAGCAATTAATAACAATCAATGACAATTAGTAAGAGAATGGTGACAATGATCTATCGAATGTTAACAAAGTTATATTCAGCAACAACATTGACATTAGTACTGGGAATATCACAGCTTAGATTCGAGCAAGTATCGTAAAGAAGGAAGCTGTAATATTAGCATTATTACTATTACTAGCAACAGCAAAAGTATCAATATTGCTACTATAACTATCATTACCATTATTAATATAGGGCCTACTACATCGTCAATTATCATTATCACTACGATTATTATTATTATTACTATTATTATTTTAGTAATAGTAGTAGTAGAGTCTAGTAGTATGGTCTAAGTAGTAGCAGTGGCCTATTCACAGCATCACCTAGCCTATAGCAATAACAGTTGTAATAACAAGAGACCAAAATGGAGTAGCCGAGAAAAGCTGTAGATTGGATTTAGATACATTTGCAGCATCATAATTACAAGCAAAAAATATTCTGACTTAGTGACTGCAGTTGAGCAAGATTTCTTTACACATCATCTGCCAAGTATAGTATAGCTCAGTGTTTTGAAACCCTTCAACTCTAAACATCGTCCACTTTACCCGTCCATCTGTCTGCCTGCACGACTCTCCGAATCTTGACCTCTGCTGATCAATTTTTTACTTATTAAGCTTGATTTTCCAGATTCTTATCAACACATTCTATCACATTCATATATCTGATGGCAATAATTTACTTTAGGTAGTATACCCAAGAGCACAGAAACAGCTCTAGCTAAAGTGGACGGAAACTCTGCTTAAGACGCATAATAATAATTATTATCGTCAGGCTACAACCATCTCCTAATGCCAGAATTTATATAGCGCAGTTTTCACTCGGGATGTATCCGAACAGCGGAACTTTCAAGACATCTTCAGAAAAGCTAAGTGGCATTCTCACAGACATTATTATCACAACACAAATCCATTAAAAATCATACATCATTGCATATATGCGTATCGTTTTACAATTAATTACATCGAAATTGGCACAAAAATTGCATTTCTACAGCGCCTCAAAAAATATGACAAAGGCCACGGACATCGAAAAATAGTCAGGCAGATAGCTACACAGAGTCAGACACATACACCCAGACAGACAGACAGAGACATAGGACTATATACAGATAGCTAAAAAGAGACAGACAGACAGACAGACAAGAGAAATCGCAGATTGAAAACAACCAATGAAAAATTACTGGTAGTTCAAAGTTACTTTGCTCACTTTGCTCAGATCTTATTTTTAAGGTGTACCACTTTCATTGTGGCCTCTCGCAAATACACTTATTCGCCACGTTAATCATCATCACCACCAACATCACCATCTCTGAAATTGTAATTCCATTTCGTCCTCTTAATCCTCTTCCTCCCAATCATGATCATAAACTCATCATGATCAATGATTGATCATACACCAACATCATCTTGATCATTATCATCATAACCAACACTTGTTCTCAACCTTCGCATCTATCTCATCATCATAATCATAAAAACTTGACATTCATCTGCATTATCTTCCTCATCACCTGCTTTTCATCCACATCATCATCGTCATCATCCTAGCAATTAAAATAATCACAATTTCATACTTTTCATATTCAGCTGATTCATAATGGCACTTTGTTTGTTATGTACAAAAGTATCAACCACATGAGTTCACGGACTTATCCTGCCATCCCAGCATCACTACAGATTCTATCATGATATTGAGAAGGAAAGATTATAGCAAAAAAGCAGAAAATGTCCATTTGTGTGTGTGTGTATGTGTATGTGTGTGTATGTGTGTGTTCCTCCTCCTCCTCCTCATCATCATCATCACACAGTCAATCAAATCATAATATGATCATCGTTGATAAATTCACTACAGAAAAAGGCTGACCTGACTAAACTCATCATAGCAAGGACGAATGATTATGAAAAACGCAAAACATAGAACGGATTAAACGAAAAGTTATCAAACACCTGAGCAGCGCTCGCTTGCCATCAACCAGACTGTTTGATCCAAAACTGATGCAGCTGCAATTGATACAGATATCATTTTGATATAAATACAACCCATTTTGCATGATCTACAGGCAATTGTTGAGATTTACGCATGATCGGGGCTTAACCCCTTTAACGACCAGCTACATATGTTTTCGATGCAATTTACCACACGTTGGTAGTTAAAGGGTTAAAGTGTGGCTGGACGGTTATGGACGGCATCCACACACTTACCTTCAAATCTGCACACCACCAATGTCCACCATCCTATGACTTATTAGGCCAGCGCAGCCTAGAAAAGTAACGGGTGTCCATGCACTAATCTTCAAATCTGCACACCGTCCTACCACTTACACAGCCTGGAAAAGGAAGGTCGTCCAGGCACTTCTTTTTCGACACTTTAATCGCTATGCATGATCAAGATTACGCGATGACAATTTGATTAGATCCTGATCTGATCTACAGATCAAAAAATGTATCATCACGATCCACACACGATACATCTATCCAACACATGACCAACAAAATGATTAACAACAATGGATATCCTGATCCGCCTAAACCACGCAAATCAAATCAAATCCGATCCGCAGATTAAGTCATCGCAAATCAACGCGATCCAACAACAGTATCAAGACAACCATCAATGCAACGGTGAACGAAGGACGGAGGACAACACAAGAGTTGTCGCGCTTTATAAGGTAGGTGTTGCGGAAGTAGGCCGGGTGTTTGGGTAGCGTCATTTGTAGCCACATGTAGAGCGGCCGTCGTTCGACGCTGTCCAGTTTGTAGCGAACAGAGTTGAGACCGTCGCGGCGATAGAATGTCAACCGGTTTCGATGATAAAGTAGCGAGAATCTGACAGAGAAAAAATACAATTATGTAGAAATTCTATCTGATATCTAAGCTTTGAAACGTATATGGGTTGTCATAAAGGATCTGCACTGGCTGAATTTCATCGTTATCAACATCGTCATGCCGTTATTATTACTATTTTTTCTCCGAGGTTACATAATAAAAATATTTTTTATGATACCTTAGGATTGCAAAATGTGGGATGGTCTGGAACGGTTAGTCGCAGATGATATTATCATTGTTCACAGATGATATTATCATTATTACTTTTATTAACAACATAATCATTATCATTATTATAATCATTATCATTATTATAACATTATTTATTATTATTTATTATTATTACATTATTTATTATTGTTATTATTACATTGTTCATTATTACTATTATTAGTATTGATATAATTATCACTATTAATATTATTATTGCTATTACTATTCTTATTCATGAATGAAAAAATTATCAGAAGGTCATCAGAATTCGTTTTACATAAAAACATTTTCAGCAGCATGCATCCATTCATCAATACATGCATCAACCACCCACTCACATCACCACACTCCATCCATCCATCCATTCATCCATCCGCCCGCCCGCCCATCCACCCACCAACCAACCCACCCACCCACATCCATCCATATCCATCCATCCACCCACTCACCCACTCAATCCCACCCAACCATATTTTTTAATATAATAATTATTTGATTTTTTTTATTCCCTGGCAGCAAGTAGTCTCTTCCTCCTGCCATGTATACCTGTGGATGTTGGCTGGATTGAGATCATCGGATTCGTGATGAATCATCGAAAAGCGAGCGACTGAAGAAGCGAATCGAACGATCGTCAGATTCTGTGCCACAATCCTAACACATAAAAAATTCATTTATTTTTAACACATAAAAAATTTATTTATTTTTAACACACACAAAATTAATTTATTTTTAACACATAAAAAATTCATTTATTTAACACAACAAATCCATTTATTTAACACAAAAAATTCATTTATTTAAAACAACAAATTCATTATATTTAACACAACAAAATTATTTAACACAACAAAATTATTTATTTAACACAACAAATTCATTTATTTAACACAACAAATTCATTTATTTAATACAACAAATATATTCATTTATTTAACACAAAAAAATTCATTTATTTAATACAACAAATTTATTTATTTAACACAAAAAATTCATTTATTTAAAACAACAAATTCATTATATTTAACACAACAAAATTATTTAACACAACAAAATTATTTTTTTAACACAACAAATTCATTTATTTAACACAACAAATTCATTTATTTAACACAACAAATTCATTTATTTAATACAACAAATATATTCATTTATTTAACACAAAAAATTCATTTATTTAATACAACAAATTTATTTATTTAGCACAAAAAATTCATTTATTTAAAACAACAAATTCATTATATTTAACACAACAAAATTATTTAACACAACAAAATTATTTATTTAACACAACAAATTCATTTATTTAACACAACAAATTCATTTATTTAACACAACAAATTCATTTATTTAATACAACAAATATATTCATTTATTTAACACCAAAAAAATCATTTATTTAATACAACAAATTTATTTATTTAACACAAAAAATTCATTTATTTATATAACACAAACAAATTCATTTATTTATTTAACACAACAAATTCATTTTTAAATTTAACATAAACAAATTCATTTACATCTTTATTTAACACAACAAATGTTTCTCTGTTCATGAATTTTCTAAATTACAACGTAGGCAGTTCTCATAAATATTTGTTGATTTCTGTGCATTAGTAATTGCAGGAAAAAGTTGGATTTAGCATAATGCATTATACGACAGCCAAAGCATAAAACATGTACATACATTTAAAAAAGCTAGATTTTAAGGTGATTCATATGCATTGGAAATGTTCTAATGATCCTAATCCCAGATATACCAAGTAATGTTCTACATTTACCTGTAGTACATGTCGTCATCCTCGCCTCCCCATCCGTAGTAACGGTTCGAGTAGCCATTGACACGGACGAAGTGGTCCGCGGTAAACGCAGTCACCCCTCCAAACAACTCCACATAAGGCAACCTACGAAATTCACCCAACACAAGATATGCAAATAGCGATTGCTGAAACAATACTGAATGAATGAATGAACGATGGATTTTATCAATGGATTCACTTTGTAGTATGTTTCCTGATTGATAACACCGATCAACATTGGTAATTAATTTCAATAAATAATTAACCACTTGAATTGTTGACTGATTAATTACAAACAGCTGTATCCTGATGATAATGAGTAGCCGCGCACTCTAGCCAAAGTCAGATCCATTGGCCTCTAAGGCCTACACCTCATGAGGATCTGATAGATAAGAGAGGTTGTTTGTTGTTGCCATGCACACAGATGATTGATTAATTGTGGGTGAGCAATCTGTCAAAGGTGGTTGTGGCTCGAGGTAGATTAGAGCCTGAAACCTTTGGTCACAGCGCATGTATGTTTTACAGGGTGCGGCCAAAAAAAATACCCCTTTACGAAAATCGCGATTTCTCAAAAACCGCTGATCATTTTGTTATAAAACTTCACCAGTCTATTTGACACATATTTATCTACAACTTGGCTAAATTTAATGAAATTTGAATCATGAACACCAAAATGGTGCAACCCTGAAGTGAAACAATGCAATTTTCGTTTCAACAGACATTTAGTGACAGCAATAAGTAACAAAGTAACGGCGCAAACAGAAATGTAACAAAGTTCAAGGTTAGTTATTGTTCTTGACAAGATTAGGCCACACTGTTAAGTTTTGTGCAATGAATGTTCGAAGTGAACACCGTTTGCTTTTACTCAAGCTTGCAGACGTTTTCGAAAGCCCAGAACAGACTTCTGAGTGGTCTCAAGTGGCAGGCCATCCCTAATGATTTGCAGCGTATTTTTCAGTTCAGAAATGTTCTTTGGCTTTGTGGTAAGTTTGTTGTAAGTCTCAAGCATTGCACCCCAGACAGCATAGTCGAATGCGTTCATATCTTGGGAATTTGGCGGCCACGAATCCTTGTCGATGAAGTCAAGACAGTGGCTTGTTAACCAATCTTGGGCCAGCTTGGCGCCGTGAGCGGGCACTCCATCTTGCTGAAAAGGGAACTGATTTCCCAAGACAGTGTGACAATCATCGACGAGCTTAGGCAAAAGATTCTCCACGTAGTAGGCTACTTAGCATTGACTTTTGCCTTCTCGTCAATGAATTGTAAGCGTTCTTTACCCTCATAGCTGACACATGCAGAAACCATGATGTGGGGAGAGAACTTAGCTCTTTCGACCAACAGACGCTTGGATGGATATCGGCTTTTTACTTCTACGCACAGACACGATTGTTTTGATTATTAATTGGTGGATTGATGTAAAAGATCTTTTCATCGGTGAAGAACACGATCCGCAAAGCGGAAATGACGTAATTATGGCACACCACAGGCTATTTTATGTAAAAATATGATTTCTTATTTCGTGAATGCCTTGTTCAGTTGAAAAAATGAAGTTCTTTCTTCTGCCTGATGTCTTGATCACAAAAATAAAGATACTGGCATAAAATTTTCAGAGAATGTGTAAAAATATGTTACGAATAAGAATGAAAATATTTGTAACAAAATATTCGGCGGTTTTCGAGAAATCGCAATTTTTGTAGGGGGGTATTTTTTTGGGCCGCACCCTGTATATCGCTAAACTGCTAAACCGCTAAAACCCAGAGTTCAGCAGTTGCCAAACATGAGAAGATAGTCCCTTGCTCCGTTTTAGTGGACAGATCAACTGGAGCACCATCGTTTTATGCCTTGTGCATTAAACACCCATGCAACAGACTGCAATTTATATCATGCAATGTACATCTGACCAATGAAGATCTAACAGAAATCCCTATGGTTGAAGAGTTTACGACTCTCCCTCAGACCCCCCCGCCCAGTCGGTATGAGTTTCGTGCCTTCAGAACTCAGTGAGAGGAGTGGATGATTGATAAGGAAAATGTTTTTGGCAAAAATTTAGAAATTGAAACAAATTCTGATGGTCTTCTGAAATTTTTTACTCCTGAATAATACCGGTAATAATAATAATAATAATAATAATAATAATAACAATTTGGTTCTTTAGTGATGCGGTCTTCACAGTCCCTTCAATTCATTGACCATTTGCCCGGTTTGGAATAACAATTGTAATAATAATAATAATAATAATACTAGTAATTGTGGGGTACGATGGTGTAGTGGTGGGTTCGGTGCCTTGGAGCAGGAGGGTTCAAGGCTCGAATCCACCTCAAGTCACACTACATAATACATGTGGACCTAGAGCAAGTCCTTTACTCGCAATTGCTCATGTGCTTCAACAAATCGACGTGAAACTCTGAATCAGTGTCCTCTCTGTAGTTGGGAGCGCCTTTGAGTAGAGAGCTTGAAGGAGCGCCATAGCAAACGCGAAAAATAAATAAATAAATAAATAAATAAATTGTGTTGCATTGTTTCCTTACGTGTAGTTAAACTTGTCGAGATGCGAACCAACATGTCGAGGTTTGTCGGAGCACGTGTAGAAGTTGTGGTCGTGAAGCGGAATCATATCGACGTCATGAAAGATGTAACAGTCGAAGTTAGCGACGAGTCTTGTTTCGATGAATCCAGCGTTCATTAGAGAAGCTTTGTTGAAGACGTCAGGACTCAGCTGAAAAGAAAGCGAACGGTAATGATAAAAGAACGTGGCGACTATCAATAAATTGTGGGGCGCGGTGGTGTAGTGGTGGCGTCGTTGCCTTGGAGCCGGAAGGTTCGAGGTTCGAATCCACCTCGATGCGTAAGCACCTTGGGCAAGTCCTTCACTCAAAATTGCTCAGTGCTTCGGCACCAGACGACTAAAAAAGGTCATCAGATTTTTTCGGCACAGATCACCGAATATTTTGGCCCCCCTCGAAAATTTCTGTATCCGCCCCTGAAAGAGAGCAATGAAGGTAATCTATTCATATCCATTACCGCCATATGGCTGCTGTCAGGAACTGATGATGATCATGATGATGATGATGATGAATCAATTTGTGTGCATATGAATAATCAATCACAGGGCTGTGGTGACTGTTATGTACACAACATGTGTTCCAGTTCATATATGCAACTCGATCTTGCATTCATAGCTTGGTCTAAAGTTCATCCATCATCAGCACTATATACAATTATACATGTGGTATAACGGGACATCTAGCATTATGCATTTGCATTGCGGGAGCCTTAAATTTCACAACATCTGAATTTATTTACTTCTGTCAAGGTGACTTCACCTCGGATTGCCTCGCCAGCCTGCCCCAATTGCAACCAACTTGGGTTAAAAAAATGCGGCAACAGAAACAGCTCAACAAATTCATCCGTTCAATTACAAGTGCATTGAAATGGAAGGAGGCTGCAGGGTGACTACACAATCTTCCAAGGAATCATGGATCACAAAAGTCCATTCGAAGGACCACAACAAAAACTGGTCATTGGAAGTTGGAAGCTACAGATCCTTTCGGTCAAGTTATTGACTATACGACCGGTGTCACAATATAAAATCTCCTTCCAAAACAGTCTCCGTTGGCTGAAATGATGTCTCTCCCATGAGAACCTGTATTTGAACAGAGTTTTCTGGTGAAACAGCACCTAGTTTCTTGTAAAGTAATTCAGCAACGTAAAAACTACAGCATAACCTGATTGGCTATAAATATGATGTGACTGCAGTTTATTAACTCGGATTGAAATATTCAGCGGTGGATGAAATATTCTCTTCCCCACCCAGATACTTTATTTCAGAATATAGTCTCCAAGTGGTGAATTCATTCTGAAATAGATCCGCCGAGGGAGAATCTGTTTCAAGATAGACGCTCTGAGGCAAGACTTTGTGGTGGGGGGGGGAGACTTTACGGGACACCGGTACAGGAAATGCGATGGAATATACACCATTGGAGGGTCATCAGGGAAAGTGCGGATGGAGATGAGAAGGCTTCAGGTACTTGGGATGAGTGAGATACGAGGGACGAGAGTGGGAGATAGCAGGAAGGAACAACAGTACTTAATTCTTTTTTTTAAATCATTCACAGTCACAAGTGCATGAACAATTTCCAGCAATATATGCGTCCAGCAATATGTGTGCAAACAAATAGCCAACAGGAATAATTAATTAACTGTATGCTATTAGTTTGTATGCCATATCCTACAAAAATTTCACTGTTCACAGATGACAGAGACAAGAAACGGGTGTGGGGGATCCTATACATAACAAGGAGGTCTCCGCGACTTTGCTACGTTCAAGTTCGGAACCAATAAGAAACAGGATAACAATGGAAAGACTACAATCAAGGTTCTGCAAGACATCTATTGTGCAGGTTTATGCTCCGACAAATGCACCGCTGATAATAAAAAGGATGGTTGATATAGGGACAGATTCATGGTATGCTGTACAAGAGATCGCAAGTCCTGATAAGAAAATTGTAATTGCAGGCTTTTTAACGTGCAGATTGGATTAGAAAGGAGTTTTGTGGATGAGGGAGACAGATCTGATAACAGAAAAAGATTGCAGAGGCTGTTAATTTAATATAATAATTTTAGATACGAAATTCATGAAATTGTTTGTGCATTATACATGTATATATATATATATAGTATATATACATGTATATATACATGTATATATATATGAGCACTGAATTTGGAAACACTTGTGTGAAGAATGTATATACAACATTTGCAAAAATACTGGAGTTTTATCATGCATCAGCAATGTTTACCCCAATCGTCCATGCTCCGTTGCTTTTCTCATTAATTCTGTCATAGCCAAACATTACCTTAATTAACAAATTATCCATCCCCGCTACTGTAGAGATGAGTATTTCTACTCCAGAAACCCCCATTGCAGGATTATATCCTATTCTAGTCCTTCACCAAAACATCCTAAAAGTATAAATTTGCATCTTAAGAGCATCCTCCAAATGCATGTCCATATCTTTTTCTGGCTATTTCCTACTTAGTCTGATGAGAACCAATTATAGCATCTCCTCCCACACACACACACACACACACGCACGCACACACATGCACGCACGCACGTGCATCCAGTACGCATGCAGGCACGTGTGCACGCACACACAAAGCAACTCTCTGTTGAAGGGGTTGACTAACACATCGCAGCAGAAAAAACGGCTTCATAATATTCCTTTCTATTTTTGTTTAGCGTAACAAGTCCATAATTACATTTACTTAGTTCAACAAAACAAGCATACATATTTGATTAGAGTATCCATTAGTTATGTTTATCGTTTCTGTCGGTTTTAACGTGTCACTTGTTTTTATTTCTTCACTGTTCATTGTTCATTTGAATAATGCAACTAGTGGCAACACCGCAACAGTAAGTGAGACGTTTCCCCATGGGCGGAGTTTATCAGGAGCTAGGCTGGGCTAAGCCCCCCAAGAAGGCCCAGATTCAACTTTTTTACCATGAAAATGGTATCCTTTTCGGGGCTAGCTCTCCCAAGAAGGCCCATACTATGGGTTAGCCCCCCCCCCCCCCCGAACGGAAAGCAGACTCTGCCCATGCACTTCCCGCAGGGTTTGTCTTATGCATCCCACGACAAAGATCTCTTTCATAGATGGCATGACGCAGGAAAACTTTCATCGCTAGTCCTGATGATATATCGGATTTCGGGTGATATGTTTGAGTTTAGAATATCTGACTAACTTGATTAGCTCGATGTATAATGTATGTTTCTCTACTATGTCTGTACACCAAAATATGGACAGCAATAATTATTGGCCAATTAAAAAAGATTCTCATCTTAAATGAAGATCTGCATTTATTATGCTGTTATTGGGTTTAAATTAATGAACAATTGAATAATAATATCATTCAATCGTTTATATAATTATTTGAATACAGTCTGGACAAAGACCTAACACAGACCATGGATACCATTCTCAGGCTGCTGGTCCCATGAGATCAGACCTGAACATCGCAGATCAGATTACGCCAGATCAGCGGACAGTCAGAGATGATTATGCTAGATCAAAAGACCATGACAAAACCCGAACAGACCAAACACTCTCATCATTCTCTTAGTGCACTCTTGAAGACACGCACATGCACGCACATATGCACACATGCACACACACATGCGCACGCACACACAAACAACACAGAAACACACATGCACATACAAACACACATGCACACACACACACACACATGCATGCGCACACACTCACACACACACACACACACAAACACACATGTGCACACACGCACACACACACACTGACACACACACATACATACACACAAACACGCACACACACACCACACAAACACACACTCACACCCACAACACAGAAACACACATGGACGCACATACACGCACGCACGCGCACATACGCATACACACATGCACACACACACATGCACAGTTGCACACACACACACAAGCACACACCACACAAACACACATAAACACACACCTGTTCGATGACAAATATCGTGTAGTGCAGCTGCTGCCTCTGAAGCATGGGATGCAGAGCGGACAACAGCGCTCGAAGATGTTCCTCCCGATCACGAAACGGAATGATGATGGCGATGCGTTGCCGTGGGATACAGGATCTGGGGAACCATTCGCCTCCATCGCTCAGCTCCGGATGACTCAGCTCCACGTCTCCCATCTGAGGAACTTCAGCCGATCGATTCATGAAACCTTCTGCAGAACAAAGGAACTGAACTGAAGCCTCTTCCATGCCAACATGAAGCCAACATGAAGCCAACATGGAGCCAACACGAAGCTGACATGAAGCCAACATGGAGCCAACATCGAACTAACATGAGACCCATAGTACATTGGACCCATATTGAGCCCACACGAGTCCCATCTAAAGCCCACTGACATGCTGGCATGGTTATTGTACACCAAAGAGCATCATCAATACAGTACAATCAAGTAAACTTTAATGGGCACGCAAAGTTGAGGCAAACAGGACAAATCGCTCTAACAGGGTCACCTAATTTATTTAAACAGATTTCAAGATGGAATTTTAAACATGACATCACTTTTGCTATTTGTGAAATTTGCAATGTTCAGTTGAACACTTTTCTAAGAAAAAGCAACAGTAGCCCAAATTCGCCAACACAGTTGTGGTCTGATGATCGTAGCAGTAAATTGTTTTGCTTAAATAGCTAGTATGAGTGAAACATATACTCGCTTTAAAGAACTGCTGAAGTGCATGTGCAGCTCTGATGATGGATGGATGAATCGATAGACAGAATATCAGTTATAACTATTGAAAATTCATTTAATCAGCAGTACACGTAAACTGCGATCGATGTTATACAGAACCATTTATAGACATTAACAACATAATGAACCCAAATCTTACCAAGACTATCGGGTACGCAAGGGCAGAGGTCAGGGTCACTATCGTTGACCCCATCACGGCCGACCTTCAACCTCCACGCCTGCACGTTGGAAGGTTTCGGTCGTAGTTCCACGCGACAGTATTCCTCGTACTCCCACAGGAAGTACTCCAACGTCTCGTTCGTCGGCATGACAACCGTCGTCTGTTCATTGGTCGGTGCAGTGGTTGTCGTGGGAACGGTTGCCATGGACGACTGGTTCCAGAAGAGGAAGACGGTGAGCGGGATGTAGAGGACTTGCATGACAACGACCGTGACGACTGTTGCCTTGACGCAGAACGACATGCGACAGTGTGGAAACATGCTGCTGCATGGAAGCCAAACCAGTGAGTCTTGTTATTACGTGGAAACAGGTAGAGGTGGAGGTCTCCTCATGTCACTGGTTGCCATTCCTGCAAAGCACAATGAATTCAATGTAAAACATTAACAGGATTTAATTATTAATGATACAGAAACGATCGTAATGCTAAAAATCACGGCAATGTGCAAAAAATTAATTTTAACCTGACATGGACATTATTGTTTGTATGTGCACTTGTTATAGTGCCTCTTCAAGCTCTCTCGCTACTCAGAGGTGCTCCCGAATGCAGAGCGGACACTGCATCGAAGTTTCACGCCGAAGCGCTGAGCAATTGTGAGTGAAGGACTTGCCCAAGGTCCTTACACGGCGAGGTGGATTCAAACCTCGAACTTTCCAGCTCCAAGGCAACGACACCACTACTACACCACCACACCCCACAAATTATTAATACAGAAACAATCAGAATGCTAAAAATTACGGCAATGTGCACAAAAATTAATTTTAGCCTGGCATGGACATTATTCAATGTTTAATTTAATAGATCTGCTTTCCAAAGCAAATTCTTTATTACAGAAACTGACAAAATTTGGAGTAGTTGCCATTCCAGAAGAGCTCTTAACCGTTATATTGTCCTACCTTAGAAATAAACAACTGAAATTTTTAATGTTAGTAAAACTGATTAGGCTACCGTACAGTATTGACAAACCTTGAAACGCTAAAGCATAGATAGTCAAACCTGTCAACAAATTGCAGTTAACCGTGTGAATTCCAGCATTAAATAAGACAACTTGTGGAGTGAATCTAATCTGAAACGACCTGAATGTATTGGTGATGATGATGATTAGAGCAGACTATCCTGCTCTCAAGGACCTTGAAAATTATTAACAGGCAAACGTGTGATATTAATCAATGAATAATAATCATGCTTCCTGGACAGCTGGGCAAATATAACAATGAGAGAGCATGCATGCAGTCATTGGCTCACGTAACAAAGAAGATCCGGGACCTTATCTAGAGATGGAATTACCAACGACTTCAACTCATTAGAGCCACTCCTTTTGTTTTCACTTCACTAAACTCATATACGCAATCGCATTCGTAAAATTGGAACTTCTACAGTGCCCACAATTTAGCCAAGTTCCGGGAACCAGCTTATTCACAAGTGCTCAATCAAAACAAAGTCAATAGGCAGGGTGTCAAAAATCCAGAGAGTCAGACGAGGAGTTAGACAGACGGCTATGGTGTATGATGTTTAGAGTTGAAACGGCGTGGGAGGTAGGGGAAGTGGACTCAGGATAGGATCCACGGAAAAGCTGTGTTTTGAGTCTAGAGTGAAAGACCTGTGGGCAGGGCTTAAAGTGTGCCAGGACGGTCATGGACGGCATCCTGGCACTTATTTTCAAATCTCTATGCCGTCCTGCCACTTATTTGGCCAGCACACCTGAAAATGTAAGGTGCGTCCTGGCACTTCTTTCTTTACACTTTTAGCACTGCCTGTGGGGGATATAGTAAGATGTGGAGTTGTGGTGAGTTTATAGGATGGGTCAGATATTTAATTGTTTATCCCTTGGATGGGTTCTTCCATCCACTTCGCATGTGCCAGCCACACATGCCAGCCACGTGGCCGAAGAAACCTTGACAAATTGTGGGAGTTGAAGTGTATCGTATACGTGAGCGATATGACTTTGCACTATATTCATTCAGGTATTTTTCACAGATAAAGAAGTACTTATAAGACGATATAAGGACCTCCTTATCTTCGACTCTTTGTAACTGAAACCAGTACTTGGAGTGCCTGGCTTCCGGACTATATACATATATAATTGCATATATAGATACACACACATATTATATATATACACCGTGAGGCATAAAAAAGGAAACCCCTAGAAAAATCGTTATTATTTTAACAATTTTCAAACAATGTCGATGAAATTCAGGAAAATTATAGCTAAGTAGCAAGCAATGTAAATACATTTACAGTTTTTACTCTAACTGTCCGCCTTTAGCTTCTACGCATGCGCGAAGTCGCTTGCGCCTTTAACGCACCGCCGAATCAATAATTCGCTGGTCAAGATCGTTCCAAGCTTGCATGATTCGCTTCCGAAGATCTTCAACATCACAGACCTTTTGTTCTGTACACCATTTCCTGCATGAATCCCCATATTTTATAATCGACGGGATTAAGATATGGGCTGTTAGGGGCCATAGAGTAGGAATTATGAAGTCAGGAGTTTCATGCGTCAGAAGGGCAATCGTTTCTCGAGCTCTGTGCGCTGGAGCACCATCTTGCTGGAGAATGTAAAATTCAGTGAATTCTCGAATTTCAGGTATAAGGCCTTCCATGAGTAAAACATCTCGGTAGTATTGGCCGTTGGTTTTTACCCCCGGTTCAACAAAATGAATTGACATGCGCCCCAGAGAAGAAACACCGACGGACAATATCAGAGATTTGCTAAACGCCGGACGTGTGCGTACAAGGCGGTCGGCTGCAGCATCTCTCTTTCGAGTTCCAACTGCTACATACAGACGATCATTTTGAGTATTGCTATATAGGAGAAGTAGGAAATGGTGTACAGAACAAAGGTCCGTGATGTTGAAGATCTTCGGAAGCGAATCATGCAAGCTTGGAACGATCTTGTCTAGCGAATTATTGACTCGGCGGTGCGTGAATGGCGCAAGCGACTTCGCGCATGCGTAGAAGCTAAAGGCGGACAGTTAGAGTAAAAACTGTAAATGTATTTACATTGCTTGCTACTTAGCTATAATTTTCCTGAATTTCATCGACATTGTTTGAAAATTGTTAAAATAATAACGATTTTTCTAGGGGTTTCCTTTTTTATGCCTCACGGTGTATATATCAGATGCTGATTCATAGAATTTATGCTTTCACTGCTTATGTATATGCTCTCTGGGCATCATACACATGCAATAGTCTAGGGGTTTGAGAGATTGAGCCTTAAGACTTTTGTACCAGTTGATCACATAATGGGTAACTCCAGTGCTGCTCATTCTCTGGAAGTAAGTGCCAGACCCAAGACTGGAGAAAAAAGGGGGCAACGCATGTTAGTTAAACAGCAACTAACAAGCCAATCGTCTGTGGAAGGATTAGACAGGGAAGGGATGACTATAACAGCCACTCAGTCTCGTATTAGTAGCAGTAGTTGCAGTTTAATGCCATTGTGTGCTAGCAAAGACCATTAGCGATGCCCTCCTCCTCTATCCCGGCTTGGGACTGGCACTGGCGGAGTGCAACCAGTAGCGAAGTTAAACTCAGTCTCGTATGACGAGCCGTGAGGGTAATCTGTTTCTCATCTATTCTGCCACCTTCCAAGCTAATTGATTCCATAACGCTCAAGATAAACAAACACAAAGCATCCATTGATGGTTGTAACCGTTGGCAGAAGCCAAATCCAAATTATTCGAAACAGACATATTCCATTTAGACAATTCCTGTAGAACTGCACATGTGCAACGTCACATATGTTTTAATGTTAAAAGATTGCACATTGATCGATTCAACATGTGCTCCACTAAAAATCACCTCTATACCAAACTCACAATCCTATCACAAAAACATTGCCATTCTCACCCATTACACCCCCCCCACTCCACCCTCACCGCCCCCACACCTACCTAGGAGAGAGACCAAGTCATCAGCAATTCCATTCAACTAATCTCTGCATTCAGCTGATCTCTCTCTCTCTCTCTCTGGTCTCCATTTAAATAATTACCTTTTCACATCTGATACATAATCCGACTTGCAAATCATACCCTTGCATTAATAGGAACCGTTACTGATAAAGTTCCACCCCTCTTGCCTACTGTACAACTGATCAGCATGCACAGTGATTGTATTAGCAATGTCTGATAAGCCCAGACACTATAGTGAGGCTAGAATGAACTCCAACATACACTGTCTAGTGTCAAAGCACAATCCACAATCAGCCTCACAATTTCATCCAATTACTTCACAAGGCCACAAAAATACTGCCTGTCTATTATATGTCAACTCTATCTAGCCACATCAAACCAAGTTTCAACGTCTTGGAAATCCACTGCGGAATAGAAATCTGCTGCAACGTGCACGCAGCTGAATTTCGCTCCAGGCGGCAAACATTTCCAAACTGTCTCAAAACTTACTTAGATGAGAAGCTGTAGATTGTCATGCATGTGACTTAACTAATATACAAACGGATGACACGTTCATCCTCAGACCAATAAAACTTCTTCTGACTCTGGCAACTTGTCTAATTACAGACCCATTTGAAGTCTCTGAAATCTACAGCCAAAATTCCTGATTGCGTATGCCACCTTGAATATCTAGCTAATTAATTCAGTATTTCCCAAAGTGTGTCATGTCCACATGCACAAAGATACCTATGGCAAAGTCATTGGTCTATATATAGGCCTATATATAAATAATCATCTTCATTACGATAATGCACTTCTTTTTCATACCTCAAAATCACACACGTATGACAAAACTACTAACTACTCGGCAGAGAACCGTTTAAATTTCAGAGCTGCTACTTCCTAAAACAATGCATGTGAGTGTTTAAAGTAAACCCAGACTTTATAATTATATCATTATTCGTCCAGCCCATCTAATTATCTTTGTCTGGTCAAGTCAACACTAGAACTGTCATGTAGTCATAATATGCCATCGCACAGACACATTGGACCTACAATTTCAATATCTCTTCCTCTGTTTGTTTAGCCTGCTGTCATTTGTGTCATTTTTCTTCACCAGCAGACTCATGATTACCCGTACATATCCACAACAGGCTGCCCCCCCTCTGTCAAAGTGGACTGTTCTATAGGCTATCAAAGACGGATGCATTGTCCACAGTGCTATATCATGCGTCCGCATAATTAACTCTATTAATTAACAATTAAAATAATAGGTCAATTAATATAATATGAAATGCAAACTTTACAATACATTTATACAATGTAATATACAACAATTTTTTGAATATGCACACCATTTTCCGTCATGATTAACATCACTGCAAAGGTCAGAGCGTGCCGATAAGAGGTGAAGTCCTGTTTCTGCGAATCAGTTTTCAAACTCAGTCTCGCTCAAGTGGGTGGGTGATACGTTTCTGCAAAATTTCGGTTTCCTTCTGTGCTTTTATGAAAACGAACTTGTGAATTGTTTTCGGTAGCATGCTTCCACTTCACAACCCTCAGTTACATTAATTACTGATCACAAGAGAATTTGAATAAATTACTAATAATTAGAGAATATAAATAAATAAATAAATAAAATTAAATACATGATCTAGATATAAGACATAAATACCTACCATGCTGTAATTTGTTAACTGATAATGGAGGGATTAAAAAAACTAAAATCCCCCACCATGGTCCATCCAATCCACCCCACACCCCAACCCCACCCCATCCAAATTATCTTAACACTAATTGCATGGGCAGTGGACTTGACCTATGACAACGGCGTTAATTTATTCGTACCCATCACCATCAAATGGATGGCATCAGAAACTGATGATATGATGATGTTTGTTTGTTTGTCTTTGTTTGTATGTGCACTTGTTATTGCGTCCTTTCAAGCTTGATCTACTCAGGGGTTCAATGATGATGATGGTGATGATGATAATGGTGTATAATTTACCACATTACAGCTCTTGTGTGTCATTTCTTCTCAGGTCCTTGGGCTAATTCTTCAAAAGGTATTTCGAATCAATTCACAGACAGGATGGTGCCATGTTAATAGAAATACTGTTCAAATACGCTGGAGCGAAGTGCTTAAATTTTGAGTAAAGTTCTAAAAATTCTCAAAAATGCGATTCAGAATGGGTAGTTTTCTCAAACACAGGATACTATTCGACATCATCAGTTAAATAGAACTAAGCCTATATTTGCCACTTTCTACCACGTCAACACCCCTCCTCCATCTATCACCCCATCATGCTCCAGGACTTTACTCAACATTATACAGTACTCACTCTACCCCACCCCATGTACAACTTGGATGGACTACAGCCCTTTAGATTGACACCTTGTTTATTTAATAGCCTCCTACTGCCACGCCTGCTGCCAGAAGAGAAAGCACTAAACTAAGTTGACTAAATGAGACTAGAGAGCAGCAAAGTCAACAAAGTCGCTATAATTAGTCTCATTTTTAAAGCAACACAATTACCAGTGCAAACAATATCACAGCAACTGCTATATAGGATTACTTCTAATGTGTTATACACACATATGACAATCTCCACAAACTGCAGAAACAAGCATAAAGCTAGTAGTACACATAATTATACTTTTCAGCAGACAAAGACGGTTTTGTGATTACAAGCAGTGACACAATGCAAATAATCTGCACAGAGAGAAAAACACACGCATAACACCCAGTAACTCAATCTACTTTGCACTCTAGACCTCAACTTGCCTTTTGCCCTTACGAATAAAGATGATAAAAACAGACTTCCTTCTATGCATGCTGCATAAAAACATCAACTCTGGTGTAAATCAGAACAAACACAAGTAAGACTTGTCAATTGGACCTAGCAAGATATATTAGTTCTAGCCGGGATTCACTAAAACAGACTCTCACAGCAGAATTTATTTAAACTAGTAGGGTTATGACAGTTAGCGTTTATCAATAAACGAATAAACATATAGGACAGTCAGCGTTTGTCAAAATAAATGAATAAACATATAGGACAGTTAGCATAAATTTATCAATAAACGAATAAACATATAGGACAGCTAGATGAATAAACATATAAGACAGTTAGCGTTTATCAAAAAATGAATAAACATATAGGACAGCCAGCGTTTGTCAATAAAGAAATAAACAATAAGAATATTTTGTAAGATTCACTACAATATGCAGTATTTGTGCAAGTTCGACACATCACATAATAATTATGTCCATATCAATCTATCTATACATACGTATGTGTAGTGCTCTTGCGTTTTCTGTTCCAGCGCCCTCACTAACCACATTGATGCTGCTGCTGCTAGACTGATACATCATCTTCCACTGTCTGACCACTTGAACTGGCTCTCATTCAACTTAAGGTCCTTGTACTCATTGACGGAGTGGAGCCTCTTCCGGCCTAGACCCTAAATACCTCTGTGATCTCATCCACCTCACTTCCGTCACCTCACTTCAACCCCTGCGCTCACTTGACCCACTTGCATACTTGAACACTGCTCCGCTGGCTAGAACTGCCTTGACCAAGTAGTAGTCTCACTCTAACGTTACTGCATGTGTGATAAAAAGGATCATAAATAGCGATGCCCTCCTCCTTTACCCTGACTTGGCACTGGCAGAATGCAACCAGCGGCACAGTTGCCTCGACCAATCTCATGCTTGTGCTTTATTTACAAAATCTTCTCCTAATTATTCTCTGTCATCGATCATCATCGCTTCAAGCTGGGATGGGAGACTCCCTCTTGTCCATGTCCATTCACCCTTTTAAGACATCAGCCTTGTTTTCTCAGGGTCTCGCAAACTGGGAGCACCCTTTATTGGTGCAGTACTGTGAGCGGTGCCATGTAAACATAAAGACAATACAAAACAATAATTATTATGTAGATAGACACACAACTTCTAGTGTTCACAAAGTATGCAAATATGAACATATGTATGAATGTATAATTGTATATGCATGTATGTATGCATCAATTGGTATGTCTGTATATGCCCCATGTAAGCATAGTAGCACAGACATGAATCATCAATTAATTCAGTAACAGCACAAGAAAATAGCAAAAAACATTGAGATTAACACATGTCAGACTTACTAAAAATGTACTTCTACCAGTTCTAAGCAACATGCAGCAACTGAACAGTACCGGTACTTAATCAATTACGAGAATTCCACTGCAGTCATATCTTATCACCATTGTTCAATCCACTGCGGTCGGTGTGGTATGTCGACAGTCAGCGGTGGAAAAAGTTCGTATTAGCTGGAAATGCCATTCTTACACCGTGAAATTAATCTGGTGCACTGAAGATATCACCGCGAGCGTTCGCTTTAGAAGCCTGGAGTTCACCAATTATAATTGGTAAGCACTGGAGACAACAGGCTGCCCTTTATTATCGTAACGTATAGCACTACAGTACTGTAATGTACCGGTACGTTAGCACATGCAGGTCCAATGGCCCATTGTAACATACGTAGACAGATGTGATGTAATCATCCAACATATCATAAACCTATTGTGTAGCACTGTAGCACTGTAGTGTATATAACAGCTACAGGTTTGTAAGGAAAGCCAGTGTGGGGCGCGGTGGTGTAGTGGTGGCGTCGTTGCCTTGAAGCCGGAAGGTTCAAGGTTTGAATCCACCTCACCGTGTAAGGACCTTGGGCAAGTCCCTCACTCGCAGTTGCTCAGCGCTTCGGCGTGAAACTCCGATGCAGTGTCCGCTCTGTAGTCGGGAGCGCCTCTGAGTAGCGGTTGAGAGCTGTAAGAGGTGCTATAATAAGTGTGCATACAAATAAACAAACAAACAAACAGTGTAGCTATGTGGTGCAATATGATGCAAGGTTTAGGGGATGAAAAGTCTGGAGCAATTCACCATTCCACTGCTCATATCAACCTTCTCATTCTTCCTTCATATCCATTCCTTCTCCTCCTACACCTCTCTCCACCTTTCTACACTTCCCTCTCCTCTCACTTTCCTCTCCACCTTTCTACACTTCCCACTCCTCTCACTTTCCTCTCCACCTTTCTACACTTCCCACTCCTCTCACTTTCCTCTCCACCTTTCTACACTTCCCACTCCTCTCACTTTCCTCTCCACCTTTCTACACTTCCACTCCTCTCACTTTCCTCTCCACCTTTCTACACTTCCCACCCATCTCTTCTCTCCGCCGTCTCCATTATTTCTCTTATCCTCTTCCATCCCACATTCTTCTCTCCTTCCACTTCTACCCTAGTGGATAAATGACCTCTTCTTCACCTCTCTTCCACATCCTCTCCTACATCATTCTACCTCTTTCCACTCCACTTCTGCCATTCCTCCTCCTCTATAATCTACCTCCATGAATCTTACTCTCTCTTCCTCCATCCTTACTTCTCTCTACTCCATTCCTCCTCCATATCCCACATCCATTATTCCACCTCAGTCATCCATGGATCATGATCCACTGCTCTTCCCACCTCCACATTTCATCCTTACTCTCCCTTATACCCCTCCCTGCTCTTCCATCCATTCTTCTTCCTTTTTACCCCACCTCCAATGTCCTCCATCCATCCTCATTACTTCTCCAGTAATTCATCCTCTCTCCTCCCCACATGCTCCACATCTCTTTCATCCCAGCTTTTAAAAAGAGAGATACATGTATATCCACAGCACTCTATAGTATACTCTGCATCCGCCTGTACAATAAAGTGTACAGGCATATGATATATTCACACCTACATTACTATTAATTGACTAATTGTCAGCCTCATTTCATTAGCTAAGTCTCATCTCCCCATACTCAGGTATCTCCGTTTGGGGATTCAGATCCAGATAGCCCCACTCTGGAACCAGTGTCACAAGCATACAGTGGATAATAGCTAAACCCATAACAATAATTAGCTGATTATTGTCAGCTTCATTTCATTATAAATCTCAATGGCATCCGCATTCTCTGCAGCAGGCCACACCCAGTGAAGTAAAGTAGACCTCAGCATGGTAGACATCTGCGACCACTGTTCGAAAATAAAAGCATCCCCCCCCCCCGATGACGTTGATAGCTCTTTGCCCATTCACTGCCTTTGGGGTCAGATTAAGATTTAAAGGCTAAAACAGCATCCTATGTTTGATTGCTGTAGGAGTGCCTCTCCTCAGTAGAAGCTACACGGATGCTTACAATGAAATAAATTAAATACCAACAAGGACCATAATTTTTAAAAACAATTACACTAGAAATAGCAATTAAATCATGGCAAAACAATTGTAATATTTCACAAAAAATAAATTAAATAAAGAAATTAAATACCAACAACGACAATAATAATAATAATAATTACATTAGAAACAGCGATTAAATCATAGCAAAACTAGTGTAATATATCACAATAAACACAAATGTATTTGACCACATAATGAAAGGTAACGTAAAATAAAGTAACTCACCAAAACAGCCAGACAGGAACCAGTTGTAACTGTACCAATTATTGGAGTGAAGTAACAAAGTTCCAAACATCTACTTAGAGCCACCATAGCAAACAGCGAGCAAAACGTCGTGCTGTAAGCTTATAACTCCAATGAATCTTCAGTTGTTCACTGATTTCTTTCTAGATCTGGAGGATGGGAATTGGTCTCCACAGGTGAACATACGCAAACATCAGTATCTCAACTGAGGAAGACTCTCAAACTCCAATACGACTTCATCAGTTAGTTTCAGTCTGGATATCTTCGTTTCAGCTCACGAGCACCGCTAAACACGAAGAACACAGCTGAAGAATATTTGTATGGTTGGTGATAACGACCAAATTGAAGACCTCAATAGCTCTGCTATTGTATTGTATGCAGACGACATATGCAGATGACAGTTTTAAAGGTAAATGTCTCCATCATGCCAAAAGCCCAGACAGGCTAAATGGCTTTAGCTACAATGAGAAAGAGTAATCAATCAAGGGGTTAGACATTTTAATAGTGAATTTCAGCCAAACATAATAAACGTGCGTTTAAATGAATAAATGAATGTTCAAATGAAGTCTATTAGCAACTCAAGTACACATCTGTGCAAATAGTTTCATTAGGCTGTACCTTAGAAATTCATAAAATAGTATTTGTAAAACAAATTTTTTATTTGCACTGTATATATTTAAATTGAGGGATCATATACGGTAATATCTCGTAAATGATGATGATGATGATGATGATGATGATGATCAATGATGATGATGATGATGATGATGATGATGATCAATGATGATGATGTTGATGATGATGATGATGATGATGATGATGATGACGACATTTGTGTGACCGTACTGCAACCATACATTGATACATAGGCCTTTACACATAGGTTAAACATGTATATGTAGGTTAGGGCCTATACATAGGCCCACAGTCCACACGCCATAAATATTTAACCTAAAGTCCTAAACACAACTCCATATTTTAGAAAGCCAAATAAGCTAATTAGGAATAAACGCGATATATCAATTTATCTTACATTGTCTCAAATGTAATATCCGAGTTCAATTACGTCCATTCGGCCCTATCAGTTCTATGCCATTGGCTTAAAACAACATATCAACCACGTGCCCACAGTGTGACACTCATAATAGAAGAATTCTCATTGTCAAACGACCAAAAATAAACAAGTTGTCTAAACGGAACTTTAAGACATTGCAAGTCATTTCCTTACTCTGAACTAGCAATGCAACATATCCGACTCGAGTAACAAACTGTCACTTTATCGTTCGAAACTCATAAGTTAACGTGTTAAACGGTTAATCCCATTTAATAAAGGCGCTATTTGAAATGCGGTAACGCACTTGCGTTGGAATGCGAATTTAATATTCACACTCACCTGAGAATACATTGAATATCCAACCAACACAATTATTATAGCAGGCGACTGTGGCTAAAAATAGGTATAGCGCTCTCGGATTTGAACGCGCCCTACTTCTGCTCAGAGAATACAAGGAGCAAAGGCTTGGTACATTATTGCCGCAAGATCCTGGAACAGATGCGAGTAGTACTAGGCCAATAATAATAATAGTTTTTGTTTAGGCCTATTCAACAATCCGGTTGACACACCGCAACCGGTTACAGTGTATGCCCTACAATTATGCAGTTGAAACAATTTAGGCCCGCAGGCACTCAGATTACAACATACATAAATCTTAACTGTTAACAGAACAGCTAGACACGTAGGCCTATACCCTGCAATAATGCAATAAGCCTATCAATAGGCCTAACAGGAATTCAATGTCCTAGGTGTCGCACGTGATAGGCCTAATAATATTATGTTGCTGCGCGACTCACGAGCGTAAATTCCATTGATCATCGTAGGATAAATAATTTTGATTATTATTTAGTTAACTAATAATTGCCACTCTGGAAATTTAATTTTATTTGGCGAATATCAAATGCTTCATGGCCTAAGCCTGTAGTGCGTATTACGCTTTCGGATGACAGGCATCACCCCTCTTCGAAAATTTCTGCATACGCCCCTTATTTTGTGACACCTACAACACTGGGTCTTGCGCTGCTCTCGCATCTTCACAGTGCGACCGCGAGACATCTACAATAGGGCTTACTACAATCGCTAGGTGCAGCACTGTCTAACACTCTAACAATACGTTTGTTTGAATTCAACGCTTATTATTCCTTACCGCATCAATTAAATTCAAATTTTCACTAATGTTGAGATTAAAAATCTACACTAAGTTGCTGAAAACGTGGGAGCAAGTTCTCAGATTATCATAAAACCTAAATCGTAACTACATTGTCCAAGTGTCAGGATGGCCGAGCGGTCTAAGGCGCTGCGTTCAGGTCGCAGTCCGGTTCTCCGGGCGTGGGTTCAAATCCCACTTCTGACAATAAAATTTTGCAGGTGCTCAATTTTTATAACGTCAATTCCTGGCTAGTGCTAAAACTAGCAATCACAACACTTCACTGACAAAAAACCTTCATTATTTCATTCTCTACAAGCATTTAATTAAATGTTGCACATAGCAGACAAAGTGAATTAGCGTTCAAACTGTCGTTAAAGTAAATGTAGGCAACTTTGAACCGGATATCAAAATACAACATTAGATGAATTCTACGCAACAAACACAATTGTAAATATTTGCACAAGTCCAAATGATTCAGAGTAAAAGACCGGTCAAACTGTAGGCCTGCCACCAACAATTTTAGTGGAATAATCAATAATGGATCAGCAGATAGTCAGATGCTCCATCTAAGATCGCATATTTCATGAGGCATTAGCCACTGGGCTATCCGGTTACAGTACTGGGTGATGGCTAATGATAAACCCATTACACCAAGTGATGTTAAAAATAGAAGAGAGTAATGAAATCCATCTCGACATGCCACCATAATTAGTTTGTGAGGTAAGTCAATGACTGCCAGGCAAAGTGCAATAGGAATGACGGCTCATCAAGTCATGCTAAATCAACCAAACTTACAAACTAAAAATTTGCTTATAATACTCGAAACCTTAAGTATTTTCAATAAAACACGAAGAACCTACAAAATGTCATCATCAACAACTGAGGAACTACAGAAAAGTAGAAACCACCATCAAATGTATACGGTTCCTGCATGTCCACTTTTGCGATGGCGACATTGGAAGTTCATTCTGAACATTTCATTCTGAACATTTCATTCTGAACACTTTCATTTTTCTCTGCCGCTGAAAAACTCGAGGATCTTGTGGCACGATTCCTTGTCTAAGCCGCATCGGAGCAAGGTCGGTTGGTCAGCATTTGCTATGCTCTGTAGACTGCCAAGGGCATCAAGCATCGCTTTGCATTCTGCGAGATCATTGAAAATAGAGGGACAAAACAAAAGTGAAGCTGTACTAAGGTTTCAATCAGTCAACAATCTGTTAGGCATATGCATGAATGATTTTTTCAAGTGTAAAGAATGAAGATTGGCAAAACAGATGTTTAAATTTATGGCAAATGCGGCACATAATTGGCTCATCTAGTTTTAAAGTGGGTTATCTGCCTTCTTTGTATAGTCAACGATGAACCACTTTAGAACTAGATGAGCCAATTATACTAAAGACTTAAGCAATTACTCAAGAACAGCAAAAAATAAGAGACTGCTGACGCCATATCTATAACAGCAACTGTGTTGCAACTTTTATTAACCACTCCAGCAACAAACAAAAATCAGAATAATATGATGACAGACCATCTTCCGAGAGACCCATAGTCCTGAGAGCCGAGATTCTAAGGGTCTCAAACCAAGGGCCAGCCACGAGACCCTCAAGGCGGGCCAACAGTTTGGCAGAGACTGGCTTGTACATAGCCTGTTGCAAAAACAGACAAATTCACATATTTAGCTATCATCCTGCAACTTAGGCCTACTATTTCCTTCTGATTCAGATAGTGACATTCGTTTCTTATGAACAGTTACTGAGTTACACCTATTTAGATATATGTGTGTGCATGCGTGTGCACGTGTGTAAATTGATGAATGCCTTAAAAGGACCCATAGTCTTATATTAATTAATAACATTAATTATAGTATCATCGTAATGATTAATTAGCAGCAAATAGATTCTTCAGTGAAATCTTTGATGATGTAACATATGATTCACATCCACTCTTCCAACTACCATCCAAAGGCCTACCTATCCAGTGCCCCTCCAGCAATCAATTCATGTACACATTCAGCCACCCATTCATCAGCGCACCTATGATGCATATCTGTCTTCACACTAATAAATACATTTATATGTATTGAAAAAAATAGAATGAGTGGTACTGATCTGAGTCGTCTGACCTTTGCAATGTTGAGCATACACTTCACGGCTTCCTGATGGTTGTGAACTGGCAACATTTGAAGAGGAGTGAAGAGAAACCTCAAAAACAAATGAGAAGTCAATAAACGTCTATCAGATAAAAGCTTAAAACTTTAAAACAGCATTTTAAAGTTCAAAGCTTTTACCTAAACAATTGACAAGCTTATAATAACTAATTGTGAAGTGTCATTTGGTCAATTTATTTAATAATTCATCTTGCAAGTTCACCAAATGATACCGTGATATTTCCAATGTCTATGGGCGCCCGCACATAGGGGCAAGGGGGGCACTTCCCCCCCCCCCCCCCCTGGAAAAGTGACACTTATTTTTCTAACTACTACTTTTGAGTTTTTAACAAATTTCTTCGCATTGAAACACTAATGATACGAATGATACACACAGTGAAAGTCACAAATTTACGTTTAGAAATCTCTATAGAAATAAATATATATAGTGCCCTTCATGGACTTACTTTTTAACATCTACTTTTGGATTTTTAACAAAGTTTTTGCTTGCACTTAGGAAGCTATTCATATTAAAAATAATACACAAAATGAAACTGAGAAATTTGCATCAAGAAACCTTTTTGAAAAAAAACCGTGTTTTTAATTTCCAGCGCTGTATTTTTCATGCTCTTGTCACTGAAAAATTCAACCGTGATTATCGTAAATTTTGGGCCCCCTCCTGCAAAATTTTCTGCGGGCGCCCATGCCAATGTCCCCAAATTTTAGGGGCATATTTGCCAGAAGAATAATTATGTAATGTGTATATATGCAAGATGAATTGATTGGTATATTTGGTGATCTTGGTAAATGATTGTAAACATATTTGTACATATTGATTAAATAAACAAATGCAGAATCTTTATACAATGTAAATGAATCAGAATAAAACTGTTAAAAGTAAGCATTTTATGCTGGTTTTTAATTATGAATTTAAAAATTAAAGAAATCACATACGGTAACTAAATTACAGCAACACAGTAAAAAAATTAATTTAAATAAAGAACAAAACAAGTATTCTATACTTATTTTACAAGTTTTAGAACCATAGATAGTTTTCTAAATAAAGCACTAATCGCATTAAGAAACATAAATTCTGTAAAGGTAGTTCTTTTCCTGAGAGTTTCCCTGCTGAGAGCACCTCTGAATAGTCATTCTGCAAGTGTCACCATGTAAATTTACACACATTATATGAAACAGTCAATGAAAGATATGAAGAAAACAGAAATAATGTGTGATTTGTGAAATCAATTTAAAATATTTTATACTTATTCTGTATTTCATCAAAGAGCTGTATTTCCCTGTCCTGATGCAAGTTAGCCAAGCAGATCAAGTAACAGTTTCGATGTTGCTCCAACATCTTGCTGACCCTACATTGAACAGAAAATAATCTGCTGTGAACTTTTGTGTTCATAGGCACAGACTAATCAAAAGAAATTCGCTTCAACAATAGGCTGTTAGACACCTATACCTTCATCCTTTGAATAAAGCATAGTTCATTAGCTGCAAAATAGAATTTAATTATAATAATTTCAACAGTTTCGCATGAAGAAAATTCCTTAGTGTCAAGTATTAAGCACAGTGTATACAAATCCATTCATCCATCCATGCTTTCACATTCACCCATTCATATTATCCACTAAGGTACCGGTATCAAGAATGCGTTATATGATAACTGAGCACTGCAAACAGACACTTAATATTAAGAATTAAGAACGCATTTTAACCTGGTCTGCAGCTCCTTCAGCAAAGATGTGGGATATTTGGAGAACTGTGGACCGCTTCCTTTGTTGACATAAAACACCATAAAAGTCACGGCAGACATTGGAAATATCACGGTGTCAGCCAGGGTACTAGACGACACTGTACTTGCAAGAAAAGAAATAAAAAATCTAAACTAAAACGACAGCAGGTCTGTTCTTATAAGAAGAAAATAAATACAAAGGTTAAAATTGAAATAATGCTATGATAAAGAGAAAACAATTTATTAATAAAACCAGAGAGAAACATTATAAATTTTACAATTTTTTCTCTGGCACTGGTCAATTCACAGGTCACAAAAGAGCCAGAAAGCCATATTCAATCTTACATCATACATGAAGATTTAATTAGGACTTCCCAAGATTTTTCGATGACCATGCATTAGTTGATGATCAATCAGTTATTTCAGTTTTCATACGGTTATACCATTTATTTCTATCTTTATTGACATTGGTACACAACACATGCCTGAACCAGTCTGTCTGGCAGCCAACTAAATGCTTCGGTCCTCAAATTTATGAGGAAATTTTTTGCCAAATTGTTTTTTCTTGTTGACTCTGAATAACGCCGTCCTCCAGTGAAATAAAAATTAAAAGATGAGCTAACTTGCAAAATTTTACCCTTAAGCAGAAATCCATAAGTACATTATTTTATTTCTTTGACTTATAACCTAATTTAATCCAACTGGCATTAAATTTAATCCAAACCTAATTTAGTCTTATAATCATGGGCGTCCGCAGCGGGGCGCAAGGGGGCGCAAGTGCGCCCCCCTGGATTTTTCACATAGTTGCACATAAATTTATATTATTTGGTTGTGATTGTTACAACGCGATTTTTAATGTGATTATCGATTCGTTCTACAAGTTTAACCTAATATATATCTTTCTTTGGGTGCATAACTATAGTATTCTCTCGTGATAATATGGAAATTCAAACTGTCACCCATTAAATTTAGACCATGTGACAATTATTTAAGAGTTTGCGCCCCCTAGAAAAATTTCTGCGGACGCCCATGCTTATAATTTAGTCTATTCAGAAGACTTCTTCTATCTGAAGGCCTAGTGCTAATAAAATACACTAGACATCCGAAGTAACAAAGAATGGCTCACTTGAAACATTACAGATCTGTTGAAAAAGATTAGTTTCAGTTAGAATAGAATCTAAAGAAGCAAAATAGAAACTTGCCTCGCAGTTTGTGTTCGCCAAGCAACATGAACAGCTCTGTGTCGCAAAGTGAAGAATTTATTATTACAGGCCATTTCGACGGACAAATATCATTCTTGTCACTTTCCATCATAACTGCTGTGAAGAGGAAAGATAAACTTAGAACCGTGATGAAGCAGTGGGACGGCGTTCCAACCCACTTTAAACCTTGGTCATTAGAGACTGTCCAAAGATACTTTATATGACGGTCCCCAATACTATAGTTATGCCAAGGGCGGATCCAGGGAGGGAGGGCAATCCGGCCATGGCTACCCCCATTTAGAACTGCCCATGTATTGTGGCGCCCCCCCCCATTTGGTTTCAACAACTGTTTTCGAATAACATATAATAGTAGGCTATAATAAGGACATTTGGACCAAATGACTAGAAAAAGGTCATCAACTTTTTTGGCGGATACGAAAAAAATTCCACATCCAAGGCCAAGAATTTTTGGCCACCCCCTCCCCCCCCTTCGTCCAAAGTTTCTGTATCCGCCCTTGAGTTATGCCATGAGAAACTTCAAAAGGCACTCTAAATTGATATACATTAATTAACCCCTATTTATGACAACCGTGGGCGATAGTTCCCCATCACCCACCCAACGAGAAAATTATTTTCAACAGTACAGAATCACAATTTAATAATAAATAATATTGACAAGCGCGTTACACGTCGTCTGTATTGATATGTATTAGGTTAACTGGATTGAAACAGCTTCGGCTACTGGTCCATCGCCGACGGCGAGTCACATGTGACTTCCTGTCAGGGAGACGCGTGGATGTTCCTATGTAAACCCGTGTTAAATTCGTCAACTTCAAAAGCTATTTTCAAGAAATCTGGTCAGTGGCCGCTAAATAAAATTAAGTTGATTGTTTTGTATGTCATTCAACTCCAAAACCTTAGGCTGGTTTTAAACAATTTTGTATCATCGCTGAGAAATTTGCGTTTTAAGCCGAAGAGTGTGCCGCCTATCCTTTGCTATGGTTTGCCGCTAGGAATCCTGGGACTTGTCCCAGAGAATTCTAGGATTTACCGCAAAGAATTCTGGAATTTGCTCTAAGGAATCATTGTCTTTGCCTCAAAGAATCCTGGAAAATTCCTGAGTGAGCGATAATCCTTACTTTCATAGGCCAGTTCCTATCCAGTAGCTATATATTACTTATCAATGGTCGTCTGTATGTAAAAGCAAAGATTTCAACCATAGACATAATAAATCTATGGTTCGAATAAACCTCAAGTCGCCGCGTACACTATAGGGACCTTGGCCAAGTCCTTAACTCGCAGTGCTCAGCGCTTTGGCGTGAAACTCCGATGCAGTATCCGCTCTGTAGTCGGGATCGCCTCTAAATAGAAAGCTTGAAGGGGTGCTACAACAAATGCACATACCGTATACTACATTTCATGCATGAAATTGTTGTAGGCCTAAGGCCCAACTTTGAATGTCCCAGAAAGTATGCCTAGCCTCCTAGGCCTAGGCTACTATTGTGTTCGCTAAAAATCCATAAGATGACCAAAATAATAAAATAGACCTAGGTCTATGTACAATTAAGGCGCATCAATTATGGCGTTCTGCCTCTCACCTCTGGCAAACTTCACTTCCCCCCCAATAGTGTAGCCAAGTATGAGAATTGTGGAAAAATAACTGGGGGGTTGGCCTATGATAAACTTGAAATTGGGGTATGAAAAACATACTTTTAACATGGGACTCTAAGAAAGACTAGGGGGTTGAACCCCCCCCCCCCCAACCCCCGGCAATTCTCACCTTGGTGTATAGCCTACAATTAAATTGTTGACTCAGTCTACATTTGTACTCAGAAAGTATAGCCTTAGTAGAATAATTTTTAATAGATTTCAGGAAACGCACAGCAGCTTCAGTGAAGCTCAAAAGATAATGCATGGAAGGTGGCGCTAGCAATCATCAAGGATTTACGAACGAGAACTTGATGCCACGTGTAGGGCCTGTAGGCCTAACGATGGTCTAACTTGATGACAAGATGATGATGTCGATGGTGACGACGATGATGATGATGCACCAATGCCACATGATAACGATGATGATGAAGAAATCAACAATTAATTACGACGATGATGATAAGATACAAATGATGCACTAGGCCTATTTGTGGCATTGAGGAATACTTAGAAGCTCCATCTATTAGGTGGCCCTGGCCATTCATAGGCTATAACCATAGTCTACATGTCCGATTAATCATTAACCGTAAAGGTCCTTAATTAGGATACTTCCCACAATTTAAGTAGGCCTATTTATTAGGCCTAGTCATGTAGGCCCATGTTTTATGAATAGGCCTACATAATTATATCTAAATAGCGCCTATCCTGAATTTGATTGAATACGTCGTTGATTGTAATTTCCAACACTTCCCTCTGTTGGGCTACTTTATGACGTAGATAATGCGTAATCAAGGCAATTGACTACAGGCAACGCGCCATTCTTAGCAACGCGTTATTGTTTGTAAAACGTAGGTAAGGTTTCGTTTCGTCTATTTGACATAAAATAAGGAAAACAAAGTACAAAAACATTCCATACAGAATTAAGAACACGGTGTAATTTATCGAGACTCGAGAGCGTTTTGTCAGGCGTTCAATCGGAACAAACGTCCTGCAATCTGATATCGGATAATATTATGCACCAAAGCGATGCCAGCGACAACGTGGACTGTCCTTATCCTCTGCATTTTTCATTGTCTGAATTCTGCACCCCAGACAATGGTTTCCGAACCCCGAACTTCTATAGAAAGAGGTAAACAGACAAGTACTTCCGCCAACAGATACTTCAACCAAACCACAAATCCGCTCACAGATTCTCCTCCTCTGCAGAGGCTAAGCGATCTGGTTCCCTACTTCGAAACGGTGCAGCTGATCGTTCGACCAATTTCTCAAAACAGAAAAGTAGATATTGGAATTTCGGTCGAATTCCGCGCCTTCAACCGGACGTTCTCCATGAATCTCCATCGTGCAACGGATATCGATTCCGCCATTATTCTTCCCACTACCAAAGTCGTCAGCTTTGCTTCATCGGGTACACGCACTCAGACAGTGGAGGATTTAGGAGTGGCAGTTCTCGTCGGAATCGAAACGGACTGTCCGGAATGTTCGCGAATCTACGGAACAATGTACAGAGACGACCTAGATTTCGCCTTGCACTCTCCGACAGAAAGCTACTTTGTGGAGCCGATCTCGAAGTATCCACAACTGAACCGGACTGGAAAGCATCTTGTTGTGGTTTACCGACGTTCCGACATCCGATTCACAGCCACGTCCAATGACTCACAACCCGATGACCTTTCTGGAAAATATGCAAATTTTTTTAGGGAAGGATCCTTTCGAAAGCGAGTTCGCATCCGTCGACACATGTTGGCAGATCCAACAAGGTCTTGCAACTTGATAATCGTTGCGGACCACACGTTTTTCGAGACCATTGGACATCGAAGCAAAGAACTAACGATAACGGAGATGGTAAATCATATTGCTGCAGCAGATTTTGTCTTTCGAATGACAGATTTCGACGGGGATTCGTTTAGTGACAACATCGGATTCTCGATCGGTATGATACTACTCTTCCAGGATGCTACCACTTCCGGATACACAATGCGCAGGGTGGATACAGGAGTCGAGGAAACACTGCTGGCCCTCACGGCCTACAATTTCGCCCAATTCTGCGTCGCCGTCTCGTTTACATTCCGCGACTTTGGGAAAACGCTCGGCATTTCGTTCACCCCTGTCGCAGGCGACAGTGATTTCGGAATCTGCGCTAAGCCATCCTCGATCTCCCAAAAGCTGCCGCAAGCGGCGATAATTACATTGAACACGGTGATGGTCACACAGCTAAGTGCCGGTGGCATGGTTCCGCGAGCAATTTTGTCACTCGTCGTCACTCATGAGTTAGGTCATTCGTTCGGAGCTGACCACGACGACAAATTTCCCAATATGTCGTGCAATCCACTCGGAACAATTCTAGGGAAGTACATAATGCACTCTTCGCGCGACCTCTACGACTTTCTTCTGGCCAGAAACGACTGGACCTTCTCACCGTGCTCCGTCCTTAAAATCCAGAAAATCATCGACGCACGCAAAGACATCTGCTTCATGCATAAACCTTTTCCCATCTGCGGAAACCTAATCTTGGACCAAGGAGAGCAGTGTGACTGTGGAAACAAATACTCGTGTGCCGTCATCGACCCTTGCTGCCGTCCTCCTTCGATGAGTACCGTCAGACCGAATAGCGGCTGTACCTATGCCACCGAAGATGGATGTCAATGCAGTCCTCGCTGGGACCGTTGCTGCAGTAGCTCGGGATTAGTACGACCAGCATCGGACGAATTCGTCTGTCGAACTGCCACGGATTGTACGATGGCGTCCGTCTGTGACGGGAGCTCACCGTCTTGTCCAGCGCCACAGATAGCCACCGATGAAACAGCCTGCGCTGGAGGAGAGGGAAAGTGTCGCGGTGGGGTGTGTAGCCGCAGCGTGTGCACGCGCAACGGCCTGGCGGACTGCAGCTGCCAGTGGCCTGAGTCGGCCAAGTGCAAGGTCTGCTGTGGATGCATCATCTCAGACGACCAGATCAGTTGTCTGCCAGCCGAGTGGTTGGCTCTGAATGTTGGAGCGGATGGTGATCAGCTCCAGACGCCCATCTACCTGCTGCCGGGGACGCAGTGCGATGAAGGAAGGGGCAAATGCAGCAATGATGCTGTCTGCGTTCGTCATACATGAAACAGTAGAACCTGTAGAAAAGTGTCCCAACCTCTCTTGTCTTCAGTCCCATGGTGACTAAGTCGATCCACGGGGCTCGCTTCGGCCACGCCTACCTCTTTAGTTTAGGTATTCAGTGTAAACAAAAACATTAGGTGTAGGCCTAGCTTACACTGCTGGACCCAGAAGTATCATTCCTGGTATGTCACTTCGTCGTGATTCAACACAGAATCCAGTCAAGGCAGGTGTGGTCTTCTGAGTTTGCAATCAGTGTTTTGTGGTCTGTATTTCTGCAAAGGTACGTAGTCGTATTGGATTTATAAGAAATTATGATTAGTGATTGACTGAGGTGGATGAAAATGCAAAGCAATGCGAGAAAATGTGTGAAATGTATCTGAAATTTAAGGGAAATAATTTTATGTACGTCTAGAAGAAAATCCAAAGCGATGCGAGAAAATGTGTGAAGTGCAGCTGAAAAGGGATATAATTTTAAGTACGCCTAGGTACAATTAGGCAATTGTACCGGTCTGGAAAATCCCATTTATTAGCCTAAAATAATGTATTGGGTGCGAAGTGGATGCATAGATCGGTGAAGACATTTCTTTCATCAGTGCTACATGTGATGACGAACTAGTTATTCCAATTTCAAACGTTGTGCCAAAACATATAGGCGTAGGAGACGGGGGTCCAGAGCGGCAGATGCCCCCAAATTTCGGGCATGTCTGTTTTTCGGGCAAGTAGACCCGAAGAAATAAAAAACCTCTTGAAAAATTATAATTCCGGCCGGATGACTAAAAAAGGTCGTCAGATTTTTTCGGGCAAAAGTAACGGCAATTTAAAGAAAATTCTGGTCGGATGACTAAAAAAGTCGGCTGAATTTTCGGGCAAAAGTAAAATTTTTGCCCCTCCTCACTGCGGAAATGTCCCCTACGCCTATGCCAAACACCAGAATTTAAAATTACGGTCGGTTTTGCGCAGTTATCCTGTGACTGCTATGCGCAAACTCAAGCATCATGATATACAAAAGAATGAAAATAACTGACAGATTTCAACCAGTTTTACGATGAGAAATACTGGCACCCATCACCGTTAGAATTCCCAGCACCACAAATCCCATCAACCGCAAAGTCAAACCAGGTCAGATCATGTAGTTGCTTATTAATTTTGTCATACGTCTTTTTCTAAATCCAACAATCAAGCCCTTACTCTGTGTTGTATTATACCCAAGCATCACATTTAACCATGGGCGCCCGAAGATATGTTTCGAGAATGCGGCAAAACAAAATGGTCATGATTAAAGTTCTTAGCAAGAGGTTCAAAAATGCAAAGCAAGAAATGAAGAATACCCACGGGTATTTATCATATATAAATGCTTCTAAATGTAAATAGCTCCGTTTAATTCTGTGTATGATTACCATCATTAGAGTTTTAGTGCAAAGAAAATTTTGAAACTATAAAAGTAGTAGTTAAAAAGATGTCAATTTTCCATGAGGGGGAAGTGCCCCCATTCGCCCCTATGGCCTGGCGCCCATGCACTTTACTGATTTTGAAGAAGTTTCCATAGAAATAACATGATCACAAGTTGAAAATTATGATTGTAAATGCAGTTGCATCAAGTAACGTAACTTACGTAAGCACAGTCATAATTATGCCTTTCAAGCCAGAAAAATTAAAATTGAAAAGCTGAGCAAATTGTCTCCATATGAAATATATAATACGTCATTGAAATAGCAGCCATGAGAATTCTACAGCATCCAAAGCAGGGTAAGTCATGGGAGCCAGCTTTCTCAAATGGTGTTCAGTCAAAATATCTACAGGCAGGCAAGGTCAGTTTTGAGAGTCGTGGGTCGCAGTGGATACACGGGTCGGCATATTGCTCTGGTGGATTGTACGAGGAATTGAAGCAACATTAGCGGAAATGAGAAGTAGGATATGACTTGAGGAGCAGGAGCCTGTTCAGGCTAGAATGAGATCAGAGGTCCCGTGTAGGTCAGCTGGATGGGTGAGATGCATATCTATTACTAGGCTACCATGCACATGTCACAGCTCAAGCGCCACAGTTTCAAGATAGCACAACCTACTCTTATGATACCCTTGGACAAAGCCATGGCAACGCCAAGCAAGCGCCTTTACTGTTCAGGTAGAAATCTTTCTTATTAAATATAAATACTGAATGAAGAAGAGCAGCAGCAAAATGCCACAGAAGAAGAGGTTTAAATTCAGATGTCTGGATGAACGATGAAATAAACAGGTGGCTGAATGGCGGGAGAATCATTCGACTTTCTTTCTTCGTACTTTTTCTTGAACTCTTTAAACAGAAAATAACCAAATCACAGGTAGAATCTATCTCGCATGAAAAATTCTCAACATAATGATACAATGGTCATATACAAAGCTCCAAGAACATAATAGCCTAAGTAGGTTATATCGACTATAATAAAAATTATTTATATTATAGTCGATATAGCCTACGTAGGCTACTATCGTATCAATACATGTATTTGTGCACAAATGTTGTGCATACAGTCGTGCATCGTGAATAGCATTTGAACATCTTTTGGCAATTACTTTAATGGCTAGTTAAAGTACAAGGCCAGAAAGTGGGGGGGGGGGGTAGGGAAGAAATGCGAATAAATGGGGAGTACGAGATTTTTCCTGGAAGGGACATATTTCTTAAACTGCATGAAGAGAATTCTGCACAGTAGAAGATATTATAGTAAACTAATAATTGCTTATCCAAATGTATGTGTGCTGGTTCCTCCAAACAGTTTTTAAATCCTAGGGTACCAGTTTACCTCAAATGAAATTACTTGAATAGTCATATTAGAATTAGTAGTACTAGTATTTGTATAAATAGTAGTAGTATTAGTACTATCAGTGGTACAGTAGTAGTAGTGGAGGTGGAGGAGGTGGAAGCAGTAGTAGAAGGAGCAGCAGCAGAAGTAGTATAGTAGCAGTAATAACAATAATAATTATAATTTAATTAACCTGACAGCAAAAAACTTACGCTTTCAACAGTGTCTCCAATTTCGTGTTGACCAATGCAAGACCCTCATCAATTTGCTTCTGCACAACAAAGTACAAAAGAAATATAAGAAAATGGCAGCTACAACAGAATCCACTTCAATTAACACCTAATAAATTATCAAAGCTACTACAGTAGTTAAGCTAGCAAAACAGTTCTGATAAGTTCTTAATAATTATGTTCTATGAAACTGCCTGGATTTGCACAAAATCACTTAAAATTCTCTGATGTGCCATCTATTTTCAACGACTGACCAAAATAATTCATTCCTCCTCGTGCCAATGCCATGCCATAAAAAAATATCAAAAAACCAAATGAATTCGAGATGTACTAAAGCTTGACAAACCTGATAAAGACTGTAGAACTTAGGAGCTGTAAAGATGAAGACGTCACCTTTAAAGAAAAACACACTTGATTTTGGATATATATATATATATATATAACATAATTATACACATACACTGGTAAATATATGAACACAAATGCATATTTATATATACAATTATATAATACGTATAATGCATACGAGTAGTCCCCTTGAAGAGGCACTATATAAATGCATCTAATGAATATGTGTGCACACATACGTAGACAGTAGACACATACCTACAGACATAAAATTATGTAGAATTGGCTCCTGGTCTACTTGATCCCCATTTGTAAACTTATCAGTGACTTTAAAATTCAAGAAAAATTGACAAGTGAGCAAGGGTGGCACACTAATTTTTCACATTTAACAAGTTTACAATTTTAACTAAATTCCAAATTCTATTGGTAGCTTTTATTTTTTCTGAAGCACAAAATAATAACAGACCGATTATTACAAGTGAAATTCCACTGAACCAAGATCCAATGAACGTCATAAGCCACAGCAAAAGAGCAAACTACAAATGACAACAAAAGAAGTTAATATAGCAAAGATTTAAAATACTTTTCAATTCATCATTAGAAGCAACATGCCGGTGTCACGAAATAGAGTATCCCCCCAATAATCCTCCCCAGATAAAGAGAAGTTCAAAAAGCCACTTCACAAATTTTTTCTGCATATTATCATCTGCTACGACTCTGTGACGCAAACTTACTGTGTACTTCTCAGTTTGAATTAATAAATGATTATTATTTCTAATTGTTGAAGGAATCTGAAGATGATCCTTTCGGCGATGGAGTTAAAGCTCGTTGTATTGCTAACGAGATTATTATTATTATTGTTAGTGTAATTGACAATCAACATCAGACTTTGCTGACCACTTCACTCTTAGAAATTTCACATACATGTGGAAGTCGTCGATCTTACTTACTTTTATGGAATCGACAAATCTTTCGACAAGAAACAGTCGACGAACATCGTCAACAACTCTCAAACTGTTTTTCACCATCTGATCGGAAAACTTGTGAACGCACTCTGGCGAAATGGATATTTCCTTTGTCAGGTACTTACTGTCAACAGAAAAACATTGTTAATCAGGACTCTGCGAAGAGAAAATTCAAAAGCAGTTATGAAAAAGTAGTACCTGGTACTTGAAAACAATTATCACAAATTCTAAACTGGCATGGATGGACTTGGAGTCATTTGGTAGATGTATTAGTTGTAGTTTCTATTGTTAAATGACATCTGTTAAACTTAATTTATTTGACTCCTCGTTCACTAGAAAATGCACCATGTAAGATACATCTTTGCACAGAACGTTTGTCAGCAACCCCGTTTTGCTCTGTCGACCTCAGCACCCTGGCCCACCAATTGCAGGAAAGTATTGCCACTGGCCTCCCATTAAAAAAGGTTTGACATCCTGCATTAACCGCAAAGTGTTCTTCCTCTCAGAGGTGTATTATAATAGCTTAGCATTCTCGTCCAGTAATAAACTGCCTCATGTTCTTGGGCAGATATGCAAACTGCCTTATGTTCCTTTGCAATTATGTAAACTGCCTTGTGTTCCTGAGCAGCTATATAGGCCTAAACTGCCGTATGTTCCTGGAAAGTGGTGGCCAATGTATAAATACATGTTGGGTAAGATGGCAATGGATTGCACTCGGATGAACAGGCCCATACTTTTACTACACCTTGACTATTATGTTAAGCTGAATTCTAAGTAGTTTCAACAAAGTATTAAAAGCGTATAATATAGCAGACCATGATCACCATGTTACGATGATCCACTCAGCATGTTGCTCATGAGTCAAAAGTAAATAGCAAATAAATAAAATAAAATTGGGTTATGAATGCAAAAAACAAATCTGTAGCCATACTATCTATGGTGTACAAAATAATGAATGCTTCTCTTAGACAATCATTTCTATGCTGACGATACCCTGGAGCGGTTTCATTAATTCAGTAGCTCGTCATCCATTGTATTATGTAGCTCATCAATTGCCAATTACTTGGTCATGGATGGCTTGTAAGAAACTTCATATTAATCCTTCTAAGACTTTATTCTAATGCTTAGGAAAATGTCCACAACTTTGATCTCTCTCAGATAGCCTAATTATATTCTCCCATTATCCCATATATTATTTCATTGATGCCCACAGGTCTCCATGAATGGCTGAGTAAAATAAGTTAAGGTCGAGTTCACTAGGAATACTACTCATAGAAAACACCCTGGGAAACGTCAATGTAACGGTATAGACCGTATGTTGGTTGGACTGTTACCTCCAATGTTTGGGGTGAAATGATACTCTACTCAACAAACTACATCTTATTATCAAACCGTTAAATGAGCAGTATCAATGCTCAACGTTTTATCACCCAGATAATGACAAAATACATATTAATATGTGAACGTGCATAAACTACAAATAAATGAACTCGAAAGAGGCTAGGCTGGGCAAAATTGATCAATATGAAAGTGGACTCGGTGAACTGTTAGCGAGGAGAAGTCAATGAACATCTGCCGTTCACAAAACAAGGCAATGTGACAGATGTTATTATTCGTGACACTTTGAAAGCAGCAAGATCTATTAAGTAATTTTATGTTATGACTCATTTCGTGTGTCACCATTTCTCCTCTTTACCAAGCACATATTTGTCTCCTGACGAACCCATGTCCAAGATGCAACCTGGTATAAAAACTGACGAAACAACCTAGCTCTCGGTTTGATTCACTCAAGGCAGTAGCCAGGACTTATTTTTATTTAAAAAATTTTTTGGGGTGTGTTTACTCGACCGTGAGCAAGCCCACAAGCAGCCGATTAAGGGTTTGGAGAAGTATCGTGAGCTCTCATAGCAGGTTCTGGTTGACAAATACATTACACTCTGTAGCTCATAAGTCATGTGTAACTAGTAAATGCATTATTTAATTTTTACATTATTTCATTTCGGGGACCCCTAGCTACGGCCTTGGATACACTGCCTGTAATTAGCTGATTTTTGTGTTGCAACCTTTGTGTGGGGACAAGAAGCTCTGCACATTTTATATTAAAAACATAGTGCTTTGTGAGAAGTAGACCATTAACTAAAGAATGCCACCATTGACTACTTAAACTATATGGAAAGGCCAGTGCTTAGAGTGCTGGTCTATCAATCAAAGATGTCAGAAGCTTAGTGCAAGAGAAAAATCTACCTATTCGACTATTTCCACCAGTAAAGGGTTAAAAATTGGCAATGATGCCTGTTGGGTATTAGCTGAAGGGACAGACCTCTTCTTCTTTTTCTTCCACCTCCTCTTCCTCCTCCAACCCATCTCCAGGCTTGCTTCTCCTTCATCAGGATTTTAACCATTTTCTTATTCCTCTTACTCTCCATCCCCATAGAGGGCAACAAAGTTAACTCCTTCACACTTCATATCCATTCCACTAATAATGTTCCACTTCTACTTATATAACAAATGACAGATCAAAAATAAGGACTAATCTTCTGCTACCAATAGTGGTATCATGGTCATGAAGGCATTCAACCGAAACCAGCCTGGAATTGGAAAAGCATGAATTCATAAGTTTTTTTAAAATCATAGTCTCACTGAGTCACTGCACTTTATTTGGGCAGTTACCGGCATTGTAAAGGCCATGGAGGAAAGAAAGCTGTTGAGAACAGTTAAGTTGTTCATACTTTTTACCAATCAATGAAACTGACAGATTGTCAAATATATCATTTCCTATGAGTCAACATATTAATACACTATTAGAGAGCTGTCCAATGCATTCGTTGGCTGACAGATAGATATGTTGGCATTGTGGGAGTGAACCCCTTAACTCTCTTCTTGCTGCATAATTATATACATCACTAATAAGATGTTATGCTGCATGAATAGTTCGAATGAGTGTTGGACAATACTTGCCAGATGTAACAGAAACCAAGAGATCTTAATTATATTCAGGACTGCATTTAGCCAGTGGCTACATTTCTCATTCAATCAGAGATGCCCGATCTAAAAACGTCTGCAGATCGAAAGCATAAAGCTATATGGCCAATCTAAAAACTGAAACTCGTATGCCATTCACCACTTGGAGCGGGAGATTGCGGGTTCGACTCCGGGTAATGACCTTGGGCAAGTTGTTTACTCACACATGCCTCTGTCACCAAGCAGTATAATTTTGTACCAGCGTAAGCTGGGAAGTAAACAGCAAGTCCTGCGATATGCTGGCCTTGTGTCCAGGACCTTGGGATTCGTCCATTGCTGGCTCAGGGCCATTGAAAAGGAGATGAGCGCCTCCCTATGTTCCTCATGGAACGGGATAGGACTTTCCTTTACTTTTAGTTATAAACAGCACATTTAGGTGATCGGTCTTTTAGGTGGTGACCAGGTCATTTAGGTGATGTACAATGCCATACATTCTCACTGAGTCTAGGACAATACCCCCCCCCCGGACAAAACCCCCCGGACAAAACCCCCCCCGGTATAAAACCCCCGGACAAAACCCCCCCCCACTCACATGCAAGCATACATACATACATACATACATGCCTACATACATACATACATACATACATACATACATACATACATACATACATACATACATATTACATACATACATACATACATACATACATACATACTTACTTATACATACGTACACACATACTCGCATATGTACATACATCCATATTCACACATGCATACATACATAGATCCACACATATTTATATATACACACGCATACGTAGATACATATATACAATTATACATGGATGCAAATATACACATAATACATGCATGCATATATACATGCGCACATACATGCATACATACGTACATATATACATTACATACATACATACATATGCACATACAAACATACACACACATACATACATACATACATACATACATAGTTTACATACATACATACACACATGCATGCATACATACAAACTTCAATAGAATTACATATATGATGAACAAATAATTGTCAAATATGTGTGTATTCATGCATGAATGTTTGTGTGCATATTTGTATATTGTATGTATGTATGTATGTATGTATGTATGTATGTATGTATGTATGTATGTATGTATGTATGTATGTATGTATGTGTGTGTATGTATGCTCCCATTCTCACTGCCTCATGATGGGCAATGGTTTGTTACCTGAGTGCAAGGTGACGGATTTCAAATCCAAAGTGCCTTACTTTAACCCTTCACCAACTCATTACAATATGGTCAGTAAAGGGTTAACGCAGTCACAAGACATCAGAAGTCATAGCCTACATTCTATTCACAGTGAGCAGCTGACAGAAGTCAAAAGAGGCATTTAAGGGTCTTATTCTGCAACGCCTGATCTCAAGCTGAGATGAACTATTGGAACTTGAACACTGAGCTCAAAGTCACACACAACACCAATCTGCATATAATAGCAAGATTGTACTCAAACAGTCGTAAATTAAAACCTCATCGACTTACTTGAGTGGATGTGCGTCTTTCGATTTCTTAAAATAGGCGACGACATTTCCGTACAGCCGATAGGCGAAGGCGAAAGTGAGAACAAAAAGCGACGCATATGAGATCAGACTGAGCAGAGAGCAGCAAGCCAAAGATATGAGAATCAGAAGACTTCCAATGAAAACCGAAACCGTGCGTTTGACGTTGCGCCAGTAGATCAGATCTTGGACTGCAACAATCAACAGATCCAACATCATCTGATCAATCAATATTACAAACAATCAATTACTCAATCAAATTATCCAAAAGCATGTGTTATTTACTCAGTTAGTCAGGCAATGAATTTGAGCATTCAACCATCAGTGAGTCGAACAAACATTAGTGAGTGGTTGGGTTAATGAATCAAGTGAGTGAGTGTGAGCGAATGAGTAAAGGGATGAAGCGAAGAAATGAATGATAATGAAAATTAATAATGTCATGCATGTCAATAAACAAACCAATTCCAATGAAATGATCAAAACTTCAAATGCATATTCAATTAATCAATTAAATAATCTGAATAAGAACAGAACAATTAATGAAAAACCAAGAGTCAATTAAATAAAGCAAAAATAATGAGTGCCTACCTCTTGGGTCAATAGCCGTTGCCCAGTAACCTACATAAACAAATATGTATTAATTGGTGAATAATCAGTGTTTAAATTAATTACAATAAAATTAGTCATTAATTTTAGGATATTTTATGGTTTTATTTGAACAGCATCTTATTTAATCAACCATAACAGGACCAATATCATAAAGTCAAGAGACCATGCTCACCAAACTGCATTTGACTAATGGATGAGAATGCAACTTGACTTGTCCAGCACATGAACAATGACGGGTTCTCATGGTTTTCCAAATCGCAGGTCTGGTTATGGTGCTGTGGGCTTGTTTTGACTTGCACAGAATTAAAATATCTGGCTCAATATGTGTCATTGATTTCAAATGCAAATTTAGGCCATATTGGTTTTTGATAGCAAGAACAGTTGAAAAACCAGTTTCCCACAGATATAATGTGCTGAAAGGAAACACAAAGTTTGAAGCTCAGCCAGAAATTAACCCTTAGGTCAATTCAGCTCTTCGAGCTTCCTGATTGCGATTGATTGAGCTCTAGCCTATTCACAAACGAACCAAATAAGAATTTAATAGGATGCTCCGAACGCTTGTGAGTTAAATGCAGTAAATAACTTTAATTTGTCATTACTTCATAGCATTTCCCTTTTTCTCTCGTTTAAAAAACCCAGCAATCAACTAGTAGTTTTGATTGCAATTGTACTTGAAAAAGCAATCAAATAGTTGGTTAAGATGTATGACTTGTAAAATCTCTGGCAGATTTTAAAGTGGATTTTTGGCACAGTATAGATAACCCTAAATGCAATGGGTGCAATATGGTGGTTAAAGTGGCTTGGATGAGCAGGAGGAACGCCAACTGTGAGCAGTGGGAATGATGATGAAGTTCCATTGGGAACGCCCATGTTTCAAGTGTTCCATGCATGTTGAGCAGTGCATGGGAACGCAAGCCAAGAAATTCGAGAGCAGTGGGAACACTGTTCCCACGCGTTCTCACCCACTTTAAAACCAGCCTATATATTCAGGAATTGTATTGGCCTTGGAAAAAGAATCTTGAACCAACATTTCTGGGTATAGCAGATTTCTCTTATTAAAACTACAGAAAAGTGAGTTACAGTAGGGCCTAGTCATGTGCAACAACTGCCTTTTTTGGCAGCAAATTGTTTATCCAGGACCTGAAATTGATTCTAGCTAGATGGCAATTTTTGGCAGCAGTCTGTGCTGAGTACCAGTCTGAGAATTGTGGAAAATAACTGGGGTGGGGGCAATTCTTACCCTGCATAGTGCATACGGTACAATCGCACCTAAAAAGCAACAGTAAAATAAAGGCTCACATTTAGGCTTAGTCTCCGGCTGTTCCTGGTCGTTCTGCTTCGCGTCGAGCACTGACTTCGACTTTCCTATCGGCGTACCCTGTTTCTGATCCCCCATTGATTTTTCGCAGTCAACAGCAGACGATCCAGGTAGAACCTCAGAGGCTGCAGCTGACCTGTCCGCCTCAACAGTCTCCTCCTCCTCCTCGCTGGGAAACGTAAGCTTCTCAAAATCGTTGTCCGAATGCTGGTTATCCGACAGTTCCGGGTTTGAATCCGCCATCGGTCGACTCGGTTTTTATCGACCGTGAAAATAATGACGAGCGTTCAAATACGACGAAAAAACCTTCAACAGGTGTTCCACACTAAACACTAAACACCTGTCTCATTCAACAACGTAAACATGGATCCCAACGACGACGAAGTTTTATACCACGTGAAAAAGTAGGTAAGTTAATTTACCTAGATATACTGCGCATTCGCGAAAGAAATGGACAACTGATCTACTAATATTTTATTCGTATGCTTAACAAAACTGAAAAAACAGGCGAAAGTTGTGCTTGCTACCGTTTTCTCATAATATTATTATTTATTGTTATATGCCAATTATTTTTAATTTTATATCGAGTTTGATTGGCCTACGACGTAGGCCTACGTGACAACGTCGTTTAGGAATTTGACCCGGAACGAGATTTGACCCAAATCAGTGCTTCATTTCAAATTATCTGTGTTTAGATCAGATGAAACCATGAATTTAATGCTTTAATTTTTCGAATATTATAATACTTTCCTATTGCGTTAACGAATTAATAAAGTTATACTAACCATAAGTAAACTATGAAACTTTCAATTTTGTCCGTTGCAATAATAAATGTTTGTAAGTGTAGGCCCAAGTCCTTGGTGTAGGCCGAAATTAATTAATTAATAATTAATTAGCCTGTTATGCAAAATTCAACAGCTATAATGGCTCGTAATTTATGAACGCGTCCCGTTAATTAGACCACGTGCTACGATGGGCGTGGCTACTGGGGTCGCGGGGGTCAAGGTGACCAAAAGGAGCGTTGGCTGGTATCGAAGGATCGCAGACCCGATCAAAGAGGAATTTCAAAGGTTCAGGAATGGTTGGTCTGCATTTACTGGAGATCTTTGTAAAACCATGTGCCTTCGTCGGAGATGTGGTCGAAACGACGTTCAAACATTTAGAAGAGGGCGTGCGACTCGGCCAAAACAATAAGAAACTCATTTACGGTTTCAAGGTAGGCTATTAAAGTAGCACTTGTTTGAGATGTAGCCTAAGGTGATGTTCAACGTAATGTATCGTTTACAAATTCACAGAATTGTGCAGCTGGGTGTGTTCTGAGTGACAGAGCGATATCCGATATAAACTAATGATCAATTCCGATATGAACTCGTTGTTACGCTTATGCTACTGTGGTCAATGGTCATGGATGAAACTTTGGAATAACTGCAGTATTGGAGACCAGCACAGTATGAGAATTGTAGCAAAATTACTGGTATACATTTACTGTGTATATTTACATTTACTTTAGTTGAGACTGTTCCAACTGTCCACCTCTCTTATTTCACAAGATCTACTTTCTCTAATCTGAATCATATCCATAGGTTGGATGAGCTGGTGAATTTATTTTGCACGTAATACATTCTCAAAACTAGAATGGCAATGTGAATAGTTAGTGTTTTGTCTGTTTTTGACAGGTAGTTGGTGAGAACCATCTAGTTGCAGGTACATGGCTTCTCATTGTCTTATTGTTTCAAACGGTACAATCGTAAAAAAATTGGAAACTCTTGAAAGTGAAACCATGAGGCTAAGTGCAGAACACCCAGTTTAGTCACAAATGCCGCATGAAGTCAGATGAGTTGTCTAGAGATGGTCAAGGGATGTTCCAAGTCCAGTTGCAAGAAAGACCAGACTCCGCTGCCAGGGAAGGTTTTGCCTAGGTTGAAAACACTTCGAAGCTAAGGATTAATTGGACAGGACTTCATGAAGAGTTGGGATTTTAACATGTTGGCCGCGAGGGACGTGTTAACACGTCCCAAATTGAGTAATTTAACACAGCAAATCAGCGGCCAACGTGTTAAGTGATAAGAGGTCGGATTTTAATTTTTCTATGGTAGAAAGAAGAGGTGCGTGAGAATCTAGGAGTGTAGTTAATTGTAAGAGTTACATGTAGTGACAATGATAATATATATAAAATATTTGATGAGAAATATAGCTTATGTTTATTAAAATTAAATAATTTAAGTTAATTACTTTAGGGCCTGCATGATGCTTTTAACTAAAATTTAAAAAAAACTAATCAACGGTATGTGACTTGTTATGAAGTAAAATAAAGCGACTGAAACTGTTAGTAATTTGTAGCCAATTGAAAAGAATAGGAATTTAGGTAATTTTGTAGTGATGTTTTGTTTCAAAAAGGATTTACATGTTTTTGAAGACTTATTTATACAAACGCAAATGAACCATACTCAACTTGTGGAGCGCGGTGGTGTAGTGGTGGCGTCATTGTCTTGGAGCCAGAAAGTTCGAGGTTTGAATCCACCTCGCCGCGTAAGGACCTTGGGCAAGTCAGCGCTTCGGCGTGAAACTTCGATGCAGTGTTCGCTCTGCATTCGGGAGCGCCTCTGAGTAGGGAGAGCTTGAAAGGGGGGCTATAACAAGTGCACATGCAAACAAACTAATTGAATTACCTTTTTGTCTGCAGTGTTTGAGGGTGCCGTGGAATCTGCACTGAGTGAACTGAACAGCATTTACGGAGACCACATCGAAGTCATTTGCACTCCTCTCCGTTCGTACGAAAACTTTGCTTGCGAAGTTCTTGGACTCGAAAAGTCGCTGACAGCTCCATCACCACGGCGATTGACCAGCAGCTTGGAAGGTCATTTGTTCTGGTTGACCTTCAAGGTTGGCTACAGTGGACTGAGTGCAACTGATCTGGTCAACATTTGGAGTAAAGAGGCAACGGCTCTTCTGACCTTGAGGAATCGGGGAGAACTCGAGCTTGACATTTTCAAGGTCGTTGGACAACGCGAGGTAAATTGAGTGAATTTTTTTTCTTGTGTGCTTGGAGCTTTTATGCTGTGATGGCAAAGAAGGTTAGATGTAAACAGGAGTGAGGCAGTTGTGGTTGTAATCTTTTCGTCACCCCAACGTCAATACAAGAAGAATCATTTTCGTAAATCCAGAGTCGAGGATTTTGTTGAGGAGAAGATTATGTCTTACAATCAGTTATAGAGGGAGGTGGTACTTAGAATTGTAACGGCAGAGACATGCTGAGAAAAAACTTGTAGAGTTCCAACATCTAGGTCCTGTAACCAAAAAAGTTAATTCAAGAAAAGTTAAGTTAATTCAAGAAAAGTTCTTTATAGTTTTAGGTTTTGGGCAAGCGTCAATTGAACGTGGACTACTTTGGAAGATCACTGCCACATTTTATTACGTGTGACCCATCTGCATGAAATGAGTTGCAAGTCGGATCTGACTTGCAACTGGTTTATGCAGTTGGGCTAAATAATTTATTTTCTTTATTTGTTCTTGATGTTTTAGTACATTATTTATGTTTACAATGAAGTATATTAAATTTGTGTCCCTTTTTGCACTTTGTTATGTTTTCATTATATGTGGTGTTGTATCTTCCACGTTTTTACATTGTGTTACATTTGTTTATTCTATCCAGGTCCACCTCTTTGTTCGTGCTCCAAACAGCGACGTAATGGATGACATCATCTTCACACTGCCCATCATGAAGGAAATCGGGAATCAAGTCCAGGTTCGAACGAAGACCATTCGACTTTTGACAGGATAGGACGGACCACGAAAGAAAAGATCTCTATGCTTTTCCATTGTACGTCATCTGCAACTATTTTGGGTCTTTCTTCCATTACGTTCTTTATGTCTCTTTGACGCACAGCTACAGCTTAAGGCTTTCAATTTTGTGTTGGCTCAGATTCTGTTTAGCACACAGCCTACGGCTTTCCAATATCAGCTGCACAGTTACCAAATAATGACTCGTTGGAGCATTCTTGAGCAATTTCTGTCCCACTGTCTACTTTTATGTTAATAATTATTTAATGAAAGGATACTTGTTGGTGCATTCTTGATGCCCTTGTTTCCCATGAAGGTGTTTTATGAATATTTGCATTGTTAGCATTAATGTGTTACGTGAAGCAAATTGAAACCTTTGCCGAAGCTACTGCTCTAGTGTTAATGGACAACAGTTTTCCCACTTGAAACCAATTCTTACATGTTAAACTTTTACTACAAATAAATTGTGGTTCTTGGTGAAATTATCCAGATTCATAGCCAAGTTTTTGGATCTGATGCCTTGTCATTGGTTATTTTAATTTGAAGTTAATTTTTTGATTGGCTTTGAAATTCAAACTCTCAAACTGATATGAAACTGCTGACTGACAATCTTTGACATTTCTGAAGCCAAAGTTGAGCAAAATTGTGTTCAAGCAATGTAAATATTTCGTTGGATTGATTTTTATGTCCAGAAGGATTTGACAGTATATTATCTCGTCGTTGCTTTTGCAAAGCATTTAGCTCTGTGACACCATTATATTCCACCCCAGACTCTTGGATATTATCAATTTCTATTAACCGTTTGAACCCGGAGCTCCCGTAACGCTATGGATAACGGGCTGGAAAACCGGCCAGCCGGGTTCGAAGGGTTAAGGAAGAACTCTTATTTTAACATCTTATTGTCTGCATAAAAATCTGCATTTTGGTTAATTTACTTTACAGTATTCGTTATTTGGATATTTTGCAAGTGCTCGCATATTTCTCGTGTTGATCATTGCATGACTGAATATCAGTTTGTTTCAATAAGTACAATTATAAGCCTTCCAACGCAACGTGCATAATTTGCTATGATTGTCGTACTATCTTATATCAATAATTATTTCTGAAGATTTCAGACTAAAAAAAATTGTCACTATGAGTTAAATATTTAGTATTCTGAAGTTTGAACCCATTTTTCTTGTCTAAATAACGTGGCCCAAAAAAGATTATTTACACTGTTAGTTCAAAGAATAGTTTAAAATTTCCTGATCTAGAATGGTTCTGCAAACAATGGCTCCAATGTTCAGAACAAATGATTACAGTTAAATGTATGAAGATCTAATTCATTACAACATGTCCATTACTCAAACTAGAATAGTTCATAATATTTCCAAAGTTCTAATTATTGAAAGTAGAGTAGTTCATAACGGTTTTGAAGGTTTTAATGCAGTTCCAAATTTGTGTTCACTTAATTATTAACTAAGTCAGCAAACAAACTTAAAATAATTGCCATCAAATTGCCTACTTGTGACTTATCCTACAATTACCAAGTTTATGCAACATTCCAAGTCAAACTATGTGAAAGGCTGTAGCACTTTTTAACTTTCGTCATTTAATGGTTGGTATACTTTATTTAATTTATTTAATTCTTAACAAAGGCAGGAGAGAAACTTTAAACAATTGCTACCACCTAATCTATCCACAAGTTATTACTATTATGTGTCACATAACTGTTGCATTATAAGTTAAACCACTAATTTGCAAAACATTTGTAAGTCAAAATGATTTTGAAAGGCTGTAGCTTTTTCACTTACATAGGGCCATATATATAATTTGTATTTTTAGTTTACGTAACACATGATCTCTTGTAATGGTTGACCAGATTGTTCTTGAATATCCACTTCTTGTAGACTTGTTTTTTGGAGTTTGTCATTTATGTTGAAAGTCGCTGTTGCTCAGGAAAATATAGTTTGTAGCTCATATACACATTTATTTTAATACTAGTCATTAAATCTGTCAGTACAATCAAGAACCACACAATTATTATTATTACAGTTTTAAGTGACTTGTGTGCAATTTCCTAAATAGGCCTATATGAACTTGCAAGGTTTCGTTGATGATAGATATTTCTAGTTTTATTTATTACTATTATGTGTCACATAGCTGTTGCATTATAAGTTAAAAGTTGCTTTGTAAATCTTTTGATGTGTGAACTTTTGTTGTCATATAATTTGGAGATGTTTAGAAGCATCCTTTTTATTTTAATCTCTAGAGATTCTTAACGGAAGTGTAGAAAAAACTGCTAACTTAATATTTAGTGAGTAACTATTAATATAAGTGTAAAAATTATTTATGTTGCAACTTGATGTTGTGTTGATGTGGTCTAACTGTAGAACCATAATTATGTAGCATTGTGTATTACATTTTTACAGTGATATTACAGTTTATTAAATAATTACTCGGGTAACTCGGCAAATTCATACTGTCGTGATATGCTAAGTAAAGTAAGTATTGTGTTTGCCAAGAATAATTTTGCTTCTGTGTATATTATATTATGGTATTGCCTTTCATAAACAAGGTTTACATAGTGACCTACTTCAGATCACTCCTTCGTCTTGTCTGCATTACCTCTCACCTTGCAAACATCTGCATTCCAAGGCTAACTGGTATAGGGTGGAGTACTTAGATATGGTACTACAGTTCTGACCCATTGGCACCCAGTTCCAGTACTGTGATTGCAGTTTCAATGCAGCCATGCTTGTAGTGCACAGGTACCAGTTGGCACAATATGGGCTCCCTATGCCTAACCTGGCTATCTGGACTGAGGAAATCAGTCTCCTCCAAACACATCATTTATTGAAGCTTGGTAGCCATTGTAAACAAGTTATATACCTCCCAGATTTGGGCTGTGCTAGGAATATTATCTAATGGAGCTCCAACATGGTACAAACTATGCCATCTAAATGAAGTTGGTGTTTCATGCAATAACTCTACTGAAATAACTGTTAACCAATTCTCCATTCTTCCCCCATTTGGATGACATTTACCTCTGCCTTTATTGTAACCATCCGTAATGACCGATCCCATTTGCAAAATGTTATTCTATAGATTTGCAAAGATGTATATCAATTGCACCATGCTATTAGATAGTGTAATGTGAAAAATGTTTAAATGCCTTAATGTTAACATCTGCCAAAGCAATGTTAATGTGACAAAATTTTATTGCAATCATTAGTACAGTATATAAAATAATTTTTTTAGCTAGCGATAACACTTCCAATGTTCTTGAAGATTGATATATTATGTGCATGTTGCAGTGTTGTTTGTTACACAAATGTTACTGCCTCATTTGATATTGCAAATGCTTCTGATTTTTTAAAATTTATTTCTTGTACGACTTACTTTTGCCATAAAACTCTTGCCGAACATTAACATGTTTCTGTTGTGAGAAATGGATACAGATTCCACTGCATATAATTATAATTGGTCATACTAAAGTTCTAATAGAATTTTTTAACTTGTAATCATTTGTAAATTGAAACTTGATTGTATTTTTGCCGTTTTTTGTCTGTAATTCCTCTTTATTATCTTTCTTTTCTACTATTGTTTTGTCAACTATTAAATTGTTTGAACAATGGCCTGAGTCAAATAAAATGGCACAGATGCTAATTCTGTGGCTGGAATTAGCGGGAGGGAATTTAACAAACTCTGCATGTCCCTCTGGCAGAGGAAAAGGCAGCCCCCCCACCCAGCTCAACTTAAGACACAACCATTAAAGCAAAGTGATGAGACTTCAGTTTCTTAGCCTGTGCATATGAGGCTGTTTGGGCACAGCTCTCCCATAGCCACTCAGGATTGACTGTTTTTCTTACATAAATGCAAGACTATATTGATTGTGTGCCAAAATGCAGTAGGAAATTGGCTCATTAAAGGATATTCTTACTTACTTACTTGATCATCCCACTTAAAGTAGAACGGATAAACTGATGGGTCAGCACACTAGCCATACACTACACTACTTGACATTGTGAACTTTTTCTGCTGAATTGGAAAAAACTTTTTGCAACAATACTCCGCAGTTGCTGCTCATTGGAAACAGAACTTCATTCTGTGTGGTTAATAAACTAAGCTCATCAGGAATATTTTAATAAATTATATATGAGAACAGAATTTCATAAAATGGGACAATGAAATCAGTCTGAACTTTTTCTGAAGCCTGTAGACAGTGTAGAGTAATGACAAGTGGGTATGATGAAAACTCGTTATTTCAACTGCTGCATATGATGCGTGCAAACAATGGCCAAACTGGCATCAAAACAAATGTGTTTATAAAACAACTTAAATGTTAATATTGTCATCACTAAGCATGATCAAACTAACAATCATAGGATTACAGTTCAAGAATACTATCAGGTAGATCACAAAGTCACATTCAACATGATCTTTAGCCACCAGATCGAAAGCTGCCTAATAATGAGCATCATGTTATATATCCATAATTAGCGTGGGGATTGCATTCTGATGAAGTATGTTGCACTGATGCCCTGGCGTACATGTAAAATATTACTTTACATGGAGCAACTGTTATTTCTGTAGCACCTAATGCTGTCCGATTAGAATGTCGTCGTAATCATATATGCGAATCAGGATCGTATTTCATCATGAATTCAAAATCTCGGTAACTCACTCTCCCGTCACCGTCTCGATCTATTTCCCTGCACAGAATGAACAAATGCACGGTACGATTAAGTACTCGTTTTGCATCAACTACCAGTACTCATCAAGTACCAGTACTCACCTCATCACTAGTATGGGTACTGCTTTCACAAAAGTACTGATACTCATTTTGACATCAGCATCAGGAATTATTTTGTCAACAAAGTATCTTCTATGCAGCGTCAAATTGCCCGTATTCTTCATCAGGCTTTGATAGGAAAAACAATTCAATTAATCGCAAAATGACTGTTAGAAAAATTGACTTGGTGACTGACTTCATAACAATTCACTGCAAAACATTGGAATTAATAGGTGATATAATGTTTGGGCAGATCTACAGAATGAATGACAGAATAACTGAATGATTGACAGAATAGCCAGACAAATGGCGGTTTGATTGAGAACGTTACCTGAACGCTGTTTCAATGGCATGTGAAGGCAGATGGGGAGCTGTAATCGACACTGCTCTCTGAAGGTCACTCAAGGTCAAGAAACCACGACCTTCAACAGAAGATCACTGATGGTAATAAAAGTAAAATTGCAACGATCAATATATTAGTCAAAATAAAGATGATGTCGTGGCATGGATTTTTGTTGTTGCAATTGAGGTATCACATGGACTATCAAACAAGACGCCTTTTTTAACTTCCCAGTTTGCTCAGATGGTATATTGATGCTACTCTATAAATAATGTGGGTCCGTCGTCTCAGCTTTGAGGGTGCTGGACTCACGTCTTAGGGCCTGTGACTTAAAGCTTCTGGGTATGGCCTTAAAAATTCTATCCTCCACCCATAATTTAAGTCCATGCCTCGACTTCTGTATCTTAGCTTCAGCAATATCATTGATATTGACATTGGAGGAAGAGTTTATCAAGCGAAGATGATAAACAACAGAAAGGCGAATAAGCAATTGACGATTCACACGAACAACTTACATTGAGCATCAAAAGCCAGAAAAATGCTCCGAATTTCATCGTCTTCGTCACTTGCCGACATCTTGCGTAGCATGAGATTTGTGAAGGACTCTAAGTTAAGAGCTGCAACAGATAGAAGAACACACATCACACAACATTCTAAAGGATTTTAACATTCAGGTCATACCTACTTCTCTATAATGATGCCTAGATGCAATGTATCGTTAGATATGTCTGTGTTATTGACTGCACTGTTGTTATTCCTGTAGCTATCAGAGCATTGACATCAATCTTATTTTACTCATTACAGACTTTGCTCAGGACTGCATACTTCAAATACCGGCAGTACAACCTCTTTGCTTTGCAGCGATCAGATAAACTTTTGCTGTTGGACATAAAACGAATTGGCAACTACAGTTTCAGCCATTGCTAAAATATATACTGTGACTGCCTGAGCCTTAGAGGTTGAATTAACCCATGTTGAGTTTGCAAGATTGGAAATTGCAAGATAAAGAAAATGAGTTTGTTCATAATTACAATTAGACATTTAATACAATTTATGAAGATATATGTAGCTGGTACCAGTTGCGGTTTCTCCAGTTTTATTACAAGCACCATGATCCGTCAACATTCGCTGAACTTCAACCTGCAAATAAAATGAATTGTGAAAGTCATAAGTACATAGATATACATGTAGGTCAAGAGCAACCTAGTTCACTTTGACTATCTATTCACAGTGCAGTTTATGTGGCTGCTGAACCTCAGAAGGTCATGGCAAGCGATAAGTAGGATGCGTGCAATCTGCGCATTATATGACCCCATATTGCATCCCACATCCAGTTCACAAGATGATATATAATGTCGCTATAATCATTGTCGTTAAAACATTTTTTGGCATTTAAAACAATTTAACTTGCAGAAAGTCGACAGTCACTTATCAGATATGCTAGCGTCCAATACATGTCAAGATTTCTGTTGCAATACGGACTCCAGAAGACTTTGCGACTAACACTTCCCAGGTAGCAAAAAAGAGAGAAAGAGACAGAGAGGACTGACCAGCTGCCGCTATAATTCAAGTCCCATCACCACATAATACTCATGTTTATTTATTGAGGTTAGATTAACATGAATGTAATTCTCCTTTCTACTTAATCTTTAGTTTGAAGCTAAGACCCAAGAAAACAGATCTACATTCTATGCATTCCTGTTTTGCAAAACAAAGTTTTACCTGCTGCCGACAGTTTGGCCCATAAAGATCTGTTATTGGATGATTCAATTTTGATTAAAATACAGTAGGCACATTTGAGAAAATAATAGTAATAGAAATTAAAACACAATATTAGAGATAGGCCAATATTAGAGATAGGCCATTTTATAATTTAAACCCGAGTGCAGGTACACTATAGACCTAGAGAATATACTTACTTACTTAATGTAAAACAGCCTGATTAATACCTTAGAAGGTTTGTAACCAAACAAAGCCACATTTGCCACTTTCAGATCTTCTTTGTCGAGGTAGCCCTTCTTTCCAAGATCGCATTGATAAAAAGCCTGCAGAGAAAAATTGAAATAATTGACACATAAGAAGGCAAACACAATTTTACCTGCAAACAAACATCACAATTTCAGATAACTGACGATTCATAGATAACTTCATCATTCAATCAACGCAAACAAACACGAGAAACAAACATTTTAAAGGGCAGTAGGCTATAGTTGATGTACAAATATTAGATTAAATTTTAATCTAATATATGAAACTTCGGCAAAACTCCGAACTCCGGTCCCAAATTAATTCGCATGGCTTATCACATAGATATGCTTCTCCAATGCTTACTTACCCACCCTTATATAGAATGACGTCAGTATTGAGGCCATTTTGTTTACCAGTACATTTATAGCTTAAATGGAAGCTGGGTTGATGATTTTCATTCCTGAATGTATTCCAACATCATTGCAACATGCACCCATTTCTACTTCAAATCTAAAAATACCTTCAATCCTTCATCCAGCTTCTATTTCCCGCCTGTTATCTTAGTCAATCCAGCTTCAATTTCAGATATAAAAATGCCCTCATCCAGCTTCCATTACTTAAGCGGTTTCCTTATCAATCCAGCTTCTATTTCAGATCTAGAAATACTTTCGTCCAGCTTTTAATTATTATGCGTTATTTTCGTCAATCCAGCTTCTATTTCATCTGTAAAAGAATAATCATCCAGATTCCATTTCTCTTGCGTTTTTTCATAAATCCAACCTTCATTTCACCTCTAAAAACTGTCATCCAACTTCCATTTCTCAAGCGCTAGATCATTGGTCAGTAGACCCGTTGTCGTTAGACGAATCGTTTTCGGCAGTTATCTGCAAATTCTGTGCGCCAATTACAATATTTAGTAGTCGGTGAACGGTTTGTGAAGTGACGGTGAGAAAATTGCTGTGATATAATTTGGGACCGGAGTTCGGAGTTTTGCCGAAACTTCTATTGCGCCTTCATCATGTGAAGTATGTCAATTCGCAAAAGGCCAATTATCACTGTCATCACATTTAGCAACTGGTCCAATCATCATTGTCATCATCATCATTGTCGTCGTCATCATCATTATCATTAAATACTTGATCTCCACGACCACGAGTAGGCCTACATGTAGGCCTAATTAATGTGTCTTCATGTTCGACCGATTGATCAGAGCTCACCGATATGATGGCATTCCTCTCTTGCTCACTTGGCGTTCTAGAACATGGTTTTCTTAAATCTACCGTCAAATTACGATACATTCTTTTTTACAAAGCCTCTTTTAAAAATAGAATTTTAACTTCAACGCCGTCGTGAATTCTCCAGCCATCCGTGCACCAAAAAGATTTAAATCTTATCTTTGGCATGGACACGAATAACAACAACAGTGATCTACGAATAGGAAACCACTTGGCAGAACCCGAAAATAATATGCGCATAGAGCGCCATTGGTAGACTTTTGTCAGTGATCAAGTTCAGCAAACTGTGAAGCAAGTTACTCGCAAACGATTCAAACGAAACAGATTTTCCTTGTTTCAATACAAATTATTTGAAAAATGTCCTCTCCTATTTCAGTCACAATAATATTTATCGGCAGCCCTAGGCTATTTGCAACATGGCATTCAACATACTCATTCACAGCTTCGTGACATTAATCACCATGGACATAACCTTACCGCATTTTTCAGGGCGAAAGTGACCCGACCTATAAAAGTTTTACTTTCGATATGTTTTGTTCAGAGGTAGCGCTCGAAATAGTTTTAAAAATATGAGAATCGCTTAAAAAGTCGCGTAGTCAGCAAAATACATCGAGCTGTGTCTAGAATTTCAACTTTGTGCGAATTTTTGCGTCGTTTTATATCAACAAAGCAGTTGATCGAAAGCGGTCAAGCGTGTTAATATAAGTGGCGGTGTTAACACTGTTGACGTTCAGCAGGTAAGCTTCATCGTAATATACAATGGCAGGTGATTCGAGTTTTGCACTGGTGTTTAGATTTTGTTAATTACGATTTTATATAATTATTCTAAAAGGAATTGAAATATGACGGCCGTCGTTGAACAGTGGAAGCTTGAACGTACATCGAAAGTTTTTCTAAGCGAGTTTTAAACAAGTAGGTAACTTTTTCACATGTAGCTGTTGTTAGGCCTATTACAAAAGCAGTTGACCAACGGTTATAAATCAAATGTGTATTTTCTTAGGTAATAATTTATGATGATCGGATTGTTAGGTTGACTGAAAGTGATTTGCTTTATAAATGTTATTCAGAGAATAGGCTATAATGTGGCAACGCAATTAGGCCTAGCAATCTCATTAGCCTAGCATAAATATAAAATAGGTAGTTTTAAAATCATTCTTTATGTAGGTCTAATTGATGTAATTTTCAACACTCACCTTAAGATAAATTCAATAGACAAGGAAAATCTTAGGCCTGCATATATTCCAATTGATCAATTGCTTTTTATAACTGTCAGTTTCTATTTATTGTTATTGTTGTTGCTGCTGTTGTTGTGGTGGCTGTCGCTGTTGCTATTTTTTTTTTATTAAGTACTAGCTGTACCCAGCCACGCGTTGCTGTGGCAGAAAAGACCTTCCCCTCCCCACCCTCTTCGTCCCGCTCCCTCCGCTCCTTTCCTCCGTCACACCGTCCATTGCTGACATCGGATAGAGCCCAATAATGATGAAAGGCCGTTTTTGCGACTCGCTTATGACGTCACAGCATGCGACCTCATTCATGTTTCGTCTGCTGTGTTTGGGGACAACTCGTTTCTGAAATCTGACAGTTTTGTTGAATTTGCAAATGGCGGTCGAACGGATTGCAAAGTTCACTTTTTGTGGAAAAGATTGCGTTTTTTTTCTGGAAAAATCTTAAGACACGGTGCTATTGGAATGGAAGGTTTTGGTAAATTTTCAAAACAATCGGTGCGTAACTTTTGGCGTGATTGTGTCACGAACTATTGGAAAGTTTCATTTTTATTTATATAGATTATAATGATTGTAAATGGCCGTTAGACCATGCTTTGTCAGCAAAAGCTGTCTGCGCTGACATCTTATTTAGGCCCTATTGCAAATGATGAACAGCAAAGTCTTCCAACCAATGATATGATGACTGACAATGCAATTTTTGAATATAGATTTCAGAAGCAATGGCCAGCAAGCGATCGTCGTCTCTCAATTGCTTCAGACGTCGACAACTCTGGCAGCAGTCGTGTCAAAGGCCAGTTCAAGGGTCAAAGGAGACTTCACCGTCTTGTCACCAGGGACCGCCACATGACGGAGGTTGCGACTCTAGAGCTTCAGAGATGAACACGAGTCAATCACTTCTCGAGTCTTTTGATCAGGACTCTCCGGTTTTTAGGGAGTCAGAGGCTCAAAGAATTTCGTTGAGTGCATCGAAAATGAATTCACAGTCAGGTTAGAGAATTCATTTATTCGATTATAAATTCGTTTTTCAAAGCACTTATTATGTATTTATTTATTTAAACAAAAAATATTATTTTAATTAAAGATTTTAATTTTGTGTAAATATTTATTTAATGCACTTGTGTATCTAGATTTGGTAAATTTAAATCGGAAGCTTTCCATTTAGTGATGCAATTGGTACTGATAATATAATCAATAATAACTTTGCGTGTTGAGAAGTATTTACTAATGAGCAGTTATTAACTTCTACTTATTAATTAATACTTCATTACACATTGATAATGGTTTTTGTAATTTACAAAATAGCAGGGTGGATAAAAATCGTGATTTTTTTAATAAAAATCAAAAAATCGGATTTTTTGGATTTAAATCGGATTTTTTTGATTTAAATCGGATTTTTTTGATTTATATCGAATTTATTTCTTATAGTTCGTATTTTGTATGTAGTGCCTTTTTTCCGTATCAAGTCACATGCTTCATTAGGTAACAGTTACCTTTAATTCTACAGCTATACAATACAGGGTGGATAAAAATCATGATTTTTAAAAATAAAAAATCCGATTTTAAAATTTAAATCCGATTTCTTTCTACTAGCTCTAAGTTTGGATTTACTGCCTCCATGTGAGTATCAAGCCACTATGCATTATTGTAACTGATATTTGGTATTCGGTAACAATTATTACCGGTACCTTCTTTAGTTTTGCAGTTATACAATACAAATTAACACCTTTGAAGGGGTATATATACTTAATACTAATAGCGTGATCGATGAACAATCAGTTAAATCCAATGAAGACAGAAGAAGTCAATGTTCTGTTAAACTGTGAAATCAGATCGCTATGTAAGTGGTTAAGTTACTGTGCAGCCAGATGAGTCAGCCTGCTGGGCATGCTGAATGCACTAACTGGCAGCTGCACTGCTGCAGCTAAGTGAAAGGAAATAAACCTGCAAGTTGTGTGGCACAAAAGCATTGATTGAAATTTATTTTCACTATTCGATTTAAATCGTGATTTTTATTACCGATTTAAATCGTGATTTAAATCAATGATTTAAATCAAACGATTTAAATCATCTCCACCCTGCAAAATAGTACTGCAAATCAAATAAAAAAAATTCTTACCGTGATCACACACAAATAGGTCCAGGCAGACATGCGACCGTTATTGACAAACTCTTTATTGTCATTTATATTGGCATTATTATGTCTATTATTATTTTCTAATTTTTTATCGTTGCTTATGTTACTACATGTATTGTTATTTTTATTATTTCTGTAATTAACGTAATGGTGTGTAAAGTAACAAACACATTATATATCGCACCTACTAGAGCCTCAACCGAAATATTGCATATATAATTGTTTTACCCACCAGTACATACATATACATACAAAGATTGCTCACGCATCATTGAAAGACAGCATAAAAATAAGAAAAAATTTCTGAGACCAAAATAAAATTATTATTATTATTATCTTTTATCTGTGGCAAGTGTAGTCTATCAGTAAAATTGCGTCAAAGTGCTCTTACGGGTTTCATGGAGGCGGGGGGAAATTCTTTCATAAAGTGTAAAGATAGTTATTGGCTCGTGACTATTCTGCTTTGGGGCCTGTTTTTCTGACTAACCAATCACAAGGCAATCCTTTTTTCCATTTACTGATTTTGCGTCAGCAGTTGGCCATGTTTGTTTTCTGCAATGAGATGAATATGGACATCCATGTCATTCCGTGACTTGCGTTGAATTCTTTTCAAGTCACACAGAGTCAGCCCCTCGCACACAAATAACTCGAACTTGCCGTAAAAAATGCTTTCTACGGCAAGTCGAGAGACTCGACGAGTCGCAAAGTCGCAAGACAAACAACGTTGCAATGACTTTTGCCGTTGATTTTATTCGACTGTGTTGACTTTGCGCGTGGCAGCGTGCCTCAGGCAGGATTTGGTCGCTTCTTGGCAAAGAGGAGGAATGTGCTGGAGAGCAATTGTTTGGCTTCTCTTTTAATATCAGTTGTTTGGTTAATAAAAATTTGATTTTGTCCAGAAATACTAGAATTACAATGGCTTCTGTGATTGACGAGATCATGCTGGCGGTTATTATTATTATTATTATTATTATTATTATTATTATTATTATTATTATTATTATTATTATTATAGAAACAATGATGATGATGACGACGATTATGACTATGATGATAATGCAGAAGATGATGATGACTATGATGATAATGCAGAGGATGAGGAGTATGGACGTTTTAATGGCAATAGAGGCGATGATGAATGATTTTTGCCTGTATGGTGATTGGTGAAGATGGTTGCAATGACAATGATGATAATGATGTCATCATGATCATGACGACCATGGCGGTCACAACAATGGACCTAGTGATGATGATGCCGTGATGTTGATGCTGTTTGTTTGTGTCTGTCAGTCTAATTATTTGTCTATTTAAATTTTATTGCCTGTGTGTCTGTCTGTGTGTATGTGCGTGTGTGTCTGTCTGTCTGTTTGCTTGAACATTGGCCAGGATTTTAGGATTTTGTCAAGGGTTTGTAACGCTTGGACCATGAAATCCATGCATGTCTTCTGGAGTTGCTTCTTCTTGAATGTAAGTCTGGCTACATGTCCCCCTATACCTATCTGCCTGTCTGTCTGTCTGTCTGTCTGTCTGTCTGTCTGTCTGTCTGTCTGTCTGTCTGTCTGCCCTCTTCATGTTAGTTATTCTCTACATTTCTGTCTGTCTTTCGTCTCTCCATCCATCCTTCGATTTCTTCTCCAATGCTCTCGCTTATTCTCTCCCGGTTCAACTGTCAGCCACAATCTCTCCCTCCACTGCCAATGCCCCTGCCAATGCCCCTTCGAATGCCCATTCCACCGCCAATGCTCCTGCCAATGCCCCTGCCAATGCCCCCGCCAATGCCCCTTCCACCACCAATGCCTCTTCCACCGCCCCATCACAGTCACTGCCCCTGCTGCTGCTGCTTCTTGTCGTCATAATTGTTTTTCCGACATGCCGCCGTTGTTCGTATCATTCTCGCCTGATGGCGCTCCGCCTTTCCATGTCAGTCACGTGCTTCCGGTGGTATACCGCTTCCTCCGTCACGGATACTTCTTCCCATCACCATCGTCGGCGGAGTGGTTCCTCCCCAGAGGATGTTTCCGATGATGGTGGAAGGCGTTTGCTGCTGCTGTTCTGTCGAATCCGGACGTGGATTCAATTCCGTTTTTTGGTGTTGAAAGTTGAGAATGGGATCATCGCTGATGTTCGTGTCTGCACGGCAATGGATAGATCAATAACAACCTTAGTCAGTTGAAGGCCACTCCCTTGAGAACCTGCAGGTCCATATATACCTATAGGGGCTTGGCTTAGATGGAAAGCTCATGGCTGAGGTATATTGGGGCTGGAGGTCGTGCATGTTGAGATTAAGCTATCTTCCCTTTAATCTTTCTGTCTGTCTGTGTGTGTCTGCCTGCCTGCCTGTGTCTGTCTGCCTGCATGTGTCTGTCAGTCTGCCTGTGTGTCTGCTTGCCTGTCTGTCAGTCTGCCTGCATGTGTGTGTCTGTCTGTCTGCACTGTGTCTCAGTGTCTGTCTGCCTGTCTGTGTCTGTCTGCCTGTCCGCTTGCCTGCCTGTGTCTGTCTGTCTGTTTGTCTGCTTGGCATGTGTCTGTCTCTGTCTGTCTGCTCGCGGCATGTGTCTATCAGTCTTTTGATTCTCTATTTGCTTTTCTTGGAGATGCCACAGGAGCTGACCTCGAGTTACGTTATCTTTATTTCGTGCATGGAAGGCCGTTTTGATTTAAGCGACAATGACGACTATTGGCGCCTTTATAGGTTGGAAAGACAATTATTTAAAGGTGTGTTAATAGGGGAAGTGTGACAAGTGCCAGTCTTTGTTTTTGCTTGCATTGTTGACAGAGCCGACCAATCTGACCCTTGTTGGAGTAGCCCCCCCTCCCCTACGTGGAAACCAGTCAATTGACTCCAGAGTTTAACAACATGTTATATAACAAGAAAGGAAGGCATTGATGTCCTCAGAAATTATATTTTTATAGCATATAATGTCAGTTTAAAAAAATTAGGTTCCAGAGCTGAAGAAAAGTTTGAGAACAGTTTTAATTTGAATTAACTTGTGTTTATTGGCTCAGAAATTGTTTCGGAATGCGAGTGTTCCCGTGTGTAAAGGCACTTTGTAATGGACTATTTGAGAAATAATTCTCAATGGTGAGTAGAATAATCAAATAATTATAGTCTCTGGATACAAATAGGTAAAGGTGTCCAATGTCCGTAGCATAACACTGTAAAGATGGATTAGATTCTGTTAATCACTAGCAATATGCCTATTATTTTTATTTAAAAAAATATATTTTAAGGAGTTTTTATATACCGGTAGTGCCTATTCAAGGTAATCTACTCAGAGGCCCTCCCAATCTAACCACCGCTGAATAAGATAGTTTTTATGTTCGAAAGTTTGGCTATATAGCATAGACCTATATGTGTGTATGTATAAACATAATACATAGCCAGACTTATATTACATATATGTAAATATATATGTATATATATATGTATATATATATATGTATATATATGTATATATATGTATATGTATATATATATGTTTTCAACATGGCTTGATGAAGCGCTTGCCAGTAGTGAAATTAGCATCTGGGTATACCTTTGGCCCATCTAATTATAAATTATGCTATCTTCCTCCTCCTGCATAGGCTTGTATAAACACATTGCATCTATATGGTGATGTTTTCAACTTTTCATGTGCATGCTCTGTAGTAGTATACTTAGTATTTATAGGACATTTTGTGGCACATGATGTAGGCATTCTGTCGTCTGCTTTTCTGTCTGCCTTTCAGGATGGCTGTAAGTACCATTTCTGCCGGCTTGATTGACTAGCTATCTGTCTCTGCTTCATCCATCCATCCATCCATTGATAACCATGACCAAAACCATCACGTCAATTTTATTGAACTCAAGTAGCAGTTATGACATCGAAAACAAGTACAGTAGAAAAAAACCAGACCAACAACAAGGGGTCAATAGGACTGTAGCCCACTCGTAGATCATCTGTAAACAATAAACTAACTTTTGGCAGAGTTGATAATTATATGATAAAATACGGTAAAATATAAAATACGATAAAATATAGGCTAATTCTTGGCTGCATGTTAATTAAGTTTAATTAATTTGATGAAAAAAACTACCCACCCATTTTCTCAGCAGTGCTCTCTCGAATCCATCTATCCTGCCATCAATCCATCCATCCTTCCATCAATCCTTCCATGCATCCAATGATCCAACCATCCATCATTCACTACTTGGCTGCTGTTGCATGTGTTAGCTTGCAGGCAGAGGGAGTGATGAAGGCATGGTTATGGAGGATTGGCAAACCCCTTCATTCCATATCCCTGCACAGAGTTTCCAATCTATGAGAGACTGGATACAGTGAACAGCTACAATTATTGTTATGCATCTGCCATCTAGCCTATGTATTTGTGTGCACTGTGCATGTATTCGAACGTCATGTATATATATATTATATATATATGTATATACATATGTATAATTATACATATAGTTATATACATATATAATTATGTCACATGCATAGCTCGAGGGTACGCGTACCCTAAAATAGAATACGTTAAAATACGTTACGTACCTTTCAAAAAATAGAATACGCGTATGGTACGTACATGCATAGGCGTAGGGGACATTTCAGCGTTGGGGGGGGGGGGCAAAAATTAGACTTTTGCCCGAAAAACTTTTTTCGTCCGGCCGAAATGTTAAGAAAAATTTCCGTTACGTTTGCCCGAAAATTCTGACGACCTTATTTTAGTCATCCGGCCGAAATCTTCTGAAATTTTCCATTACTTTTTGCCCGAAAGGTCTGACGACCTTTTTTGTTCGGGCAAGTCTGATTTTTCGGGCAAAAAGACCCGGAAAAATTTAAGAAAGTAAATTTTCAAAAATTTATTTTTTATTTTTCCGGGTCTGCTTGCCCGAAAAATCAGACTTGCCCGAAATTTGGGGGGGCATTTGCCCCCCCTGAACCCCCGTCTCCTACGCCTATGCGTACATGTACGGTACCATACAAGAAAATTTTATTCATGGTTTACTCGGCGACCCATAACCTGCGTATAATCTGACGTCAACTGTTACGCCTATGCGTCATTGAAACCGGTACTTCCAGTAGCGTAGCTGTAAATTTAATTCGATAAATTCTTCAGTTATAATTAGGCCTAATTTAATGCAAATTGTAAGTACTGTCTTTCTGATGAGAGCTAAGTACACGTCACTAGTTTGCAAATTGCTATAGGCCTAACTTGAAAGTTGCAGTGTGTCTTATTATCCTACGCATTAGTCAGCGATTCAGCGATGCCCAGAGAACATGGGAAGGAATATACGCACGTGAAAGTTTTGAAAAATGCGAAAAACAATTATTTGATTGAATTCAATTTTTTCGACAAACAGTTCTGGGTTGGATATAGGCATGGGCGGAGACCTAGGGGGGAACAGGGGGGACGGTTCCCCCCAAAAAGATGTTGGGGACGGCCCATGTATTTGTCCCTCCCCCCCCCCCAAAGTTCCTGCCCCCCCCCAAAGTTGAGCGTTAAGACTTTCATGGCGGGCGGAAAAAAATTGATGGGGAAAACAGAATTTTTTCCTTGACTTTTGGACTTTTTTGGGCAAATGACTAAAAAAGGTCATCAACTTTTTGGGCGACGGAAGTAGAAAATTTTCGTGAGAAAAGGGTCGCGGAAAACTTTCGTCCGTCCAAAAATCTCGCGTCTTTCCTTCAGCCACCCGTCATTTCCCCCCCCCCCCAATCCTCAGCCCAGGTCTCCGCCTATGGATATAGGCCTAAATGGATAAGGCAATCGCATAAGAACGCACCTTTGAAGTGCTGCAGCAGAACTGAGCCGGCTGACTGACATTAGTGTATCGAATGCAATGTAGGCCAGTAGAGTGAATAGGTAGCGATTAGCCTCAACCACGTGACCAGTGACGTCATCTTAATTAGGTCATCTTAATTAGGGTAATTAGGTCACCTTAATTAGGTCATCTTAATTAGGTCATCTTAATTATGTAATTTGCTCATTAGGGTAATTAGCCTATTATAATAATTATATCTTATTAATTACTTATTATATTAATTAGTATATTAATTAACTTATAATAATTAGGTAATTATATTAGTAATAGTAATTAGTTAACCCTAACTAGCAGCGGTACAGGGCCCCGCGCGCCGGGTATGCGTCATCGGTAATGCGGCATCGGTAGCGCCACTGTACTGGATTCCACGACATCTCTCCCTCCCCCTCTCCCTCCCCACCTCCCTCTACCTCTCTCTCTCTCTTCCTCTCCCTCTCCCTCTCTCAACAACTCTTTATGCATCCATCTCTTGAGAATGACTCATCGAAGGAGCCGCAGCATATTTTGCACTCTGCACTGGCTTCCTCTACCCCTCTCCCTCTCCCTCTTCCCCCTCCTCTCTCCCTCTCCCCACCTCTCTTCCTCTCCCTCCCCCTCTCCCACCATCTCTTCATGTATCCATCTCTTGGAAACGCATCATCAGAGGCACTGCAATACAATATTCAACAGCCTCTCTTCCTCTCCCCTCCCCTCTCCCTCTCCCTCTCTCTCCCTTCTCTATGTATTCCTCTCGCCATCTCTCTACCTCCCCACCCTCTCCCTCCCCCTCTCTCTCTCTCTCTCTCTCCGCCTCTCCCAGCGAAGGCCATTGCCCATTGTCACAGCGAGCCGAACAAGGCTTTCAAGTAGGTAATTACACCCTTTCATCTCTCTGTCGCGGCGGAGTCCGACCATCTGCCACGGGGAGACCACCCATCAATATAAGACTTTTGGCTGGGGATACCACACCATCAATATTTTCTTATACTTGAACAATACAAAACAACACACAATATTCTCGTATGAGTGGCATTTCACTCTAAAGACCTTCCCCTCACCCTCCAACCCTCCATTCCAAACCCCCACACACAAATGTACCTTCACCGAGTAAGAACCAACCAATCACGAAGCAGGAAACACTAGCGACGAACCAATAAGGCGACGAGAATCCCAGCATATGACTAAGAAATATAATCATTATTCGCCATTTTATTCAAAAATATCAATAAATCAGACATTTTTACATTTAAATCACACAATATTAAGTATTTCATACCTCATTATCCAAAAATTATAGCAGCATTTCTCCAAGTCAAACACAAAAACCTAAGAATCAATGTACGGGCAAATTCCAACATGGCGGCTTTCTCAATTATTATGTATAGTCAAACACAAAAACCTAAAAATCCACGAAAGCGCAAATTCCAATATGGCGTCCTTCTCAACTTTCCCGTATAGTCAAACGCAAAAACCTAAGAAACCAACAGCGGTCAAATTCCAATATGGCGTCTTTCTAAACTTTCACGTATAGTCAAACACAAAAACCTAAAAATCCATGTACGGCCAAATCCCAATATGGCGTCCTTCACAATTTTCTCCAAGTCAAACGCAAAAACCTAAGAATCCAGCAACGGGCAAAAACCAATATGGCGACATTCCCAAGTATTATGCATAGTCAAACGTAAAAACCTAAGAAACCAACAGCGGGCAAATTCCAATATGGCGCCCTTCCCAATTATTATGCATAGTCAAACGTAAAAACCTAAGAATCCATATACAGTCAAATTCCAATATGGCGTCCTTCCCAATTATTATGCATAGTCAAACGTAAAAACCTAAGAATCTATGTACGGTCAAATTCCAATATGGCGCCCTTCCCAATTATTATGCATAGTCAAATTTAAAAACCTAAGAATCCATGTACGGTCAAATTCCAATATGGCGTCCTTCCCAATTATTATGCATAGTCAAACGTAAAAACCTAAGAATCCATGTACAGTCAAATTCCAATATCGCGTCCTTCCCAATTATTATGCATAGTCAAACGTAAAAACCTAAGAATCCATGTACGGTCAAATTCCAATATGGCGTCCTTCCCAATTATTATGCATAGTCAAACGTAAAAACCTAAGAATCCATGTACGGCCAAATTCCAACATGGCGGCCTTCCCAATTTTCTCCAAGTCAAACACAAAAACCTAAGAATTCATGTACGGTCAAATTCCAACATGGCGTCCTTCCCAATTATTATGTATAGTCAAATGTAAAAACCTAAGAATCCAACAGAGGGCGAATTCCAATATGGCGTCCTTCCCAATTATTATGTATAGTCAAACACAAAAACCTAAGAATTCATGTACGGTCAAATTCCAACATGGCGTCCTTCCCAATTATTATGTATAGGCAAACGTAAAAACCTAATAATCCATGTACGGTCAAATTCCAATATGGCGTCCTTCCCAATTTTCTCCAAGGCAAACACAAAACCTAAGAATCCATGTACGGTCAAATTCTAACATGGCGGCCTTCCCAATTATTATGTACTAGAAGGGGTACCCGGCGTTGCCCGGGAAATTTATAAGGATACGACCCGCTCCGGCCACAACCCAACCACACGACACCCCCATCTCCACCCCCACCCCGTACACCCCCCATCCCTCCAGCCACCACATCCCACACCACCACACCCCCACCTCCACCCCGTCCACCCACCTCCACCCTACCCTTCCACCCCCACCTCCACCCCACCTCAAGTCCCACACCTCAACCCGGCATCAGCCCAACCACACCACACACTCCACCTCCTCCCCCACCTCCACCCCCAAAGCTCCACCCCACCCTATACACCACCCGCCACACTACGCCATCCACCCGACCTTCACCACACCTTCAACCTTCACCCCAATCTCCCACCCTGTCCACCCGCCCAGTTCACCCGCCCCCACCCTACCCCTCACGCTCCACATCGCCACCCAACCTCCACCCTAAAGCCACATTTTAGGATTCGCCCCGTTCCCTCCACCATACCTCCCTCCCTCCCTCCCTCCCTCCCTCCCTCCCTCCCTCCCTCCCTCCCTCCCTCCCTCCCTCCCTCCCTCCCTCCCTCCCTCCCTCCCTCCCTCCCTCCCTCCCTCCCTCCCTCCCTCCCTCCCTCCCTCCCTCCCTCCCTCCCTCCCTCCCTCCCTCCCTCCCTCCCTCCCTCCCTCCCTCCCTCCCTCCCTCCCTCCCTCCCTCCCTCCCTCCCTCCCTCCCTCCCTCCCTCCCTCCCTCCCTCCCTCCCTCCCTCCCTCCCTCCCTCCCTCCCTCCCTTCCTCAGAATGGGACGGAAACGGGAGGTGGAGGGAGAGGGGAGGGGGATGTGAGAGGGAGAGGGGAGGGGAGAGGGGAAGGGATGCAGAGGGAGGGGAGGGGAATGGGACTGGGGCGGGAGGAGAAGGAGGAGAGGGTTGAGGAAGAGGTCAAGGGGGTAGGGGAGAGGAGGTGGGACTGAAACGGGAAGGGGGAGGGAGAGGGGAGGGGAGAGATAGAAGGGGAGGGGAGGCAGAGGGAAGGAGAAGGAATGGGACTGGG
>OX243816.1:18076614-18125184 GCA_945859605.1 Lumbricus rubellus | reverse complement strand
CCCCCTTCAACCTCCAACAGTACACCCGGTGAAATTTAATTTTTTGGAGAGAAAAAATCCCTCCCACTCCCACCCCCACCCCCACCCGACCGACAACACCCCACCACACTCCGACCTAACCACCTGTGCACCACCCGTGAAATTTGGGTTTTCGTGAACTCCTTTGCCAATTATATAATGACCACGCAAGCGTTTTAAAAGGTGTTTAATAAACTGCCATCTTCGCCTCCCCCATCGCGACCCCAGTGGTGGGGGAGATTCGCCAACCACCCAACTGGGTGGTTTCGATGGCCCTCTGTCTAGGTGCAAAGTTTGAAAACAATACCTGAATTTTATGGGGAAAAATTTGGGGGGTTTCGCCCTCCATTTTTGCCCCCATGGTGGGGGAGATTCGAAAACCCTCCAACTTTGCGTCTCATGCCCAGACGGACACATTAGTGAAGATTTGGAGTGAAAAGCTCAAAAACTGTGGAAATGCATTCCGGTCAAACAGACAGACACACACACACACACACACATAGTTTCTTCTTTATTATTATAGATAGTCAAACACAAAAACCTAATAATCCAACAGCGGGCAAATTCCAATATGGCGTCCTTCCCAATTTTTATGCGTAGTCAAACGCAAAAACTGAAGAAGAGCTCAGTCAGCCTTTCCCAATATAGCGCCCTTTAGTAGTCATCATCTCCCAAGGCGGCGCCCGTGCAGCCTTTCCTGCCCAATTGCGCTCAAACAACATACACAGACAATTTTTTCACAAACGCTAAGTCCAAATAATACAAATACACAAAAATCCACGAAAGCGCAAATTCCAATATGGCGTCCTTCTCAACTTTCCCGTATAGTCAAACGCAAAAACTTAAGAAACCAACAGCGGTCAAATTCCAATATGGCGTCTTTCTAAACTTTCACGTATAGTCAAACACAAAAACCTAAAAATCCATGTACGGCCAAATCCCAATATGGCGTCCTTCACAATTTTCTCCAAGTCAAACGCAAAAACCTAAGAATCCAGCAACGGGCAAAAACCAATATGGCGACATTCCCAAGTATTACGGACCTTTTCAATATGCGTGCGAACGAGTGGAAGTAACAGAGGGCGGATAAAGCACATAGGCGCATGAACCTTCAATTTCTAACATATACACTTATACTTTGCTAAAATTTTCTGTCTTAGATGTTAAACTTTACATGGAACAGCGAAGGATGTCTGTTTGTAAGGCAAGTACTTGAAGAGTATGATGGCATAGCGATATGAGTTGAACACTGACAAAGTGAAATTACGAATATGTTAGATGTGTGAGCGGGCAGAACTTGAACTTTTTAATGTAAGACACGACCTTCGACCGATGCGGCGGCTACAGCGGCGAGCGCCCCGCCCCTCACGGACAACCTCGGACCCTGCCGCGAGGAGACGACGAGGCTCGCTTTCCCAATTAGATCAGGCTTTGGCTCGTAGAAGGTAAAGTAGAAAACGCTCCGACACAGCTCTTTCAAAAATTTCCTTCACCCGAAATACGCATGAGTCTTTAACTTCATACGTGCCAAAGCAGGATCGATTGGGATCGCGTGCCACGTCGTCGCCTCGCCACTGGGTCCGAGGTTGTCCGTGTGGGGTGGGGCGCTCGCCGCTGTAGCCGCCGCATCGGTCGAAGGGTCTGCCGGTCGATTTTGCGCGGTGAAAAGTTTGGACTTAGCGTTTTCAGAGTTGACGAATTCAGATTTCTGCTAAGTTTCGCGCGTCTGCTAACCCTAATACGCGTTGCAATGCACCATTCGTATCCCTAATTCGTGTTTCTTCGTACAATATTTTGGCATTTTGCCAAAATTGGCGTCATGTTACAAATAATGAACACCTTTGTTTTCGCAAACTTAAGAATGGAACCCCCTCCCCACCCCTGCGCTTCACCAACCTAACGCTCTTAACCCTAAAAAGCCTTGCAATTGGCCACTTGTACCCCTAAGTTGCATTTCTTCGCTCACTAAGTTCACGCTTTACCAAAATTGTTGCCATTTTACAAATAATGTATGACTTTGTTTCCACAAACATAAGAATACCCACTTCGCCCACTCCATATTTCTCCAACTTGCCACATTCGACATGCATTTCTGTGTTTCCCGCTACGTAAATTATAAATTTTTTTCTCACAATTGCAAAAGTTCGTGTCTTACATTAAAAAGTTCAAGTTCTGCCCGCTCACACATCTAACATATTCGTAATTTCACTTTGTCAGTGTTCAACTCATATCGCTATGCCATCATACTCTTCAAGTACTTGCCTTACAAACAGACATCCTTCGCTGTTCCATGTAAAGTTTAACATCTAAGACAGAAAATTTTAGCAAAGTATAAGTGTATATGTTAGAAATTGAAGGTTCATGCGCCTATGTGCTTTATCCGGCCTCTGTTACTTCCACTCGTTCGCACGCATATTGAAAAGGTCCGTGATGTTGAATTATACATGCTTGTTGAATTTTGTATATTTGATATGTAATATGTTAAGATTTAAGAAAAAGCGCCACCTGTTGAAAGACATGTGTGACGGTTGTGTGGTTTGTACTCTTGCATGTCCAAGAAAGCTAGCTAGTGCGCCATCTTTGGAGTTGGAAAGTTATATGAGTTACTTGAATATTCCTATGTGTGGAAGAAATTCCTTGGGAATAGAAGGTTGAGAGTTTCGTGGGCCTTGAGTTTGTGTGTGTGTCTGTGTGTTTGTGTGTTTGTGTGTGTGTTTGTGTGTGTGTGTGTGTGAAAGTATGTTGGCGTTCCTCCTTGCGCCTAGAAAGTTGTGTGTATTTGTATTATTTGGACTTAGCGTTTGTGAAAAAATTGTCTGTGTATGTTGTTTGAGCGCAATTGGGCAGGAAAGGCTGCACGGGCGCCGCCTTGGGAGATGATGACTACTAAAGGGCGCTATATTGGGAAAGGCTGACTGAGCTCTTCTTCAGTTTTTGCGTTTGACTACGCATAAAAATTGGGAAGGACGCCATATTGGAATTTGCCCGCTGTTGGATTATTAGGTTTTTGTGTTTGACTATACATAATAATTGGGAAGGCCGCCATGTTAGAATTTGACCGTACATGGATTCTTAGGTTTTGTGTTTGCCTTGGAGAAAATTGGGAAGGACGCCATATTGGAATTTGACCGTACATGGATTATTAGGTTTTTACGTTCGCCTATACATAATAATTGGGAAGGACGCCATGTTGGAATTTGACCGTACATGAATTCTTAGGTTTTTGTGTTTGACTATACATAATAATTGGGAAGGACGCCATATTGGAATTCGCCCTCTGTTGGATTCTTAGGTTTTTACATTTGACTATACATAATAATTGGGAAGGACGCCATGTTGGAATTTGACCGTACATGAATTCTTAGGTTTTTGTGTTTGACTTGGAGAAAATTGGGAAGGCCGCCATGTTGGAATTTGGCCGTACATGGATTCTTAGGTTTTTACGTTTGACTATGCATAATAATTGGGAAGGACGCCATATTGGAATTTGACTGTACATGGATTCTTAGGTTTTTACGTTTGACTATGCATAATAATTGGGAAGGACGCCATATTGGAATTTGACCGTACATGGATTCTTAGGTTTTTAAATTTGACTATGCATAATAATTGGGAAGGGCGCCATATTGGAATTTGACCGTACATAGATTCTTAGGTTTTTACGTTTGACTATGCATAATAATTGGGAAGGACGCCATATTGGAATTTGACTGTATATGGATTCTTAGGTTTTTACGTTTGACTATGCATAATAATTGGGAAGGGCGCCATATTGGAATTTGCCCGCTGTTGGTTTCTTAGGTTTTTACGTTTGACTATGCATAATACTTGGGAATGTCGCCATATTGGTTTTTGCCCGTTGCTGGATTCTTAGGTTTTTGCGTTTGACTTGGAGAAAATTGTGAAGGACGCCATATTGGGATTTGGCCGTACATGGATTTTTAGGTTTTTGTGTTTGACTATACGTGAAAGTTTAGAAAGACGCCTGTGATAACCTCCTTGTGATCACCTCCTCCTATCAGTCTCTTCGGAAGCTTCTTCGTATAAGTTCGTGGTAGCATAGGCCTATCCCTAGATAACTGTTTCATTAGCTAAATGGCTAGGTAAAGAATCTACAGACTTTCACTGTTTTGTAACCAACAACGACGACGTGTTTAAGTCTTCTTATTATACTCCAAAATCCGATGTAAAGTAAAACGATCAGCAACAACACAACAATGACTACACTTGCGTTATCATAACAACTACACGACTACTACCTTCATCAGTCTACTCTATCGCAACTCAACAACAACTATTACAGCCTATCTCAACAGCTCTCAACACACAACACTCCTTCTTCACTTCCACTCCCTCCTTGTACACTCAACGTACGCTCGTCTAGACATCACGCGCTGTCCAGACAATCACCTGTCCAGACGCCGCGCGCCAATTTGCAGTTGGCCTACCTGCGTCGCTGTACGACAATCGTCGTGCACTGATTAAATTAGCTTACATTACCTCCTTCCTTTCTTTTGAAGAGAGCTAATTAATCTTAAAAATTAGCGAACGTATAATGCTTAAACTAAATACAAACAATTCCTATACTAAATGCAATCACAAAATATCTTATACTACAATCTCGATAAGCAGTCCGCTACTACATTCAGCTTTCCCTTCTTATAGTTCAACAGAATGTCAAAATTTTGCAATGATAAAGACCATCGGACTAACTTAGCAGACTTCGACATTGACTCAGTCAAATAAACTAAAGGATTATGGTCAGTGAACACATTAATCTTGGAACCAATAATAATTTCTTTCAATTTGTTTAAAGCCCATATGATTGCATAGGCTTCCTTCTCAATCGTCGCCCATCTCCTCTGGGTATCTGTCAGCTTCTGACTGATAAATGAAACGGGACGTTCTATCCCCTCATCGTCCACTTGTGACAGCACAGCCCCCACAGCAAAATCACTGCTATCACAATACAAATTAAATGGTTTGCCAACCTCAAACATATATAAAATCACATTATGCAATCTGATCTGTTTCAGAAACAATTCTAATTGTCTTAAAAGAATGTACATTCAAATGATTAGGACAATTATCAAAATGTACTTCAATGTCATCTACATACGGCTCATTGCATACAGCACTTGTTTAGACATCTTGATTGCTAAATCGCTAATTTGTTCCTCACCCACTTGAAGTGATTTCTGTTGCTCGCTGGTAAGATGTCCGATCTGTTCATAGTCCAATTGCAGCGATTTCTGTGTCGTCTCTGCCTGGTCTTCTTTCAATGGTAGTTCTACCACTGATCCGAATTCGTCGTCCTCTGCCACGATGAGACCACACGATAATGTTCTTGCGATGAACTTCCTCATTTTGTTGGCATGGACGATTCGTCGGCCGTTTTCATTCATGTCCACCAGATACGAATACTTGGATCTTCTTTGTAGCACTGTACATGGACCATGCCATCGTGAGATCAATTTGTTGGTTGACGTTGGATATAGTACGTTGACGTTTTCTCCTGGTTTGAATTCTTTATATTTTGCTTTCTTGTTATATTGGCCGGCATACTGTTTTTGTTTCTCCAATTTCTTTGCATTTTCCACCTGTTTTTCATCATTCGTATTCTCCGTAAACATTTCTCTCATGCTCGTACCAATTTCCACATCGCTCCCCGAATCTTCACTATAATTTCGTTCACATGCAGCCATCACTTCTTCATTTTCATTGTTCTCGGGTGTTATTCCTTCGTCATCTTGAATGCTGAGTTCATCTTCGCTGTCCGTGTCATCTTCTTGCGAACTTTCGTTTATCATTTCATCTTCTCCGCCTTCGACTTCTGCTCTCCGACTTTGTGTTCTTGTAGTCACATTCGCTTGTAGTTCCCCTTGCAATACACTCACTGGTGGAATCTCTTTCAATTCTGCAATTATCTCCGGATGTAGCAAGAACTTTTCCCTGTTTTCTTTGCACAGATCCGCTGGAATGCTGGCACACACTAAAGTTAAATATGGCGCGATATTTATTGTCCTATCCTCTGTAGCTGCTCCTTCGTTACGACTGCTCATCCGCACTTCGATTTTCACCAACTTAGCTGGAATCGGCTCTCCAGCTACACATTGCAGATGAACTCTGCCGATTTCTTCTACTGTCGTTCCTTTCAGTAGTTCCTCGTTGATTACTGGTATCTCGGTTCCAGAGTCACTCAATGCTTTGACTCGTATAGGCTGACCATCATTTCCACGTATTTCTACCGTCACATGCTGCAAGGCAATCTTCTTTATAAGTGAAAAATCATCTTTACTTTGTATTATAAACCGTGGTGTACATTTCATCACCGACTTCACTTCCGTTTCTCGGTTGTATTGTTCTTCCCAACCAGGAGGTGCATTTATCACTTGGATCTGGTTTACTCTCAAATTCTCTGCACTCCTACTAAAGCTCTTTCTCAGATTTGCCGCTCCTGGTGCTTGGCAGTGTTTTATTAGGTGTTTGTCAGAATGACAGTTGTGGCAACGTTTCTTTATAAAACTTCTTTGCTCATTGTTCTCCCACTTGTTGTACGGCGTGTATGATGCATTACTTTCTGTTGGGCGTCCCAGCGGCGGAGTTCGATTGTAGGCTTGTCTGTCCCACGTTGACTGCTGTTTATCTTGCGACCACTGCTTTCCCGAGAAATTATCTTTCCTTACATCATGACTTTTGGCTTGGCTTCCAGTTTCTTTGTTATTGCTGTCCCACTTGGTTTGCTTTGGATTATTGTCCCATGACTCATATTTCGGCTTTTCTTGAAACATCACACCAATCCGATTGTTTACATGTATGTCTGCGAGGTCTGCCACGTCACTGGCTTCCAAGCATTCTGTGCCCTCTTTTGCTAAGACAAACTGTAGTGGACCTGGTGGTAAACATTCTTTCAGCTTGTCCGCCACTAACAAATCAAACAGCTTCTCGTAGTCTTTGTCCACTCGTCTACTCCGGACATAATAATTCAACAGGTTCTTCAGCCTAGCCGTGAACATCGTATAGGTTTCTTCGGCTGTCTTCTTGGCCTCTGCAAACCTTGACCTGTACTCACGAGCTGTTAACTTGAATTCCTTCAACAAATGCTCTTTCACTGCATCGTATTTATCTAAATTCTCAAATGACAATCGATTCAATACCGTTCGAGCTCTCGGGGTCATCAATGGCAACAACAATTTCACCCAGTACTGCTTTTCCACAGCGAAGCTATTGAATGCATTTTCAACTGTTTCAAAATATAATGGCACTTCCATCATATCATTCGGCATCTTCGGTAACACATGTTTCATTGCATCACCTATCTTCTTAATCTTTGACACCATTGTCTCACTTTCTCTAAGCCTATTTTGTTCTGATTCCTCACGGATTCTTCTATCGTCTTCGTCTTTCTTCCTCAGTCTATTTTGATCTTCTATCCTACGCAGTTCTTCTTGTTCAATCTTCTGCTGCAACAGTTCTAACTGCTTTCTGCGTTCTTCTTTTTCAATAGCCATCTCATAGAGTTGAGCTTCCTTAATAGCAAGTTTCTTTTGTTCTAATTGCATCTGTTCTTCTCTTTCTCTTTCTGCTTTTTCCAAATTGTCTTTTTCAGCTTGAAATTCTTCCTGACGAATTTCTTCTGCTCTCTCCAGTTCTTGTAAACGCATCTTCTCCTTTTCTTCCTCACGAGCCTTTTTGTCTTCGATCTGCTGTCTCCGTATTTCTTCATCGCTTCTCCTTGCTTTTTCATATTCTATCATTAACTCCATCCTTCTTCGTTCTGATTCGTCACGATCTATTTTCATTTGTTCTAACTGAAGCTGGAACTGTTGCTTCTGCATGTCTATCTCTTGTTGTCTTATCCTTTCTAATTTTTCTGCTCTTTCCGCTCGTTGCTCCTCTTTCTCTTTCTTCTCTTGTTTACGCTCTTTCTCCTCTTGTCTGCGCTGCTCTTCTTTCTCTTTCTCCTCTTGTCTGCGCTGCTCTTCTTTCTGCTTCTCTTCTTGTCTACTCATCATCATGAATTGTAGCAACGCCTCTATAGACATCGGTGCCTGAGGTTTCTCAACCGGCTTTTCTTTAGCGCCTCCAACAGCACCTTCTTCTTCTTCTTCTTCTTCTTCTTTCTTAGCCCAAACCTCGGCTAAATTTCTCATCAATTCTTCCCTCGACATCTGTTCGACTTCTTCTGCGTCTAGATCTGCTTCAATTAGCAGTTTTATCAGTCTATCAGTAGACATCTTCTTAATATTTGCTTGCTTTTTCTCCGTAAGTTTCTCCATCTTACTTCTTTACTTTACAGATGCTCGATAAAATAGTAGGCTACTCTTCAAATGTTTGCAATTGACTGACTTCAATTCTTTATGCACACTTCAATAGACAAGCAAGTTTTTCTACCTTGTAGTCGTTGTGTTGTCGTTTCTCACTGACGTACGGATGCTCGATGTATCGTTGCTTCTCCCGAGTGCTCGGCTCCTCGATAAATGCACAGCGTCCGTTCCTCCACAACGTCTGTTGATTGGATAGAATCCCTCCGTTCGTAACTTGGCACGTAGACCCGCCGTTCGTAACTAGGATCGTTCTCCTGCAACTTGGATCGTTATCTCACCGCAACGACACCAAATGTGATAACCTCCTTGTGATCACCTCCTCCTATCAGTCTCTTCGGAAGCTTCTTCGTATAAGTTCGTGGTAGCATAGGCCTATCCATAGATAACTGTTTCATTAGCTAAATGGCTAGGTAAAGAATCTACAGACTTTCACTGTTTTGTAACCAACAACGACGACGTGTTTAAGTCTTCTTATTATACTCCAAAATCCGATGTAAAGTAAAACGATCAGCAACAACACAACAATGACTACACTTGCGTTATCATAACAACTACACGACTACTACCTTCATCAGTCTACTCTATCGCAACTCAACAACAACTATTACAGCCTATCTCAACAGCTCTCAACACACAACACTCCTTCTTCACTTCCACTCCCTCCTTGTACACTCAACGTACGCTCGTCTAGACATCACGCGCTGTCCAGACAATCACCTGTCCAGACGCCGCGCGCCAATTTGCAGTTGGCCTACCTGCGTCGCTGTACGACAATCGTCGTGCACTGATTAAATTAGCTTACAACGCCATATTGGAATTTGACCGCTGTTGGTTTCTTAGGTTTTTGCGTTTGACTCTACGGGAAAGTTGAGAAGGACGCCATATTGGAATTTGCGCTTTCGTGGATTTTTAGGTTTTTGTGTTTGACTATACATAATAATTGAGAAAGCCGCCATGTTGGAATTTGCCCGTACATTGATTCTTAGGTTTTTGTGTTTGACTTGGAGAAATGCTGCTATAATTTTTGGATAATGAGGTATGAAATACCTAATATTGTGTGATTTAAATGTAAAAATGTCTGATTTATTGATATTTTTGAATAAAATGGCGAATAATGATTATATTTCTTAGTCATATGCTGGGATTCTCGTCGCCTTATTGGTTCGTCGCTAGTGTTTCCTGCTTCGTGATTGGTTGGTTCTTACTCGTATAAGGTACATTTGTGTGTGGGGGTTTGGAATGGAGGGTTGGAGGGTGAGGGGAAGGTCTTTAGAGTGAAATGCCACTCATACGAGAATATTGTGTGTTGTTTTGTATTGTTCAAGTATAAGAAAATATTGATGGTGTGGTATCCCCAGCCAAAAGTCTTATATTGATGGGTGGTCTCCCCGTGGCAGATGGTCGGACTCCGCCGCGACAGAGAGATGAAAGGGTGTAATTACCTACTTGAAAGCCTTGTTCGGCTCGCTGTGACAATGGGCAATGGCCTTCGCTGGGAGAGGCGGAGAGAGAGAGAGAGGGGGAGGGAGAGGGTGGGGAGGTAGAGAGATGGCGAGAGGAATACATAGAGAAGGGAGGGAGAGGGAGAGGGAGAGGGGAGGGGAGAGGAAGAGAGACTGTTGAATATTGTATTGCAGTGCCTCTGATGATGCGTTTCCAAGAGATGGATACATGAAGAGATGGTGGGAGAGGGGGAGGGAGAGGAAGAGAGGTGGGGAGAGGGAGAGAGGAGGGGGAAGAGGGAGAGGGAGAGGGGTAGAGGAAGCCAGTGCAGAGTGCAAAATATGCTGCGGCTCCTTCGATGAGTCATTCTCAAGAGATGGATGCATAAAGAGTTGTTGAGAGAGGGAGAGGGAGAGGAAGAGAGAGAGAGGTAGAGGGAGGTGGGGAGGGAGAGGGGGAGGGAGAGATGTCGTGGAATCCAGTACAGTGGCGCTACCGATGCCGCATTACCGATGACGCATACCCGGCGCGCGGGGCCCTGTACCGCTGCTAGTTAGGGTTAACTAATTACTATTACTAATATAATTACCTAATTATTATAAGTTAATTAATATACTAATTAATATAATAAGTAATTAATAAGATATAATTATTATAATAGGCTAATTACCCTAATGAGCTAATTACATAATTAAGATGACCTAATTAAGATGACCTAATTAAGGTGACCTAATTACCCTAATTAAGATGACCTAATTTAGATGACGTCACTGGTCACGTGGTTGAGGCTAATCGCTACCTATTCACTCTACTTAGGCCTATGCTGGATAAACATATTAGGCTATAATAGACCTACAATATAGCATTGCAGCAATTTACTACGCCGTATACTGGGTTGTGATTGTTTGCTTAAATTAAATTTTTATAATGAGCAATGACATGGTTAACGTATTTTATTTATTGTTTACGTACCCTAAAATAGGGTACGTTAAAATACGTACGTACCTTTCAAAAAATAGAATACGTATGGTACGTACCCTCGAGCTTTGGTCACATGTATATGGATGTTCTGTATAATGCATGTGCTAAAATGAGATTATATACTTGATATATACATATATTATATATATAAATTGTATGTAATATATATATATATATATATATATATATATATATAATGTTTATGTACCGTATTTTTGTACTTTCTAGACCTACTGTGTTGTGCTGTATTTATGCTGTGCTGCATGGGCGCCATTAAGTGGTGACACCTGCCTTTCCTTGGTAGAGAAACGTTCAGCTTTCCTGGTATAGGATGGACTCGTGGCATGGATTGCTTGCATGGGGTCATTTCACATTGGTCGTCGGTTTTGTTGATGTGGCTGTACAGAATGAGAGACAATAAGGAGGAGAAGGAGGAGAAGGAAGAGGAGATGGTGATGATGGGGAGAAGAGAGGGATGATGAAGAGGGAGTGATGAGTGATGGTGATGATGAGGTGAAGGAGGAGGAGAAAAGGAGGAAGAAGAAGAGGAAGAGCCTGCCCAGCCATGCTGTACTTGACCTTACTCTCGTCGCCATTAGCTGTGATTTGTGTTTGGAACATTGGGAGGTAATGTATGACTGGTGACATGTATCATTGGTGAAGATGGTGTGTTCCAACAGAGCAGCTCTACCCCACCGATAGAAATCATAAAAGATTTACGAATCCGAATTCTGCTGTAGCATCTTTGTCACCATTATATCTGGATGTTAATATAAATGCCTTTAGTTTAGCACCTCGCAGAGACGCTTAAATTAAGAAACAATTCTTACGGTACTAGGTGCGGTTTAGGTATTCAAAACCTTCTATATACTCCAAAGGCGGCATAGATAAGGTGTGAGAGTGACCAGCTGTGTTGTGTATACATACTGTGTTGTGTATACATACTGTGTTGTGTATACATATACTGTGTTGTGTATACATACTGTGTTGTGTATACATATACTGTGTTGTGTATACTGTATACATACTGTGCGGGTGAATGAGATGCGAAGACGAATGCTGAGATGAGCTTATTATGTTCCAAATGCTGGACAGTGGACGCATTATTATGTGAGCATAATAAATCGATCAAGACTTAGATCGACAAAACAAAACGGAAACGAATAGCTGCATCAGTCTTTGTGTGCTTGTCTGTGTGTGTCACTGTCTGTGTGTGTGTGTGCGTGTGTGTATGTGTGTGACTGTGTGTGTGTTCGTGTGTTTATTATACAAACACATGTATTGAATTCAAACTTGCTTATTCAAATAGATCAACAGTAAAGTACAGGGAGTCTCTTCTTAATAATTATATGTCCAATCCAGTTCTTTTGTCATGTCATGTCATTCCGCCATCGTCGCTCTGCGACGGTTGGCTGCACGAATGGATGAGCATCTTCCACAGTTGTCTATCTCCTGCCATGTTCATTAGTCTCCTTCCCGAAAGTCCTGTCCATTCCATGATGTTGTCTATCCATGCCGTTCTTGGTCTTCCTCTACTTCTTTTCCCCTCCATCAATCCCGTCATCAGGCTGTTTTCTATGCTGTCCTTTTGTTGTCTCATGACGTGTCCAAAGTATCGCAACTTTCTTGTTTTTACGTGGATCAACAGTTCTTGCTTTGTTCCTGCTGTGGTGTACACCTGTTCGTTGGTCAGCTTTTTTGTCCATGGGATTCTTAGTGTCTTTCTAAGACATTTGTTCTCGAATGCTTGTATACGTCTTTCCTCTTCTTTTTTTAATGTCCATGCCTCACACCCGTATGTCGCCACTGGCCACACCAAGGCCTTCAGCAGTCTCGTTTTTGTTCTGTTGCTGACATATTTGTTTTTCCAAACTTTCGTCAGTTTGACCAGGCTCGTCATTCCCATGGCTAGTCTTGATCTTACTTCTCCCGTGCAATTTGCGTCCTTTGTAACCCGGCATCCCAAATATACAAATGAATCCACTTGTTCCAGTTTTTCTGTGCTCACCTCCGTTGTCAAAATCTCATCAGTGGTAGTCATCACCTTCGTCTTCCCTACATTTATCATCAGGTTGTACTGTTCCGCTGCCTCCTCTACGCGGGTCACGATTTCCTGAAGTTGTTCCTGAGATGTAGCGATCAGAACAATATCATCGGCATATCTAAGGTTGTTTATGATCCTGCCACCGATTCTAATGCCTCCCTTAAAGCCCTCCAATGCAACCCTCATCACTTGCTCTGATAGGATATTAAATAAGCATGGTGAGAGGTTGCAACCTTGTCTGACCCCTTTCTTGATCCTGAACCATGCCGATGTGATGTCATTCGTTCTCACGTTAGCACGTTGTTGTCTGTACAAATTTCTGATTAGTTCTACCAGCTGCGGTGGGAATCCCGTGTCGAGCATGGCCAACCACAACTGGTCGTGCCTAACCATGTCGAAAGCCTTGGAGAAGTCTATAAAGCAGAGGTACAACGGTTGATTCATCTCTTTTGCCTTCTCCAAGATGATCCTTATGTTCAATATTTGGTCTCTTGTGCCTCGTTTTGGTCTAAATCCTGCCTGTTCTGGAGCGATTTCTTCCTCTAGTCTGCTCTGCATTCTTTCCAGTATTACACGCAACAAGATCTTGCTTGCGTGTGAGACTAATGCGATGGTTCTATAATTTCCGCATTGAAGCGGGTCCCCTTTCTTTGGAAGCGGTATGAACGTTGATTGAGTCCACTCCTCTGGCCATGATCCTGTCTTCCAGATCTCTACACATATCTCGTGCAACTTGCTTATTGTCATTTCGCCTCCAAACTTTAGTAATTCAACTGCTATATCGTCCGGTCCTGGAGCCTTTCGTGACGCTGTTCTCGCTATTGCTCTCTTGATCTCTTCAATCAGTGGAGGTGGTTCTCTTTCTTGAATGTCAATTTCTACATTCTCGTTCTCTTCGTCGTAAAGTTGCTCACAGTATTCTCTCCATCTTTGATTTACCTTCTCTGGTTCAACAATTTTCTTGCCTGTAGCATCTTTAATGGCCGTGGAACGAGGGACGAATGAACCAGTGAGCCGCTTCACTGTTTGGAAGACTGGTCTGCTGTTGCCTTTTTTCGCGTTTTCTTCTAATTCATTACACAGCGTCTCTAGCTCTTCCTGTTTATCCATTCGTAGTCTTTTCTGTACTTCTCCTCGCAGTCTTTTGTAATCCGTGGGTGATTTAGTTTTGGCTTCACGTTTCTTCTCTATCAATTCAAAAGTGTCTTTCGAGATCCAGTTCTTGCATTTATGATGGTCTTTAGGTATTGTCACCTTTGCAGCGGCCAACGTAACTTCCTTCAGTTGTCGCCACAGTTCTTCTGGTGTTCTGGGTTCATCTATTCTTTCCAGTTCTTTGAATCTATTTGTGACTTCTATTTGATATTGTTGCTCAACCTGGTAATCTTTGAGTTTCTCAAGATCCAACAGTAACGGTTTGCTCATTCGCTTCTTTTTGAATCTTAGTTTCATTGTCAGTATCACCAGGTTGTGGTCGGAATCGCAATCTGCGTTGAGGCATACGCGTGCATTGTTGACCGATTGTTTCCACTGTTTGCTTATAAGTATGTAGTCTATTTGTGTTCTAGTGAATCCATTTGGACTTTTCCATGTATATCTGTGTCTGTTGTGCAAACGAAAGAGAGTATTGGTGATAACCAGTCCTTGTTCCGCGCAGAAATCCACCAAAGTCTGTCCTCTATCGTTTCTCTTCCCGTGGCCGTATTTTCCAAGTACATCGGTCTCTGTTGCATCCTCTCCTACTCTAGCATTGAAATCTCCTGTGATCAGAAGTATGTTTCGCTTGGGCACCTCTGAAATCGCGTGATCCAAGTCTTTGTAGAACTGCTCAATTTCCTCGTCCTCTTTGTCGGCGGTTGGCGCGTAACACTGGATAATTGTTCTTTTGCCTTTCTCTTAAAGCCGTCATCAGTGATCTCTTTTCCGTCCAGCTCACCTTTTCCATCCTTCTCCATATCCACATCTCGAAGGCTTCCAATCTCTTGATATTCTCTTTCCTGATGGTACACGTCTCCTGACCCATAGAGTACCACGTTCAGTACTTTGACAAGCCTCTTTGGATCTTTGCTCAACCCTCCGGGGAGCGGTAGCGCATGGATAACACGCTGGCGTAGAGTGCGAGAGGCAGTGAGTTCGAGCTCCCGTTGGGCGGATTTGCTTTGTAGGCTGCTATTAGCGCCATTGTAATTATTGCAAAGCTGTCTGCTCAGTTAGTAGTTAAGTTTAATTAAGATTAGGCCTACTGCATAACTTGTAAATGTAAAGTGCAGTGCGTCTTGCAGACGTTTAAGTAGTCCTAAAGAAAAGATTATTATTATTATTATTATTATAAAATCATAATTTAGTCGTAAACAATATTGATGCAAAACAATATCCGGAGATATAAATAATATTGCTCTGGAACGGCTTATTATTATTATTTTTATTTTTATTTTTTTTGGCCCCGAGGTAAACATGATCCCTCGGGGACTTCAACACTCTCGATAAAATTATTATAGATATTATTATTTCCTCTCATAAACACAAGTTACACAATCCCATTATGCAGCTCCCTTCTATGTTACTCCGTTCTCCTGTTTCCCTTCCGCCGTCTCGCGCTCTATCTCCATTTTCTTTTTTCAGTCTTGATTGGCCGATAACGACCATCATCGTCTGTGCCGCTTTTAGCGGTAATTTGCCATAATTAACATCGCTTACTTCACTTAATGCAAAGACCCAAGCTCGTAAAGATGTGCGAAACGTCACGTTCATTTATGACGTCACGCCGACGCGCGCAAACCAACGCAGAAGTAGTAAACGGCACAGGATGCGATATGTTAACTGTAGGCACGAAGGCGCTCGTCACTTGAATCAAAGCCAAGCTATTATCTATTCTGCTCTGTACTTGAATGAACACCCGAGTTTTTATTTTGGAGTGGAGTAATTTCCTTTCTCATAATAGATGTATTGATTGACTGATTGCTTGACTGATATGTGAATAAGTCTCATGTGCACAGTGCAGGCTTCTCTATACCATAAATGCATCTAGTGAATAATGAATTTTATTTATTACTAGCTGTGCCTGGCCACGCGTTGCTGTGGTTGAAAAGACCGTCCAACCCTCCATCCCTACCTCTCTTCCCCTGCCTCCCTCCATACCTCCCTATGTCCCTCTCTACCTCCATCCCTCTGCCTCCCTTCCTCTCCCTCCCTCACCCTCGCTCTCCCTCCCGTTTCCACTCCCTCCGCACGTCCAACATATGGCGCGAAATCGAATGGAACGTTGTGTGAAAATTTGTAAGCAATCGGTGAAGAACTTTCCGAGATCATTGATTTGGTAAAAACCGACAGTTACATAGATTTATGCGCTATAAAAATACGCGCAGATATGCGCTATAAAAACGGCCGCATTCGAATGCAACGATGTGTGAAATCGAAATCGCTCGAATCGAATGCAAAGTTGTGGTAAAATTTGTCTAAAAGATTGCTCTTTTAAAAAAAAGCATATAAAAACCCGGCCGGTCGAATTCGAATGGAACGTTGTCTGAAACGGCGAAGACCTTTCCGAGATCCTTGATTTTGTACAAACCGACAGCTATATAGATATATGCGCTATAAGAAATGCGCGTATAGCCTATGCGCAATAAAAACAGGGTCGCATTCGAATGCGACGCTGCATGGTTGAAAATTGAAATCGCTCGAATCGAATGCAAAGTTGTGGGGTTTTTGTCGAAAAGATTACTCTTTTTCCAAAAAAGCATATACAAATTCGCTCGTATTGGAATGGAACGTTTTCGAAAATATTCAAAACAATCGGTCAAAGAACTTTCCGAGATCCTTGATTAGATACAAACTATTTACATTTTTATTTATATAGATAATCATAGCTGCGGATTTAAAGGGTTAAAATACTGAAGAAGAGTAAGGGGAGGGCAAGAGAAGAGGGAGGAGAAGCCTGTGTTTCTCGTTCTCTGAATTTCTCTGTGTATCTTTCTTTCCCCTCCCTCCTTAATTCTCGTTCGCCAAGGCAAAGAAAGCGAAGCCATAGCCCTACTCGTGACTTCTAAATAATAGGGGTTAGCGCTAAGACTGCTTTTCTTGCTTTTACCCAAATCAGTGCATAGTTTATGAACATTGAAAGTGCAGTTATGTAGACTGTAGAGATCATACATAAATAATTAAAACAATATTATATATTTAATTATTTATGATAGTGGCGATACATCACAAGTGGCGATGCACCGCAGGTGGAGTGGGAAACAAACACTCTCTCTAGTTTTCTTCCACCGCAAATGCACCGTATTTTTTTCTAGCGAATATTCGAATGTCCATACCATACCTGTTGCCGTTTTTACTTGAACAGGCGACGCGCTATGCCGTTAAATTGGTTGTCTGTCGCAATGTCGCATATATGTTGTTGTCGTCTTTGGGAGAAGGGGAAGATATGGGAGGAGGAAGGGGAGGAGGAGGAAGAGGAGAAGGAGCTGGGGAAGAGGACGAGGAGAAGCAGGAAGAGGAGGTGAAGGAAGAGGAGAAGGAAGAGGAGTAGTATAGGGTTAACAAGCTGGATGTCTTTTATTATTTCCTGAGGGGGGTGCTCGGTAGTACAGTGGTTAGCGCGCTAGACTGTCGACCAAGAGGTTGGGGGTTCAATTCCCCGCCGGGGCAGAAATTTGTAACGAGATTTCTGTTCCTCTAGCCGACTCAGCTATGATGAGTACACGGTCAGTGGATGATGAGACGGTGAGGGAGAGGATTGACCACTGCCCTCTGGATGTCTTTTATTATTTCCTGAGGGGGGGGGGGTGCTCGGTAGTACAGTGGTTAGCGCGCTGAACTGTCAACCAAGAGGTCTTTTATTATTTCCTTCCTGATTCCTCCTCTTCTCCTTTGGGGTATTTTATTATTTTTCCTGATGCATAATTAATTACTTAGCTACCTTTTAAGAAATCTGATATTGAAGAAACAATAAGCTTAATTAGCGCTAGAAACCAGATAAAAGTCGAGGTCTTTTCTAACCAGTAAAAAGTCTTAGTCTTTTGTATAAGCTATTCTATAGGGTCTATTACATGCGAGCAGGCCTTGTATGCATGAGCGCTCATGCAGCAACAAAACAACAAAGCAGCAGATGTCTCGATCACGACACAACAACCTAGCTGGGAGCGGCCTCGATCACGACAGCACGGCTAGGTCAGGACTATGAGTCGGCGAAGCACGCAGCCGTTGGCTGACGTGGCTACCTTCGCCATGCATGCTGGGAGCGGCCTCGATCACGACAGCACGGCTAGGCTAGGACTATGAGTCGGCCAAGCATGCAGGTCGTTGGCTGACGTGGCTACCTTCGCCATGCATGCAGCCATCATTATAATATTATGACAATGCAAAAACACCTGAAGACAAAGTCTACACCTTGAACGATACGTATTCGTTGTAAGGGCGTCGCTCTAAACAGGTGTAGGCTACATCTTTTGGTTTTGCGAAAATTAGTTGCTGTATTAAATCGGATCAAAATGACTAACTTCATTAAGGATAGGCCTATCGAGGAACATCATCAAGAGCGACCTTCGTTACTGCTGGATGAACATCAACTTGGTCAGTTTCCTTTAATTGCATATGTTGCTATACAGTTCTAACGTTTAATTAATCAGATCATAGTAGATGTCATTTAACTCTCAACATCACCCACCTTAACCCCTTAGCTAATTTTAGTTATATAACGAGATAGATAGATAGATAGATAGATAGATATATAGATAGATAGATAGATAGATAGATAGATAGATAGATAGATAGATAGATAGATAGATAGACAGATAGACGGATAGACGGATAGACGGATAGACGGATAGACGGATAGACGGATAGACGGATAGACAGATAGACGGATAGACGGATAGACGGATAGACAGACAGACAGACAGACAGACAGACAGACAGATAGACAGACAGACAGACAGACAGATAGACAGACAGACAGATAGACAGATAGACAGATAGACAGATGATTGGATGGATGGATGGATGGATGGATAGATAGACAGATGATTGGATGGATGGATGGATGGATAGATAGATGGAAGATGATAGATGGATGGATAGATAGATGATACATGGATAGATAGGTCAACAAATACTAAGACAAAGGTATTGAACCTAACATGCTGAATGTAGGCGTATACTGTAAAAATATCAATTTTTTTTTTAGCAGATGTCTTTGTTCGCTCAAAGCTACACGTCATGCAACAGATGTCTTTGTTCGCTCGCCCTACACGTCATGCAACAGCTGTCTTATTATCACAGCGTGCTTCATGACCGACTTTCACTATCATTGAGGATAGCAAGCTGTGAATGTACAGTGGAACTTGTTATTACAGCGTGCTTCGTGATCTGCGAGCGAATATTATTACTGCGTGCTTCGTGATCTGCGAATGTTATTACAGCGTGCTGCATGACCGACTTTTGGTATCGTTAGTGAGACCAAAAGTAGGTCATATGAACTTGTTATTAAAGCGGGCTTCGTGATCTGCGAGCGAATATTATTACAGCGTGCTTCGTGATCTGCGAATGTACAGTAGAACTTGTGATCTGCGAACGAATGTTATTACAGCGTGCTACTTTCGGTATCATCATCAATGATACTAAGCTGCAGTAGGCTACAGTAGAACTTGTTATTAATTCGTGATCTGTGAATTTACAGTAGAACTTGTTTTTAAAGCATGCTAACTGATCTGCGAATCTTATTACAGCATAGGCGGAAACCTGGCTGAAAAGTTCGGGGGACGAAGGAGTGGTCGAAGGGAAGAAAAATTTTCACCGCCCAAAAAGCACCAGGGCTGCCACTCTGAAAAATTAAAAAAACCCAAGTGGTCGGTAAAAAAAAACCCCAGGTTTTTCTAACTTTTTTTCTAACTTTTTTCCTAGGTTTTTTTCTAACTTTTTTTCTAGGTTTTTTTTTCTAACTTTTTTCCTAGGTTTTTTTCTAACTTTTTTTTCTAGGTTTTTTTTCTAATTTTTTTTTTTCCTAGGTTTTTTTTTCTAACTTTTTTTCTAACTTTTTTTCTAACTTTTTTCAAATTTTTTTTTAGGTTTTTTTTTTTTTTCCCCTAGGTTTTTTTTTTTTTTTCTAGGTTTTTTTTCCCTAGGTTTTTTTTTTTTTTTTTTTTTAGTCATCCGTTCCAAAAAGTCAAGAATTTTGTTTTCTCGAATGTCTTTTTCTTCTTAGAACAGGCTGCGAATGTACAGTTTAACTTGTTAATAAAGCGTGTTCATAGAGAAGTAATGATTGCACAAGAGCTGCAGTAAAAACAATTTGCTAATAGTAGTAGTAAATTCACAATGATATCAAGTCTTTATTGTTAACCCATGTATTGAATGCATCATCGTAGCCTAACCATTTCACCAATGAACGGTTTCCACGTTTCCTAATAATCTTTTCTATTTTAAATGTATCTTGCGTTGTCGATTGTAACTCAGCTTCATAAAATGTCCCTTTTATTTCTTCTCCATGATAGTCAGAGATTTTATAGGTTATAGGGTCTGTGTATTGAATGTGTGTTATAGTAAAAACCTCCTGTGTCCAACGATTTGTGTAGCCTTTCTCAAATGTCTTTTTCTTCTTAGAAATTCTTACTTTATCTCCTACCGAAAATTTAGGTTTAACAGTTTCAGGTACAGCATCACCATACAGATTCATCCACACAACCCACTCGTTTGCTTTGATACTCGCTTTAACAGGAGTCATTTTAATGGAAGAATGTCTTGTGTTGTTGTATAAACTAAGCATATTATCTAAAACATCGATATATCTCTGAGTTGAATTTGCTGTAAAATATTTGAACATTTTCTCTTTTACTGTTCTATTAAATCTTTCTACGATACAAGATTTCTCTTCATTCTCAGTTGAGTACAACTGCATACCTAATGATTTTACCTGTTTATTATAGAATTCTGTTCCCTTATCGACCCAAAGTTTTTCCCCCCTTCTTTTGCTCGTATTAAATATTTTTGTGAAAGCATCTGCCACAGATTCTCCGCGCTTATCTTTTAACGGCTGAATAAATGCATATTTGGAAAATATATCGATGACGCTTAACAAATATTTCACCCCAGAATTAAATTTAGCAAAAGCCTGCATGTCAATTAAGTCAGCAGCCCAAACTTTGTCCACTCCCTGAACATAAACAACTCGCTTCCTAAACTTCCTGACTATAGGTTTATGTAATTCGTCAGCAAGTTCGTCTGTCCATCTCAGAGCTTTTTTTTCAACCCCATTCCAAAATGGGTTTTTGTTGATAATATCGGTTTAACTATAGATCTTTCAATTCGTTCGCGGAACGAAGGATTAGGTATATTATTTAATTCATCTATCATAGCTCTGTCAGCGACGTTTCTCCCTGCCGTATCAGTATGTTTAGCATAAGCTAGGTCGTGACGATAGGCTGCTGCATCAACTCTATCTACTGGCTTACTCCAGTCTTTTGGCGTCCCATCACTATTCAATCGCAAATCCAATCGAGTTCCTGGACCTGTGAAAGAATGTCCTGGAAGATGCATTTCGCCCGGGTATTTTGCCCATGGAAGTTTAATGTTGGAAGTAGCAGAATTGAGAGCTGAGACTAAATCACCACCTGTAGCGGTGGACATTTTAGTAAACTGAGTTTTTCTAGCGCCACATTCAACGCATACACATCTAAGCATAGGTCTACCATTCTTACTGACAACTCGTTGAATATCTCTACACTCAGTTTGTCGCTTACATTTTACGCAATACGAGCTGTGCTCCATTTTAATATAATATAATTAAAATGGAAGTCCAAGACCTATCGTGGAATGAAGAATCAAGTAAACGCTTTAACAGTCCTCTCCTACCAAGAAGCATCAGAGGTTTGATCGTCGGTAAGTCTCAATGCGGCAAAACAATATTACTACTTAATTTATTACTGAGACCTGGTTGGTTAGACTACGATAACCTGCAGATCTTTGGCAAAAGTTTATTTCAATCAGAATATAAGATACTTAAGAAAGCATTCGAAGAGAAATTACCAAAGGAAGCAATTATAAGACTTTTTGATAATCGAGATGAAATAATGAAATTAAATGTATCACCGACCGCCGTAGTCGAGGAGATGTCTAAAAACATGGCAAAAAAATCGGATATAGAATGCAAGTTCTTTGAAACCTCTGAAGATGTTCCAGATCCACGAGACTTAAGTCGAGATAAGAAGAATCTCATGATTTTTGATGATTTACAGTTAGAGCGACAAAATAAATGCGAATCGTATTATATAAGAGGTAGGCATAGTAATGTAGACTGCTTTTACCTAGCACAAAATTATTTCAAGCTACCTAGACAAACTATAAGAGAGAATGCTAACTTTATATGTCTATTCCCTCAAGACCTCAAAAATATTAATCATATATACAGCGATCATATAGGCGTAGATGATATGACTATTGAAGAATTTCGAAAACTATGCAAAACTGCGTGGGATGAAACGCATGGTTTTGTGGTTATAGACCTTACTAGTAAAACAAATAAGGGCAGGTACAGATCTGGATTAGATACATTTTACATTAAATAAAAGCAATAATAAAATGATAACAAAATTTAAGATTTTATATTCTAGGTTTAAAAATAGCTATCTAAAATGGAAACCCTTCTTGACGAAATTTTATCTACTACTCAAACGATTGCACGCAACACAGAGGCTAAAGAATCCTTTTGCATTTTGTTGAGCGAAAGGAGCACACGAATTCGAACGAAATTTAATCCACTAATCGAACTGGACAAAAGTAAGAAGTATGAAATGGCCCTTGTTAATCTTGAAACTTACTACAGTTTTCCCAATATAGACGAAACAAATAATAAATTCGTATATTCGTCAGATAACGGTGTAACGTGGGAAGATTTAGACATTCCAACCGGTTGCTACGAAATCGATGACTTAAACGAATACATACAGAGAATTCTAAAAGAAGAAGGTCATGGTCAATGTATAAAGTTGCAACCAAATAACAATACTTTGAAGGCTGTTTTGGAAATTGATGAGAACTATAAAGTTGATTTTACAGTACCAAATTCAATTAGCACCGTTCTAGGATTTCAGAGTCGTGTATACTCCGAAGGATATAACGAATCCGAACACATAGTCGATATAAACAGCGTGAATAGTTTACGAGTTACGAGTGATGTAATAGGATCATCGTATGCCAACGGAACTACGGAGAACATAATTTATTCTTTCTTTCCATCGGTCGGGCCTGGTTATAAGATAATCGAATCTCCTCACAATCTCGTATATCTTCCAATAACGCTATACTCTATTTCATCGATGGAAACAAAACTAATAGACCAAAATGGAAAACTAATTAATTTAAGAGGTGAGGAATTATCGATACGATTTCATATAAGAGAGGTTTAATTTAAAGTTTATATTTAATATAAGATGAGCGCTTACGCTAAGGTCAAAGTTAATATTTCTGAAGGGCAAAAAGAGAAGATTAAGCGAGCTGCTCAAGTAGGGACTGGAGTGAGTATAAGACTTTCTCATGAAGATATAACTGGTGAGCATGTATTAGCTCTAAACCAGAGGCAAATTAACAAGTTAACTAAAGCGTATCAGAATGGAACTGGTGTGACAATTAAAATGGGTAAAAAGCAATTAGAAGACAATGCGAGAGTCGAAGGCGGATTTATTGGCGCTATTCTACCGTTCTTAGCAACAGCCGGAAAGTTTCTACTGTCTAGTGTTCTTCCGAGTTTAGCCACAGGAGCCTTAACAGGATTGGGTTCTGCAGCTGGTTCCAAAATTGTCGATAAAATAAGTGGATCTTCGATCTCACACCCGATAAGTGGATCTTCGATCTCACACCCGATAAGTGGATCTGGCGTGCTGTACGTTAAGAAAGGAGGATCATGCTGTAAGATAAGACCTGCTGGGGAAGGTCTTTTTCTATCTCCGTGGAAAAAGGGTAGTTCGATATCGGGTTCTGGTCTGTTTATGAAAAGAGGAACAGGATATATCAGCGGTGAAGGTCTTATCTTGGGACCCAATTCACCATTTAAAAATATTCCTATTCTTGGAATGTTACTTTAAAAAACCACTTATATAAATGTCTGGATACGGTCACCCAATACACAAATTTATCACCAAACGGAAGCCTCGTGTGAGTCCGATAATTTGGATGCCTAAAGTGGTCACTCACGCTCCTGCAAGACAACGAGCAGGCGACAGATATGAGATTTTTGCTCAGCAAGCGATAACGATTGAACCAAAGACAAATATTACAGTAGAAGTAGGCCTTGGAGTCCGAATGACCAGTGGAATGTGTCTAGTCTCTCTTAGACAGAAGTTGAAACAACTCAGACTGAGTCTTCAAGATGGTACAGTACTAGAGGACGCAGAGGATATAATAATTACAATACAAAACAACTCCGATTCACCAGTTACTATAAACGAAAAAGACTCCATATGTTATGTTAATTACTACGATGCATAAATTGTACGTTTTACGTTTACGTTTTATGTTTACGTTTTACGTTTACGTTTTAAACATTATACTTATAATAAAAAAATGTCACTACTGAAAATTAGCGATCCTGCAAAAAGAGATTTTATTATCGAAGAGTTTTTAAAAACGAAAAAAAATATTAAACAAAACTTTCTCTCAGAGAGAATAGACGATCTTGGACTTCAACGAGAATTAACGAAAATCTACAAACCAATAGTCGACTCTCAATCAGCAATTTCGAAAGAACAAAACGCTTTGCTGTCGACAATAAAGGATAATTCTGCAGCAACATCACTTGCTCTAAAATCACTTCCAGATTCGTTGAAAACTATTCAATTTCCCCAGTATCCGTCTATAGAGGCGTACGATGACGATGACCCAGTAGAAGACATTAGAAGGTTAGAATTAGGAAATATTGCAGTTGAATACCTTAAAAAATATGCTTCCGATAGAAGACTTGTGGATACAACATTCGGATTAAGATCAAGAGATGGAAAATTCTACATCGGTGACAGCGAAGCCTCAATCCAAGGAAATGATATTACAGTTGGAACCACAACTTATCAAGGAACTCCAGGATTATGGGAATTGTTAACGTTAGCTAGTCCAAACAGTTCAATTTATGATAATCATGATCTCGAAGAATACGCCGAGATTCTAACTAAAACGAATGCCATGAGTCAGCCAAATAAACCAAACAAACCTAAATCGTCTAGAAGTGTAAAATATAAACAGATAATAAAACCCATATGGGACGATTACATAAAGTTAAGAGGTAAAACAGGAAGCGGAATAATTACCATTCCTTCGGATCCAAATGAATTAGTAAAACAATTAGAGTTACGATTGTATAGCTACAAAGCGGGAAATACGGGTGTAAGGAATGAAATTGTAGGTATGACGGATGAGTTACTAAGACAAAGAGTGATAACCAAAGATGAATATAAAAAATTGATGATCTAATTAAAAATTGATGATATAGAAATGCTGGTCCTTGCGAGAAGAAGTTATAAAAAAGTACACGTTGTCGGTGGAGCAGGAATATTCGATTCCATTGCAGGATTTCTCAAGAGGCTACTGACATCGAATGCAGCCAAACAAATTGCGAGCACAGCCGTCAAAGAGATTGGGAGTGTTGCTAAGGATAAGGCGATCGACGTTGGAAAACGATTACTCAATAAGATACTTCCACCAACCACCGTTCAGCAGCCGATAACTCAAGAAACTAAAGTAATTCTAGCTAGATTACTCGGGTCGAATCCGCAAATGACGGGAGGAGCTATTAGAATTCAAGATCTAGTAAAACGCTTAAACGGAGGTGGTTTGAAAATGGCAGCTTAAATTTATTTTGCTTAAACATATTTTCTTATTTAAAAATATATGTATAATAAAATGCAATCCGATATTCTAAGATTCACAGAGCAACCATTGATCGATGAAGGTATAGAGCGATACGAATGGCATGAGTACGAACCTGTAGCGAGAACTAACCTTAACAGTTCTGGTGAAATAAGAATAAATATTGAATTACAAGACTTATACAGTCACCCAGCAGAATCATATCTGCAATTCGACGGAAGACTAATTAAAGCCGATGACACCGCATACGTTAATGCCGATTTAGTCGCTCTTACGAATAATGGGCTTATGTATCTATTCAGTCAAATATCCTATCAGTTATCTAATCAAGAAATCGAAACGCTATTTCATCCGGGTCAAGCTACAACGATGCTCGGTTTACTTACGTATCCAAACGATTTTCAGCTGACTCAAGGCTTAAATCAGCTGTGGTATAAAGACACTGGAGCGACTGCTGTTATTGCGGACAACCCCGGATTTGCCACTAGACAAAGCTTTCTCATTCGCAAACCAAACACTAAAGGAATGTTCAGCTTTATTGTTCCGTTGAAGCATATTTTCGGGTTTTGCGACGATTACGACAAGATTATTTACGGTTTTAAACAGACGCTGACATTAGTTCGTAAAGCCGACGATGATGCAATATTCCGAGATAACGCTGCAGCTGCTGGAAAAGTTGCGATAAACAAAATTTCATGGTTTATTCCGCACGTTATTCCTTCCGATATGGAACGAATGCAGTTGTATAAGACGATTGAATCGAAATTAACATTGCCAGTTGCGTATAGAGCTCGTCAATGCGACACAATAACAGTTCCTCAGTCGACAAGTTTCAGTTGGAGATTAAGCGTTAAAACATCACCCGAGAAACCTAGATATATCATCGTAGGATTTCAGACGGACCGTAGCGGTAATCAGGAAAGTAATCCGTCGCTATTTAATCACTGCGATCTCAAGAACATATATGTGATGATGAATCAAGAAAGATATCCAGCTGTCGATCATAACCTGTCGTTTCCTAATCAACAATTCTCCAGAGCGTACAGAGACGCATCCTCCTTTAGTCAAAAGTTTTATGGTATGGATAAGTTGATTACCCAAAGCAATATAACACCTGTAGATTATAAAGAATTATACCCGTTGTTCGTGTTCGATGTAAGCAAGCAATCCGAGCGTTTGAAATCTTCAGTCGTTGATATTCAGATTAAGGCTCTTTTCAATGCAGCAGTGCCAGCCGACACAGAAGCGTATGCTGTCGTAATTTCAGATAGGTTGCTGCAGTTCCAATCGGATGGGCAGAAAATGAGTGTAGTGTATGGAAAATTGATTTAAAGAATACTTATATATTATGAAGCTACCAGAGCTTAGAATGTTGGCCAAGCATCACGATGTTACAGGCACTTCGCATCTCAACAAACCTCAAATGATAGCTGTATTGATTGAAAAGAATATTCTTCCGATGGACTACAAGTCTGTGTCATATCGACATGACACGTTGGGTAGTATCAGGAAACAACCGAGAAGAGTAGATATTATAGATCGAGAGACTGGCGTTGTTACCTCGTATCCATCGATGTATAAAGCTGCTAAGGCGTATGGTCAGAGTGCTGGCATAATAGCTTATCATAACGGAAATGTCTGGAGAGATAGATACGAAATTAAAGTGTATGAGAGATAGAATGATATGAAATTAGTGGATCTTCGATCTCACAGATAAGTGGATCTTCGATCTCACATGTTTTAATATTTTTGCGTGGTAAGATAAAATGGATTTAAAGAAAAGTAGTTTAAGAAACATGAACCATGTTGAACACTTGCTCGACTCATCGGTTCCTGACATTAAGGTTCCTACGCTTACACCCACACCTGGTAAATACAAACCAGTAGCGCCTAAGAGAAAATACAAAAATAGGGTTAGATCCAAATTAAATGATTTTGCGGATTGGTTACTTAGTTATGTGCCTGAACAAGACAATAAAGTCGTTAACGAAAAACTAGAATCGTTGAAGTCAACTGTTTCCAGGATATTCGATAAAACTAAAATTCGGGAAACAGCGTCGGCTATTAAAGGATTCACCAAGCAGTATAGAATAGATGGAATTAATGGAATGGATGCCTCGTCGTTTCTTGATTTCGTCAGACCGCAGGTAGTAAATCTGTTGTCGAGTAATCGCCAAACAAAGGTTAATCTAGTTCTTACTTGTACTATGGAACGAGTAGATATGAAATCTGGAATAGTGACTTCTGAGGATATACCATTCCTTTCGAGGGCAGAAGTTATTTTAGAAGCAACCGACTTGAATGAAATATACAGCAGAAAGAAGGATAAAATCATGGAGTCTATTGCTAGTTTTCAGATGCAAGGAAGTAATTGGAGATTTAAAGCTGTTGTAAAATTAGATATAAATACGGTAAAATATACCCCCTTAAGAGGTAGTTCTTACATTCCACTTCCCAGCTTCTTAGCTAATAAAAAGGCTATTATAAATATGAAAAACGACGACGAAGAATGTTTCAAATGGTGTATCACTAGAGCTTTGAATCCGGTTGTGAAAAATCCGGAAAAAATAACGAAAGCTTTGAAAGAACAATCGAAAAAACTTAATTGGAGTGGCATTGAGTTTCCAGTTGCTGCTGATGCTAATATGATAGGTAAATTTGAGAGAAATAACAATATTAATGTTAATGTATTCGGTTATGAAAAAGAAGTATACCCGCTTTATCTGTCTAAGTGTGAAAGTAGTATTGATCTTTTGCTTATATCTGATGGAGAAAAAAAACATTATTGCTGGATAAAGAATTTTAACAGATTGATGACAGCTGGGACTAATTCGAGGTACTATTGTAAAAGATGCACGACTGGTTTCTCAACGACCAAAGCGCTTAACAACCATAATGAGTACTGCTCTCAACATAACGCACAAAAAATAGAAATGCCAGAACCAGGAACTATGTTAAGTTTTAAAAATTATAACAATTCTATGAGGGTTCCTTTTATAGTCTACGCAGATTTCGAGTCTTTTGTGAAACCGATCGATACATGCCAACCAAATCCAGAGTTGTCGTACACTAATAAATATCAAAAGCATACTCCTAGCTCCTTTTGTTACCACATAAAATGTTTCGATGATAGCGTATATTCACAAGATCCTGTGACGTTTACGGCTGAAAGCGAAGATGATGATGTTGGTCAAATATTTGTAGATAAATTAGAAGAGAATATAAAACGAATATATAATCAGTTTAAATTTAAGAAGAATATGATATTTACAGAAGAGGACAAGAAGTGTTTTGATGGAGCTACTATATGCCATATCTGTGAAAAAACGTTGGGCGAAGACCGAGTGAGAGATCACTGTCATCTTAGTGGTAAATTTAGAGGTGCTGCTCATAACAGTTGTAATTTAAACTATAAAGTCCCCAAGTTTTTCCCTGTAGTGTTTCATAATCTTTCCGGGTACGATTGCCATCTGTTCATTAAGAAACTGAGAGGTGATAATGGAGAGAAAATTAACTGCATACCTAACAACGAGGAAAAGTATATATCGTTTAGCAGAGAGGTCGTTGTCGGTAAGTTTGTAAAAGATGGAAAAGAAATACTAGTCCGACGAGAACTGCGTTTTATCGACAGTTTTAAATTTATGGCTTCGAGTCTTGATGCTTTATCGAGGAACCTAAGCAAAGACCAGTGTAAAAATATTAGGAAACGATATACAGGAAAGAAGCTCGATCTTTTGCTAAGAAAAGGCATATATCCTTATGACTACGTCGATTCATTTACTACCTTTAATGAAACCGAACTACCACCAAAATCCGCTTTCTATTCTAAGCTAAATGATTCGAATATTAGCGATGAAGACTACGAGCATGCACAAACGGTATGGAAAGAATTTGGATGCAAAACATTCAGAGAATATCACGATTTATACAACGTTTCGGATGTTCTGCTACTTGCTGATGTTTTCGAAAACTTTAGAGATGTGTGTATGAAGAACTATACGCTTGACCCTGCATGGTATTTTACATCTCCTGGCTTAGCCTGGGATGCCGCTTTAAAATTGACAGGCGTGAAATTGGAGTTATTGAATGATTATGATATGATTCTGATGATTAAGCAAGGGATGAGAGGAGGAGTAAGCACAATATCAAATCGATACGGGAAAGCGAATAATAAATATATGAACGATTTCAACAGTAACGAAAATTCTACATTTATCACTTACCTGGATGCGAATAATCTATATGGATGGGCTATGATCAAACCTTTACCTACTCACGGGTTCAAATGGATGAATAAAGCTGATTTAAAAAATTGGAGAAGTATTCCATGCATATTGGAAGTTGATTTGGAATATCCTAAAGAGTTACACGACCTGCATAACGATTTTCCGTTAGCCCCCGAAAGCATTGAGATTGACAAAGTCAAAAAGTTAATTCCAAACTTAAACGATAAAAAGAAGTATGTGCTGCACTACGATAATCTGAAGCTGTACGAGAGCTTAGGTCTGAAAATAACAAAAGTGCACAGAGGCATACTATTCGAGGAAAGCGATTGGTTGAAAAAGTATATCGATTTAAATACAGCTCTTAGAACGAAAGCTACTAATGACTTTGAGAAAGACTTTTTCAAATTAATGAATAACAGTGTCTTTGGAAAAACTTGTGAGAACATTGAAAATCGTGTTGATATAAAGTTAGTGTGTCAGGAGGAGAAGGCTATTGAACTAGCCGCTAAACCTAATTACGAGAGATGTACTATTTTCGATGAAAATCTAATAGCCGTTCACATGAAAAAAACTAAATTGTACTATAATAAACCTATCTATCTTGGCATGTGTATATTAGATTTGAGTAAAACGTTGATGTATGATTTTCATTACAATTACATCAAGACTAAATACGGAAATAGAGCTAAATTATTATTTACTGATACAGATTCTTTGACATACGAAATTAAAACTGAAGACTTTTACTCAGATATCGCAGGCGATATTAAGGCTCGATTCGATACGAGTGAATACCCGAGAGATCATCCATCTGGTATTGAGATTGGAGTAAATAAAAAAGTTATTGGAATGTTCAAGGATGAAACTAGTGGGAAACAGATAAAAGAATTTATCGGGTTGCGAGCAAAGTTGTATTCTTATAAGATGGCTGCTGGAGATGAGCACAAGAAATGTAAAGGTATTAAGAAGAATGTTGTCCAGAAAACTATTACTCACGAAGATTATAGAAACTGCTTATTTACTAAAAAAGAACAACAACGAACGATGAATGTTATTAGATCTTATCATCACGATATTTATACGGAAGAAATTAATAAAGTTGCATTATCTGCAGATGATGACAAACGGGTAATAATGCAAGATGGCATTCATACTTTGGCATATGGTCACTATTCGTTGAAAACTTTTAATTAATGTTTATATTAAATAAATGAGCGTCAAACAAATCGATGTTTGTGGAGTAGTGCTACCGAATATTGCTTTATCGAATGTGGATCTAATCGAAGCGGCTAAGAAACTAAACATCAATAATTTTAGAGGAGTATTTCTCAGAGACGAGCTGCCGAAGAAACCTGGACGGAATGAGTGTGGGATATTGAATCTAGATGGTTCTAATGGGGTGGGAAGTCACTGGTGCTCTTTTTTAAAGAGCGGTAATGAGAAAATATATTTCGATAGTTACGGCCTTCCTCCTCCTCTGGAACTGATAAAGTATTTACGCCGTCCAGTGTTATATAACAGCGAGCGAATACAGCCGGATAACGAAGTGTTTTGTGGCCATTTATGTTTGTACGTCTTAAAGAAGACGATGAACGATGGAATGAATTTTCAAGAAGTTATAAACGGCTTGCATTAAAAATTATTTTATATATAAAATGCCTATCGATAAATTTGGTCACACCGCTGCTGGAGGAACATCACGAAGAGTAATCGCTGGAGGTGTTACTCTTAGCCAAGTAAATGCTAATTTTCTTCGATTGGATGGGACAAATCTGCCGACTGGAAATTTAAAAATGAATGGACATGTGATAAAAGGTCTCCCAGTAACGAATACTTCGACAGCCGGAATGGATGAAGCTTTAAGTAGGGGACAAGCCATTGATTTGATAACGAATCACGACGATTCTCCGTCCAACGATAATCATTTGACGAATAAGAAATACGTTGATGAACAAGTTACATCGAAGGTGTCTAAGACTGGTGATACAATGGCTGGCGACTTGTTCTTAAACGTTGGCTCCGATCGTCTGCGTTCAATGGGTTGTAAGGACTTGAGAGGAGAAAATAAAGAATTCACTATTTTCTTAGGTAGTATACGAAATAAACTACAATGTTCGTTAAACAATCCTATTACATTACAATCGACGGATGGATTTCTATGCAAAATAGGTGTAGAAAATATAATGAGAATCGGTAGAGCGTCTAACGATCGAAAAATCGACGTTTATCAAAATATCCTAATGAATAGTAATAATATCAACGATTTAAGCGATCCTCTTTCAGCTCAAGATGCCGCTACAAAGAATTACGTTGATAAATCTCTGAAAAAGTGCCACGTTGGATATATTCCTCCCTTGGAAGCTGATGTAAGTGTGACAGGATTCGTTGCTAGTGCCGGTTCTTGTTCTTCCGGAAGCAAAGCCTACCATGCTTTCACTAATCTCAAGGACGATGTTAACGCAGCTTGGGTTTCGGGTGAAGATATGGTTTGGTTACAAATTAAATGTCCTGAGCCAGTTACAATTTGGAGAATTGTGTTGAAAACAGTATCTATACTTTCTTGGAATTTATCCGCTAGCATAGACGGAGTAGTGTTTGTAGACCTACCATTAGACCTTTCTTCAACTACTTCACCGGGTTTTCCGACATTTTTTAAAATTTCTACTACGGATGCGTATCAATATTATAGAGTTGCAGTACTGTTAGAGGATATTGATCTTCCACGAGGGATTCAGGTAATGCAATTATATGTATACGATGACTAATCTGCATTAAAAATTATTATATATATAATATGCCCGTCGATAAATTTGGTCACACCGATGTTAGTTCATCACAAAGAGTAATCGCTGGAGGAGTTACTCTTAGTCAAATAAATGAGAGTTTTCTTCGATTGGATGGAGCAAATTCGGCGACTGGAAATCTAAAAATGGGTGGACACAAAATTAAAGGTTTGCCTACAACGAACACTTTGACAGCAGGGATGGATGAAGCCTTAAGTTGGGGTCAAGCAATCGATTTGATAACGAATCACGACGATTCTCCGTCCAACGATAATCATTTGACGAATAAGAAATACGTTGATGAACAAGTTACATTGAAGGTGTCTAAAACTGGTGATACCATGACTGGTGATCTAATCTTAAACGTTGGCTCCGATCGTCTGCGTTCAATGGGTTGTAAGGACTTGAGAGGAGATAATAAAGAATTCACTATTTTCTTAGGTAGTATACGAAATAAACTACAATGTTCGTTAAACAATCCTATTACATTACAATCGATGGATGGATTTCGTTTTAGAATAAACAATGAAATCATGTTAGAGATGGTTAAGTCGACGCAATACAATATTTCATCTCAAATAAATGTGCATACAACCATCTTTATGCATGATGGTTACATTACAGGTCTACACAATCCCAACAGCGCCAGCGATGCAGCTACGAAGCAGTATGTAGATTCTATCTCAATCGGTCCCGCGCTTAGCATTCATTCTTTAACTTGGCAATTCTTAATCGCTAAAACTCACACAAGAGTTACTTTCGATAGTGTAAGATTCAAAACCGATGGTGTCATAAGTGCGGGACTGACCCGTTTCACTCCTGGTAAAGCCGGATACTATTTCGTTTCGACGTACATAGAATTTGGTAACAGTAGTACCGCTCCTGGTAACGTCTACCTGTATAGAAATGGGGCGAATTACATGCAAATTGCGGGCGGAGGGGGAACGGGAGCTGCGTTTAACAATTCAACCGGTAGTTGCATAATTTTCGTAACCAATACCGATTTTCTCGAGATATTCGCTTATTCGCACATCGCACTAAATATATTAGCTAGAGACTTTTCGGCAGTATTCTTACGACCTTAATTTCCTTGCTGATCGAAATAATAAAAGACTTCCAAAGGGCGGTGACCAATCCTCTCCCTCACCGTCTCATCATCCACTGACCGTGTACTCATCATAGCTGAGTCGACAGTCCAGCGCGCTATCCACTGTACTACCGAGCACCCCCCTCAGGAAATAATAAAAGACATCCAGCTTGTTAACCCTATACTACTAAGAGGAGAAGGAGGAGTACTGAGGGAGATATCAGAGATAACAACAGGAGCAGAAGGAGTGAAAGAAAAATATATGCATAGAGAACAGAAAAGACAAAAATGATATAGAGTCAGACGAATTGAAGGAGACTGCAAAGCGAAGACGAAAAAAGAGAGACAGACTGACGTAGGGAGAAACACGTAGATAGTCTGAGGCAGAGAGATTGTGTGGAGACAGAAGTAGAGGCAAAGAGACGGAGGGAGAGAGATGGAGACAGAAAGACACATACAGACACAGAGACAGGCAGGCAGAGAGACAGAGGTAGAGAGCGGCAGGCAGAGACAAACAGAAACAGACTAAGAGACGGACAGAGTGACAGAGAGAAGAGGCAGCGACAAACAGAAACAGAGACACAGAGAGAGACAGAGACACACAGGGAGAGGCACAGAGACACACAGGGAGAGGCACAGAGAGAAAGAAGGTTCTCGAGAAAGAGAGAAAGAGAGGTATGTAAAGAGTGACAACATGAGAGTTAGGCAGATTAGTGTTGCCGCAGTAGCGCAGAGGCTGAGGATTGGAGGAGTTGTGAGCGCCGTCGTTACCGCTGCTGCTGCTGCTGCTGCTGCTGAAGCTGTGGATGATGTACGTAGATGTAGATGTAGATGCATAGACTACCACAAGCCTTTCGCGCGCTCTCTCTCTCCGTCTCTTTCTGTCTTTGTCGCTCACTCGTCGGCTTTGCCTACTGTGTCGTCTGAGCTTTGTGCTCGGAGTATTTTATCGCGACCGGACATAACGAGCCCTTCCTTCACTTAGGCGAGATTTTCACGACCCGCAGGGATTCCGCAGCAGCAGCGTGGTGACGACGGAAAATATATCGGAGAGAGAGAGGATTACTTCTGGTTTTACGAGCAGAATAACAGCTTCTTAGCGCAGTGACTGTGGAAAATAGGATGGAAAATAAGATGGAAATTAGGATGGCTATTGGAAAATAAGATGGAAATTAGGATGGCTATTGGAAAATAAGCTGGAAATTAGGATGGCTATGGGAAAATAAGATGGAAATTAGGATGGCTATGCGGGAAATAGGGTGGCTATGGGAAATTAGGATGGCTATGGGAAAATAGGCTGGCTATGGATTCTCTGCTATAATATAATCGACTGTGAAATCGTTGCGAGTCAGAGAGTTAACTCGGTTTTATGAACACCATGCTTCTTCTTCTTCTTCAGTCAATGTTTATCTGTAACATTGTTGAAAAGTAATGAATTCTGGTGGGACGAGAGAACTCTAGCGATCGGTTCGTTAATTGCTGTCACTCGGTTCATCCCTGATTTCATCATCTTTCAAGACTCGGCTGCTGTGTACATAGCTGTTTAAAAGTTCTGGAAATAAGTTGCTCGGAATCTGAGGTTTTGTTCAGTTGGATATTTTTTGCTCACTGTTATTGTATTTGGCTTTCACGAATGAGAAAGAATTTTGTTTGGATCTAAGATCAGCTCAAAGTCTTGTGTGTAGGGCATTGACTGAAAATGAGGGAAAGAGGATTCGTGTTGAATGTGATGTGGAAAACCAGTAAAATAGGAATCCTATTACATGTGACATGGTAGGCTAAGCTGGGGAAAACAGTTTTCATTGGATTGTGACACACAAGACTTCTCTCGCCGAATCTGCAGCTTCTTCCTGTCGATACCTTTCTGCTGCAGACTGAACTCATTTATTAGGTATATATTAAAAATTTCATCTTATCAAGTAATACAATTCAACATTAAGCATTGCACTTATTTTTATTATTGTTTCTGTTATTTATTATTATTATTATTATTATTATTATCATTTATTTCCGTTTTAAACTGTGCAAGCAAATGTGCAAACACCTGACAAACACAGGCACAATGTGCTAATTGTTTCCCACAACTAAAACTAAATTAAATGTATATTAGTAAGATCAGTCGTCCTCTACCCTGGTGTGTTGTGCAAATGTGCCCCTGAAGGCTACATATATGGCAATAAATCTCTGGGTGCAGATAGACAAACGTTTAAATTATTATTATTATTATTATTGTTATGTCAACAACTTCCTTTTTTCTGGGGGGAGGTGTTATTCCTGGGCGAGCTTTCACCCCGGGATATGTTGCATATATACTTTTTCTGTGAGGGGAATGCTATGTATATACAATTATACATTAGGGCATAGTGACAAGAAAGGATCATGTTTGGCATATATTAATTTGTTGCTCCTATGCATAGGATAGTGTCTGGTATAAAAAATTTTGTTTCTGACGTGCTGCTTTACTTTGCCGCCAAGGCCCTGAAGTTATTCGTGTATATCGTACTTTTGAGCATTGCATTAAAACTGCTGAAATTTGATTATTTTCTTAACTGAAGTAGTAATTAGGCTTAAAAGTAGGAATATTGTGAGCCAGATTTTATGGCACAGGGTAATAATATTTCTTTGGCCATTCCGACATAGTATGAGCTACAAGCAAGGGACCGTCCATAAATGACGTCATGCAATTTAAGGCTATCGCCTTCGACACCCTCGTCACGCGTTAACACAAAAGTCATTATGATATCTAGCAATGGACCGTCACAAATCGTTACAGATGTGTGACCCTCTCCCCTCCAGTTACGTGACGTAATTTATGGAGGTCCCCCATTGCATATTCTGTCTTTAAAAAACGGAATAAATAATTAATGTTGAAAAAACTTGTGGTCCATAATTAATTACGCTTCACAAAAAGTTCACATGCTGACAATGCGTTTCACTCAAATTATATATTTTCACTCACTTTTGTGGTTTAAATGAATTTGTTTTAGGTATTCGCTCTTTTTTGAATGTGGGCCTCTCTATTTTCTTTGCTACAAACTGACCTTTCTGCATCTGTAACAGCTTGGAACGCATGCTTGTGGCAATGGTATTTTTCAAGATCTAACATGCATCCAGTTTTAATGGATTTCTTAATGCCATTTTTATTAAACTTGCAAGTTATTGGAGGTTCAACTCTGGAAATATCCAACCCGTTAACTAAAACACAGTGGACAGTTGCTTCTTAATTCATTTTTGCAATGGAATTACGAACGTTCTAATATCACCAGAACTGCTGGGGTGACAATGATCAGCTTTACTTGCTATTTTAATTCTTCTGGCTGCCAGTTCTTGCATGTGTTTTTTCTCATCAATCATCATAATTCAGATTTAAAAAATTCTGGGTAACCATAGTAGCCATTCGTTTGAATACATTCATCAATGACCTTTCTCTCAAAGTTGGCGGGGAAACGTGTTATGAGCAAGTAAATGTCTTAAAGGCAACTCATGGAAATGGAACATGCAGATGAACAACTGGAGAGGACGCCTTGCATGTAACTCCAGCTTTCTTATTACTCCATTGTTCCAGCATGCATTTCTGTATTTATCGCAGTTCCATCACGGCCAACAGCTGCTATTGAACTGAAAGAAGTATCATTAGACCTATCAAAGAAGAATTCACGCATTGCGTAAAAAATGCCAAAGGTTAGTCCACTATATGGTGAGATAAGCCCTAAATAAACTGATCCTAGTTCTCATCAAAAACATAAGCCTACCCAGTCTTCCATTATTTGATATTTATGACAGAATGACTGCAAACTAACCGTTATATCTTTTCTGCCAACAAAATACAATGCTGTGGCTTCACACTTTTCTCCTCATCCATCAGATAGCAGTTTACGAAATTTTTTCTCTCTGTCTCTTCCCACAATCTGTCAGTAGCTGAACTCTGGTCGTCATCAGTCACAATTCCATAGTCCACAAGTAGACCCACTTCTGTTACAAACTAGTGCAGCACCAACCTCGCCGGAGAAGCCATATCTTTCACATTCCCTGGACAAAGCTGGGAGTGACACTTGGTGTAGCGAGAGCATGTTTCTCTATCTCGGATCGCATATAAACGTCCTCATAATGATTCTGACGCTGTGGAGTTGGAGTCAACTGTATCACAGCTAGAATCATTGTCTGGTTTATCATCTATACTTCATACAGTCTTTGATATAATAGTACTTCTTATACTTCTCTTTTTTTCCCCTTTCCTGTATATTTATCCATGGCCATAGTTCTCGTGTTTGCACAGCATGTGTTTTTCCCATGGTTTGGAACTGCGAAAGTAGACGAAACTTCAGGTGCTCGGCGGCAAAGTTAGATGCAATAATTTTGATGCAATTTTTATTTAGTTCTTTCATTTAGGACCTAGAGCAACCTTTTAAGTTATGCCAAAGTTCATTTTAAACCAAAACACTTTTCTTGCTATACCCTATTATACATGTATGCAACACCCCTCGATTTCTTTGGGGATTCTCATAACTGGGGGAGGGAAGGAACTTCCCACAGAGAGAAGTCTACCCGATTGATGGGTAAGGCCATATTGAGTCTGGTATGAACAGAAGCAGAATTATAGAGGAAGGGTGTTTTGAGTAAGTGACATTCTGAACCAATGAAAGATGGAGACTGGTTTCATCCGTTCACCACCACCTGTCAATAAATCTTATTCGCCGGATGGACGTGGACTGGCATTTAATCTCGTTTCCTGGCAACTAGTCGCGACAGGAAATCATATTATCGAATGAAGACTGCCACTCACTCCTCACATGTGTGTGTGTGTCTGTGGTTGTGAAGCGTGCATTGTCTCGTTGGCATGGTAGACAAAAGCCTCTGGCCTGAATCCTTGCTGCTTCTGCAGCTGTAGAAGACAATCAGTCGTCTGCTGCTATCGTCTGTTAACTGGAGTGCTCGACCTGTAATGCAGAGAGTTTGACTTTTCTCTCTCTATGGATTTCTTTGCATATATACGTGGATCCTGACCAGATACTTCAGTCATGAATTGCTCAGCAACATTCGGTTAATAATACGTTGTCATTAGAATATGATGCTTATTAATTTGCATAATTATATTTAATTAATAAATACTAAAATTGAGCAAGGTGAATGTGGTGCCTATCACAATCACCTTATCTAATTAATCTCATGACTTACACGACAATATTGCGATAAAAATGTAGATGGTAGCGGTAAAGAAATGTGGTGAGAATGGCGTAGTGCACCTATATGGGCGCTCAACCCACGGTTTGATGGCACCTTCTTGTAGACTGTAGTCAAATAAAATATTATCATGATCCACTCTTAATTGCATGCAGCATAATTGTATTGTATGATCCTCATATTCATATATAGTCCTGCTTTTACTTGTCTTCTGTCATCATCTTCATCATTAAGTTGTTTTCATCATCTGATCTATATGAGCTGTTCATGGTTGCCATGATCATCATCTTCATCCTCAACTGTTCTTGACATCATAATCCAAGTGATTACCATTCATTTCCATTAATCGGTGTGTCGGTGGTTTCGTGAAATCCAACTGTTTTCTTATATTGCTTGATCTTTGACACCGAGACACTTTGTCACTTACGGACTTACCAGGAACGCATCAGCTATGCTTCTGATGAGTATTTATTTACATAACTCCTCGTAAGAATATTATATTATATATTTTTGTGCGTGTGTGTGTGTGTGTTATGTCTATAGGCCGTCTAAGAGGTAGTCTATAAGCCCTATATAGATGCAGCTTAGGCTGTGAATGTTAAGATAAGTTTCTCCCCACCAACGAAACTGGTTAGGATCAGGTCGTCTATATATATAATGAATCTGCAAAGCACAAACGGTATATACAGAAAGACTGACCGAAATCTGAATATGCTAAACAAGGTCGAAGAGGCTTTTGTTGCTGAAAAAGGTCATGAGAAATCTGAGGAACTAAAAGCTGCTGTGAAGAATCATCTGAGAAACGCTAGCAAAAAGAGTGACTGAATGAAGAAATATGAAGTTGACCCACCTTCTCATTTGTATGCGCTTTTTCTGGTCAGTGGTGATAGAACATTTGACTTGCCTTCACTGTCCTGTGCTTGCTTTAGCATCATATTCACAGTGGCAGTTTGAGATGACCAAATTTTATCCATGGTGTCATTGATGTGGGTTGTTGCCAAGCCTTCGTTGCGGAGTCATGCAGAAAATCCGAATGATTGATCCAGAATTAATGAGTTTTTGAGAAACACTGCAGGTCGAAGTCTGCAGATAAAAAAGGCGTGAGTGTAGGGAGGACATACTTGTACTTGTAAGCCAAAGCTTAGTCAGGGGACATATTAGGCCTATACGTTTACGTTTAATAGTCATCTATCTGATTATTTACAACCACCTGAGTTTAATTAATTATTCAAGAATGCTTAAATACCTAATTCTGTTTACCTGTTTGGCCATACTTTAAATGATGCAATGGATTAACTTGATTAATGGGGAATTGGGTCATTGCTATGTTTAGATTTTATAGTAGCCTATACCAGCGAAGTGCATTGACAAGTATACATTTCTATGCGGGAGGAACTTGTCGTTATTTAAAACGATAGTGTAGTAGTGTATTATAGTAGAGAAAGTTCGTTCTTGAAGCGTGGTAAAGAAGGGACTTATATGGATACCAATACATGAGTAAAGCTACTCTTCAACTTAATTGGAGAGTTTTCACATCGTTGTGGACTGTATTGATCCGCTGGCATTATCAGTTGATGGCAGATTGTTTATTGAAACATGCAGGCAGAACAGTTGCTGGAATGGGTTAGTCGTTTTTTTATCGCTGACAATACCTTATGAAGATGTAATGTAATGTAAATCTTTGAGAATTTCTCAGCGCCCACAAAAGCCACGTCAGGGAGACCAGCTTATGGGATTATTCAGGTGGAGTTTTAGTCAACGGTCTGCAAATCCACCCTCATAGGATACCATTATTTTCGAGGAGCATCGACTGTAGGCTATTGACACTTGAGTGACAGCGTTGCCGGATCATAACAGAAAATGTCCAAAGTTAATAAACCGATGGAGAATTGAGTGAATCGTCTTGAAGAATCGATTGGTGCCTTAAGTGGAAAGTTGATTGAAACTAGCAAAGACTTCAAGGACTCTAACAGTCATATAAACATATTTTTGCTATCACATTTCCTTCATCTAAACCATATTCTTGTCATTTTGCTATCACCTAAGCCAAATGTTTAGCCAAAATTGTCTGGCTGTTACTTATAAATCTCTTAGGGACCTTGGGCAAGTCCTTCACTCGCAATTGCTCAGCCAGCGCTTCGGCGTGAAACTCCGATTCAGGTTCCGCGCTGTAGTCGGGAGCACTTCTGAGTATAAATCTTGAAGGTGCACTATAAGTGACTATATAACAAGTGCACATACATGTATACATAAACCTATACAACACACACACACAGTTACAAAGTCTTAGGCCTAAAAAAATGTTGTGTTTCCGGTAACAGAGCTAAAAAAAAATTGGGTAGGTAGGTCGGAAAATATTTTTATTTTTGTTAAATATTTTTATGCAGTGACTATCCGAAAAAATATACCCCACTAGTCTTTTTTGCACGCTGCAACAAAGTACGTGTTCTAAGAAAGTATAAACTGCCTATTTCCCGCCTGTCTGCACCTAAAACTGCTTTAGAAACAGTCCTATTAATTTAATTTTGTTGACGTCTTTTCTGTTATGTCAATACAAATGGGTTTTTTTCATTTATAAAAAAAAAAAAATTAAATTAAAAATTTTTTTTTACAAAAATATTTGGGTCGCGGCAGTAAAAATGGGTCGGTCGGGTTACCGGAAACACAACATTTTTTTACGCCTTATCATGTCAATTCTAAACTATCTTTTTATTCTGCCACCATTGCCATGCATTGTCCAAAGGGGTTCTATCTAAATCAAATGCCATGGCTGCATTCAGTATAGTTAAATTGCTCATTCCGCAGAGGCGCTTCTCCAAATCTTTACAAATCTAAAACTTAAACCTTTCTGGCAATTCTATTACCGATATCATTCTGTAGTTGCTATATTTAACTAAGTATAAAATGTGTCTAATGCTATGCATACTGGTCAACTGCTGTAGCAGGAACACATGTAAGTAACAGGTCGACGCTTTTAGGTGGCGGATCTCAAATGCTTCAGGAGGCAGATCTCAAATCCGAGGTGTCGCATCTCAGATCCGGTGGGATCTGGGTGAATTTGACCACTGGATGCATTGTGTGTCTATAGCCCTTACTTTGTGTGCAGCTTTGTAACTGTGTGTGTGTGTGTTTGTTGTTGTTGTTGTTGTTGTTGTTGGTGGTGTTGTTGTTGGTGGTGGTGGTGGTGGTGGTGGTGGGGGTGGTGGTGGTGGTGGTGGTGGTGGTGGTGGTGGTGTTATTGGTATTATAAGATAACTTTTATTAATTTTATCCTTATTATAGTTATTATTTATTCTTTATTATCACAGTTAATTTTTATAGCGGTGATAATGGTGATTTTGGTGCTATATAGTAAAAGTGGTTGTAATAGTATATCAGTTGAATTCATGGATGTTGTAGTAGTAACTGTGTAGTAATTGTGGTTGTAGAAGTATAGTACGGTAAGTTAGTAACGTAATAGAGTGGTAATAGTAGTTTTGCATTAATGAAAATAAGATATCAGTAGTCGCTTAACTCAATTTGCTTATAGGAAGGTTTCATAAGAGATGTTTAAATCAGAGCCTGTCGTCTTTCCAGTTTCGTTTGTAATGAGCACACCGACCGTACACTGTCGGTGGAAGATGAGATGGTGAGGGAGAGGACTGGCCATCCGCCCTCCTCATATGCCAAGGTTATAATAAACCGAAGTCACTCATAGTCCATACCCATGCATGCCATGGCTATCTCAGGGATAGCTTAAGGAACTGCTTTTCTTTTCCTCTCTTTATTTCAAATCAGCATAGGGAGAGGAAAAGAAATGCAGCCCCTTAAGCTAGCCCTGAGGCTAGCTTAAAGTAACTGTGCGGGGGGGTGTGGGTGTCACTAACTAGTGACGTAGCTAGGAATTTCTGTTTATGGCCGGATGCTTGTTTTTTTCTTATATAATTGGACAAATAACCTTTTAAAAGTTTTTCCTAAGCCAATGGAGGGTTTTATCCCCTAAACCCTTCTTGGCTACGCCACTGGGTGTCACCCTCACTTCTCAACGGTACACAACTGGTTGGGGATTTCGCAGAAAAACAATTATTTCTTATCTGACGATAGAAACGATCGACCGAGAAGATGCTTAGATGGTTTGCACTCGTCAGACCTTTGCCACTTTTAAACAGACTAGACTACTATCCACACCACATATACATGTAGTCCCTTGGGCTATCCGGAGAGGATGCCAGTGTTATTTACTGTTTCATTGCATGGTGTCTATAGTTAGCACTCATGACTGAGTCATGAGTCATGACTAAGAGGATGTCCCATAGGCTTTCAGTGTCTAACGTGACTTCTCTTTCTCACGGCCTCTGTATTCGCAAGATGGAGAATAAAACCAGTCGTCTTCCTTGCCGTCTGATCAATCCGCCGACAGTATATACGGTCAGCTAGTGTAGGCTACTTCCATGGGCGGAGTTTGGTTTCCGTTCTTGGGGGGGGGGGCTAATGCCTTCCTGAGGGGGCTAAACCGGGAAAAAGATACCATTCTCATGGTAAAAACGCTGAATCTGGGCCTTCTTGGAGGGGCTTAGCCCCCCTAGCCCCTGATAAACTCCGCCCATGGCTACTTCTATTGCAGCTGAGTTGGGTGGAGAGAGGGGGGTGCAGATGGAGAGCAGAAATTGTCAATGTATTATGCGTTCATCACTGCATCGACGATTTAAATAAATTTGATTTGAAGAAAAGTCTCATAGCCTATAGTAACTGATGCCCTGCAATGTGGGATTTGAACTCTGATCTCTCAATTATATGCTAAACGATAATCGGAAATTCGGTTTTCGGTTTTGAAAACGATCAACGGTTTTTATTTTTAATTTTTCAACACCGATAATAATCGAATTAAAAACATTAATAATACTATTAACAACACTATAATAAAGTTATATACCGTCGATTGACAATCCAGCAGCACAGTAACTAACCAACATGACATTGTGTGTATGTCCTATTTTAATGACGATGCACACAAAAGAAGTCCTGTTCCTTGACACTCGCGACTTGTAGCCTATTCCGGCGCTTTCTGCTTGCTGCTGTTCAGAAACACTTTGTCACAACATTAGTGTCGCCCTCCTCCTCTATCCAGGCTTGGGACTGGCACTGTCAGAGTGCAACCAGTGGCGGAGTTATTCGGACGTTTATTAAATCGCCGTCCTGCATACATTAGCTTGGCGTGCATGGGCATAAACGGTGCCGTGCGTATAATTACATCTCCATCAGAGTATGAGCTGTACGTGTGTCTGACCTCTACATCCTGGCTGCCAGGGCTTTTTAACGTGCAGTTGTACACAAAATGTGCTGTTCTAAATGGATTTGTGCAGTTGTAGAAGCACTTCTGTGCAGTTAAAACTAGCAAAAGGGTCATTGTCCTCCGATTGGAAGTAATTTGCCATGAATGATGCATGGGAAAAGAAAGAATGAGTAGTGCAGTTCTAAAAATTCCTTAAAACAGCCCTGCTAGCTGCCCCTTGTTGTCATTAAGCACTGGACGAAACGACTGTCCGTTGGTTAGCTTATATGGAGGCGCTATATAAATGTCAGTGCCATCATCAGTGTGATTGCAATTAGGATGTGCTGCTTTGTGTTTAATAGAAGACGAAACTGAAGCGGGAGAAATGCACGAAAAACTAAAGGAACAATGGTCGGCTGGGTCGGCGGAACGAACCACAGCAAAGGTCAGTGTATGTGTGTGTGTGTGTGTGTGTGTGTGTGTGTTTGTGTGTGTGTGGGTGTGTTTACATGCGTCTGTACATTTATAATTATGGCGTCTTTTACATCTTTCAGAGGTTTGTATGTAGGACTATGGAAGTGTGAAGACTTTTAAGGTTACCAATAATAATAATTATGATGCATATTTGGTTTGGATATACTGTGATTTTCGTTTGACTGTGATGTCTCACGTTGATTAAGTGCTATACTATCATGGAAGTTGATTAACTGTCATGAATGCGGTCATAGGGTAAAATAATGTATTGTTAACTGCAGAGTAGATACATAGTAACATAGACCTATATCTTTTACAAGATGGCGGTTATAATGTCGGATGTCTAATGAACGCGTTGCTACATTAATAGTGTCTGACGTTTCGGTACATTAAGTTTGGCAATTTAGTTTAAGCGGAAACCTGAGGCTGATGCATTAGCCGGGTCCTCGCCCAGTAAGCAGCTTAGAGGTTCTGCCGCTGAAAAGAGGGGAGAGAGGAGAGAGTGTGTGTGTTCACTGTTTGCTAATGACTGAACATTTATTGGACACAAACAGTCGAACTCTTCTTTCTTTCCTTGCTCTCGGTTGTCTGGGCCGAATGGCTAAGCCGATTAACTTCTTCTTCCCGCCCCCATCTTCCGAACTAAATGGGACAATTGGGGCTTGGCCTGTGGCTTCCTTTGACAGTTTCTGAGCCTTTGAAAGGGTCGGAAATATCAGAAGGCATTCGTAGCCTTGTTGGCCTTTGGCCGATATTCGTTCCCGTTGGACACTAACTTCGCCATTCTTGCAACAAAGGATCTCAAGGATTTTTCGTTTGTGCGCGCGCGCGCGCGTGTGTGTGTGTGTGTGTGTGTTTGTGTGTGTGTGTGTGTGTGTGTGTGTGTGTGTGTGTGTGTGTGTTGAAATCACGGTCAACCTGTCCAGAAACAGTCCAGTTCACTGCTGCCCCTTTGTTCGTTTCCCTTCGTCTTGACCAGGGTCGTATAGCCTGACCAGGAAAATTGGGGATTCAATTCCGGCTTTTCCCCCCCATGGACATGGTCGCAAAAATAATACGCAATTAGTTTTAAAATTTCTTAAGTTATTTCGGACTTTTTAGCCCGGAGACTAGCCAACGTCTAAACTTAATAGTCTATGGTCTTGACCTCCATCTCGTTCACGCCTCAGTTTCTGCTTAGCCATGAATGCAGACGTGCTATGAGTTCCTTGAATGACTAACTAAATTATATATATAGATCTCTTCCTATGTTGCTGCTGCTGCTGATGATGACGACCACGATGATGATGATGACGATGATGACGACGACGGTGATGATGATGATGACAACGATGATGATGATGATGACGACGATGATGATGACGACGACGATGATGACGACGACAAAATAAACTTAATTATTTGTGATGAAGAATATTTATTACGGCGTTATTGCCTCCCAACGATCGTCCATTCATAGCTCATAGCTGCAGTTGTAACAGCCAACTCCAATCCCTGCCTCACTCCCACCCTCATCATCCTATGATCTCGAGTCGACCGCCTCAAGCATATTAGGTTGATATTATCGTTGGCTTAAGCAGTACCCGGCGTTGCTTAAGCAAACGCAGCGAGCGCTCGAAATGGCTTTCTGAGCCTCCTTTATGGGCTTCTGATGAAGCCCACAACCAACTCTTCGCTATACTGTAGCCGGAAATCCTCGTTTCTTCGCGAAAGCTACGCGAGGAATAGTTGATGAACGAACGCACGACGGCGTTCGCGTATTAGCCCTACTGGTCGACTTGTTTCGCCGAACTGCATTAGAAGGAGGATGAGGAAGAAGAAGAGGAGGAGGAGGAGGAATAAGAGGAAGAGGAGAGGAGGAGGAGAACGAGGAAGAGGGCGAGGAGGAGCGTTCAGTTTCTTGCGATTTATTGATTTCATTAGCGTTCGAAATGTGCTCGCAAATCGGTCGCGTATGAGCGCGGCGGGCCTTAGCGTGTTTTTAGCGTGTTTAGCGAGTTTAGCGAGCAGACGCTGGCGATTGCCGCCTTCGTAAACAGACGATTAATCGTCAAGATTATTCGTTCAGATGTGGATTTGATCGTCCATTCGGAGATTTTATTGTAGACTTAAAGCCAGATTTGTTACAATGCAAATGTACGGACGACTGCATCTTAGTATTATAAGCAAAGGTTAAGCGCAACTTGAAGATTTTGTATTGTCTCCGTGCGCGGAAATTTACAGCGCTATAGAAAAGCTATTACGTTGTGGGAACCGGTTTATGGACAGGCGCCCATTCAGAACAGAATCGATGGATAGGCTATTGGGAAGGTCGGAATTCGTTCCGGTTCACGGTTCACGGTCCACTGCATGTTGGCAATGATGTTGAGACAGCAGCTGTAGTCGATGTTGTTTGGAATGTTGTGAGCTGGAAAGAGATTAAGATGAAGACCTGGATTGAGGACAGAATTGAAATAGATGTGTTTTCATGTGAGAGGTTCGAATAAACGGCCATAAATAGCAGGAGGTGCAGCTTTGTTCAGTGCGTCCATGCATAATAGGACGGATCATAGGATCAGGTTGTTTGGCGTGGCGTTGGCTAATTCTGACCGGAGTTTGTTTCAGAGAGACAGATGGAATATGAAGCCACTTTCAGATTCTAGTGATAAGGTCAACTCAAGGGCGGAAGTGTGTTAGGCGGAATAGGAGCGGGTTGAGCGGAGTGGTTGAATTGAATATATATATATATATATATATATATATATATATATAGGATGGTATTGCTAACGGTTTAGCTACATTGGATGGATCCAGATTTGACGAGGGCTTATGAAAATTTATGACAACAGAGGCCGTTGCCCTCTGGAATTTTTTTGCCGTAATACAGCTTTAGCTGCATTCTGTTACAGTAAACCTGCTATTTAGCCAACTAATAAATAGAAGCTACATGCAGCAACAAGTTGAGAAGCAGCAGCAACAGAAACGATAGCGGCAACTTAGTGTAATAGTAGGAGTTATATAATGGTTATGAGAGTATAGTAGGCCTATATACAGTGGTGGAAGAGGTGTTTTCGGTGAGAATAGTAGCCTAGAATAGGCCTATTGATTGATTGATAATTGTGGCTGTAGTCTACATGTGTTTGTAGCAGAAGATGTAGCCTATAGCAGCGGCCAGATTTTCCGGAAATTGAAGTAGGCCTACAATAACGATTACTAGAAATGGTCCTATATAATTGTCTACCATGGATTCCCTTCCTTGATCGGAGTTTATTAGGAGACCGAATATTATTGCTCAGAAACAACAACATAGCACAGCCAATGTCGCCCATAATGATGTAGCCGTCATTATACATTGGCCTGCATGCATGATAATATAGTCCACTCATGATTAGCTGCAGGACTGTCGCAGTCCTTGCAATGTCGCGTGGCCTCATTTTAGCTTGATCATAAAGATGTCTCGAAAAGCCTCTTCTACACTCGCGCCGCCAAGCGAACTCTGCTTGTAACGAGTACACCGACCATACACTGCTTATGAGTAATAGTGCAGTGAGGCTTATAGAGGACTGGACACGCGCCCTCTTATGTTAGGGACACTTCCGCTGCCTGCCTGCCCTCAGGGCTTCAACAAGGGGCTGCTGTACACACAATCCAACAATATTGGACATAGTCAAGTGTGAATAGAGACTGCAGTTCTTGGACTATGAACATCGACTATGTCTGCTATGAACAGACACTGTAGTTGATCAACCTCTCCACGTTGTTCTATGCATTCAGTTGTCGCTGCATGGCGTGCCTTGGATTTCTGTCGTCAACACCGTCACACCGCGTCTGCTGCTACTCGAAAAAATTACCAATTTGCCCGAATCAATATTTAACGTATGCCCTGGGTGTACTTGGCCGCCACATCCAGCACAATCACGGAGGTTG
>OX243816.1:17924114-18071614 GCA_945859605.1 Lumbricus rubellus | reverse complement strand
ATAGCGCCCTTCAAGCTCTCTCTGTACTCAGAGGCGCTCCCGAATGCAGAGCGGAGTTTCACGCCGAAGCACTGAGCAATTGTGAGTGAAGGACTTGCCCAAGGTCCTTATGCGGCGAGGTGGATTCGAACCTCGAACCTTCCGGCTCCAAGGCAACGACGCCACCACTACACCACCGCGCCCCACAATATTATGGGCTCTCTGATGAGTCCACTAAGTATGTCAGAGTTGTAGATGATTTATGCATGTTTTCGATATAGCCTATATAGCGATCGTATAACCTCTAACGTGGTTATCAATTGATCAGGGGTGAAGTCCTTCACCATCCACCGCTGCCGAGTTGAATGGGTGCCACGACATTTAAGTTCTCCCTGTACGAACCGTGCTAGCCAGAGATTTAATGAAATAATCCGAGGACCCCGGTATAAGCGCTACGCCTTTAATACCGGGGTCCTCGAATAATCCAGTCAACCATCGGGGAGGGGGCAAACAACAACAACAACAACCCACTCACAGAGAAGTAGACTTTCAATCTCACCAACCCTATTATAGCTGACCCGGACGACGAGGATGGTTTGCTTGCTTGCTGATAAACTTTATGTTCTTCTCGACCACTCCTATATAGATTGTTTACTGTCTTGCGTGTATAGGAGCGCCTCTGGCGACGAGTTTCTGCTGAATCGTCGTCATATATACTTGGGTGTAGTCAGTTCATCTGCATGGGGCTTGACTCTTTCTCCCTCTCCCATAGATTTCATCGTAAACCTCTCTTCGTGCTGCAGTGCGATTGACGCATTAACACGTACATATACCTAAACGGGAAGTAACTATCAAGTGCAATGTACTCCATCATATTATTATAGGCTACGTATTATAGGCCTCTTGCTAGCAGATTACTTAGAAAGAGAACTTGGACATAAGAGACTAAAGCTAAAGCCTGAACCGCCTCATGCTAAATAGGATAACTCAACAACATTGATCCAAACTGTTCGTTATGTAACTGGAAATAATTATATTAAACTTTCTGAGTTATAGAAACTTACGAAGCCTAGATTTAATCACGATTGTTTACATAACTCTGTAACACCGTATGCAGTCAATTCTCATTTTCGTAACATAGCCAGTGACTTTTCTATTGTGCCACTAAAGTTCAGGGTTAGCTTTAGAGGTACTTCAGCAACACATTTCTATACATTGAAAAACACTAATATGGTAGGAAGATAACAGCAGTACATGAACAATTCATTCGAGACAAAAAAGACTCGAAACAACGACAATTGAGGCAAAAAGAACTCAAAGACAATGATTTACATGACAATTAAACAACGGAGACAACGAGACTATAAAGGCGACGACAATACGACAACCTTTTCCAACTGATAACTAGGAGTGCTGGTCGTAAATCGAGTCTCCTCCCTCAGTTGACAGGTCGAGGTCTGAGGACAGAGGAGGAGGAAGAGCAGGAGGAAGAGGAGGAGGAAGATGAATGAAAGAAGAGGATGAGAAGGAGAAGTATACAGGAGGAGGAATGAAAGAGGAGGAGGAGAAGGAGGAGGAAAGGAAGGAGAACTATACAGGAGGAGAAATGAAGGAGAAGGAAAGGAAGGAGAACTATACAGGAGGAGGAATGAAGGAGGAGGAGAAGGAAGATGAGGAGGAGGAAAGGAAGTAGAAGTATACAGGAGGAGGAGGAATGAAAGAGGAGAAAGAGGATGAAGATGAGGAGGAGGAAGATGAGGAGGAGGAAGAAGATGAGGAGGAGAGGGATGAGGGAGAGGCCTCTGCATTACTACAATCGACTCTGCAGCTCCAACGAGCAATTAATATTTCATGACGGACAGAAGAAATGTTTCTGTAGAATGGTTCGCAGGTCACCTGTGGGATTCGCAACTAAGACATAATAATGGAAAGAAGGAGAAGGAGGAGAAGAAGAAGGAGGAGGAGGAGGGGACATGGGAAGAAGATGGGCAGAGGATTGGCAGGTGGTTGGTTGGGGGAGGTGAAGGGAAGGGGAGCTGAGAGACGCCGGGAATAGAGGATGCAGAGGAGGATGATTCAAGTGGTGTGGGTTAATTGGGAGGTTTAGCCTCGATCGCGTTGTCACTGCAGTTCTACTTCAATTATCGTTCGTATATGGCTTTGCGTCGTCTTCCACTTCTTCCTACATATTATGTGCAGCTTTAGTTCTCCGCTTCCTAATTATTATCTTCCTCGTCTGTCTCGCCTTTTTTCTCTTCATCTTCCTCCTATTCCTCCTCCTCCTATTCCTTCTTCTCTTCCTGGCGCAGATATCCATTTGTCCCTCTGCTTTTCCGCCTTCTTCTAGCTTCCACTTTCTCGATTTCCGTTTAAATTATATATACTCCTGTCATCTTATTACCTCGAGTCTGTTTCTCCTTCGAACCTTCCCATCGTTATTAACTCTCTTATCGTCCACTCGCAACGTCTGTTGCCCCCTTCTCTTCCCCCTTCTCCCCTCTTTCTCGTTCTCTGTCTCCCCTCTTCCTTGTTCCCTTCCTCTCTGCTTCCTCTTCCCCCTTCTCCCCTTTTCCTCGTTCCCTTCCTCTCTTCTTCCTCTTCCCTTTCCCCCCTCTTTCTTGTGCCCTTCCTTCCTCTTCGTCTTCCCGTCCTCGTCTTCCTTCTTCATTTGTCCCCTCTCTCTTCACCTATCCTCCTTTCCTGTCTTTCTTTCGCTTCCTCTTTCTCGTAGTATTCCCCACATCCTATTTTCTCTCCTCCTCCTCTTCCTTTCCATTTTCCTCCTTTTCTCCTCCTTCTCCTACTCCTTTTCCTCTTTCTCCTCGCCGTCGTCGTCGTCCTCCTCCTACTTCTTTTCCTTCTTCTCCTCCTCCTCCTCCTCCTCCTCCTCCTCTAGTCTTCCATACCTTCCGCTCTTCCTTCCATCCTCCTTCCTCCAAGAACGGCGTCTGCGGTTCGAGTCGCCGCCTCCTCCTCCTCCTCCGACGTCTGTACCTCGCAAACGCATTCAGTCGTCAATTTCGACGGTCACTCGATCACACACACGATGGGTGGGGGTTGGGGTGGGTGAGGATGGTTTGGTTGGGGTGGGTGAGGATGGTTTGGTTGGGGTGGGTGAGGATGGTTTGGTTGGGGTGGGGTTGGGGTGGGATGGGTGAGGGTGGGTGGGTGGGGTGGAACTCTGCTTCGACCGAGGATCGCCTTCAGGCGGCGCTGCCGTTTCAATCGTTCGCGATATACACGGTCGCCTTCTCCTCCTCTTCTTCTGTTCTCCTCTTCCTCCTCCTCCTCCTCCTCTTCTTTTCCTTCTTCTGCTCCTCCTCCACTGATCCTCGTGCTCCTATCCTCCTCTTTCCAAGACGTCCTTCTCTTCCTCCTTTTCTTCCTCTTTTCGTCCTCTCCTCCTCCGACTTATCCTCCGCCTTCTCCTCCTCCTCCGCCTTCTCCTCCTCCTCCGCCTTCTCCTCCGCCTTCTCCTCCTCCACCACCTTCTCCTCCTTTTTTTCCGCCTTCTCCTCCTCCTCCCTTCTCCTGCCAAGACCTCGAAAATTGACTTGGTAGACGAACGCAGAGAGAACATAATCTTTTGGCATGCTGCTCTTCCTCATCGCATCGCTCTCTCTCTCCTCAATCGATCGATATGTTGGAACTCTCGAGTCTCGTCGGCGTTCTCGTCTGCACGAGACGTGAGCGGAATGCGATCTCGAATGAGCCACATTTCTTATGATGTGATGATGTCTGCTGAAGCCAGAAACGATAGTTGAACAGAAATACTACCTACTGCAGCAGCTGCATGGACACTTTTATAATCAATTTTCTTTACTGCATGTAGGCTATATATAGGCCTACAACGTTAGACAGATTCTCTTTGCTGTATTCAAGGGATTGAGACTGCTTGAAGATCATAAGTTTCCTAGAGTTTCTCCTAATTATCAAAAACGAAGAAAAAAACCCAATAGAGTAGCAATCCCTTTTGACTCAACGCAGCGCACGTGAATAAGCTGGTGCCCCGCAATCGTAAAAGGTGAGTTTATTGGGTCCATGCTGCAATCCCTGCTAGCACTCATTCATTCTTTCTTTCATTCATCCTTTAATTTATATGGCTCCTTTTCAAGGAAACTATATACTCAGAGGTGCTTCCGACTCCAGCAAAAAGAACAGTTTAAGTTTGGTGAGGATGTATGCTGATAGAACCATATATAGGATGTGGGTATAATTCTAAGGGTAGGCCATTCCAGGCCACTGTTTAAGCTTATAAATGTATTTTTGAGTTCTATTGTAAGAGAAGGCTCAACTCTTCATAGTTGTAGTGCGAGCCACAGGAACCAAGAGAAGTCCCTCTTCTATAGGAGCATGTCCCTATTAACCCTGATTCCCATAATTATGGTTGCCATGTGAAACTGATATGCGCCCAGTTAATGCCCATGGAAATGCTATGGGTGGGATATTTTTGGAGGTACTTGGTTGCAAATCTTAGACTGTCATAATTTTTATAAGCTTAGGCCTATATAAAAGTCTACATTATCAAACGAAGAAAGTTTTTTTTTGCAACTATGATGTCACTTAAGACTGTATTCTTATATTTTATCATTTTATGCTTCACTTGGTTGGTTAAAAAGGTGAATTGAAGTGTTCATATATTTGTTGAGACATAATTGCTTCTACTATAAAAGAAACTAAAGTCTGGAAATGTTACAAGCTTACAACTTTATTGATTTTTTGATTTTTTTTATAAAAAAGTCAAGTTAAGTGTAATATATCTGAGTAATAAATATTGCGCTTGTATAGGTGATTTGGGTCAATGAAAAACCAGGCCTCTTCCTACACAGTTTATTATGAGACTTCAAAACACTGAAGACTTAGAAGTCCAGATAGGAACTGGGCCAGACGTGCCACACACATGCACACACTGATAGACGGTGATTGATTGTAGATATTATATATACAATATACAATATGCTATCTTGTTTTGTTGTTGTTATCTTTGTCATTAACGTCATCATCATCATCATCGTCGTCTTCGTCACTAATAATATTTTCTTATGGTTTATAGATCTGTGGAGAAGATGTCACACACGAATACATGTGCATTCTTTTAATTTGAACAGCACTTTGCTTCCTGAGCAGAGCATAGCTCCTTTGAAATCTGTTTATTTTCGCCTTCTAAGTTTTCTTCTCTCGTCATCGTCATCGTTGTTATAATCTGTTTAGTCTCTCGCTTGCTGGCGTATAAAACGCCTCAGCGACTGCACGAGGAGGAGCGCCGGTGTCCGCCTTAGGCGACCATGTCATCATCCGCCCACTTTGGCTTCCTCTCTTGCCGCTACCGACAACCACCACTAGCTTATCCGCTGCAGCTCCTCCTCGTGGCCACCGTGTCCTCGAGGTGTTTTTGGTCGCATCCGGTGTATTCAATTGATCACGAAGTTTTCATGTATATAATATGGCGTCATTGCAGTGTATGGGTCTGATGATGGTGGTGGTGGTGGTGGTGGTATAGCACCGTATATGGTCTCTTAACCCTTTACCGACCGATGGTCAGGGTGAAAATTGTGGGGGGGCGTGGGGGGATTCAATACCCCAGTCTTTCTTGGAATCCCATGTTGAAGTATGTTTTTCAGGTGGATCATAGTCCATCCTCCCAGTAATTTATCCACAATTCTCACACTGCCGATGGTATACGATATCCCATACCATTTTACTACACTTTGGTCGGTAAAGGGTTAAGAGTGTCTGTACATTCAGTGGAAAGTAAGAGTGCATATCTTGGTCGTTGAGTGTTGTTTTCACAGCCTCTTTTTCGAGAAGTGATTTCTTAGGTTTTTGATAGACATATAAATCTAAAAGAAATAGGGTTTATTGCAAAATCGTCGTGTGGTATTGCTTGTGGCTGCTAAGGGTGTTTTGAGGTCTACTTTACTCTATTTGGTCGAACTGTTGTATCCGCCTCGTACATACATGTAGGCTTTACAGTAGTTTTGTGTGTTTACCCTATCTCGTCCTTTATTAAAGGTTTTGGAACTGCTCCTCCTCTTCTTATTGTTCTTCTTCATCATCATCTTCTCTTCTTCGTCATCATCTTCTCTTCTTCGTCATCTTCTTCTTCTACGTCATCTTCTTCTCTTCTTCGTCATCATCTGTTTCTTCATCATCATCTTCTCTTCTTCGTCATCATCTTCTCTTCTTCGTCATCTTCTTCTACGTCATCTTCTTCTCTTCTTCGTCATCTTCTTCTTCTTCATCATCTTCTTCATCATCATCTTGCTTCTCTTTCTCTTCCCCTCCTCCTCCTCCTCCTCTCCTCCCTCCTCCTCTTCCCCTCCTCCTCTTCCTCCTTTTCCGATTTTGATTCTTCTGAACTTGAAAGAGAGGTGTAGAATATAATCCAGTCCATAAAACCGAATCTTCTGGATACAGCAAATGTCGTGTCCAGCCACCGGGGAGAGGAGGTTAGGGGCTGTTGTTGTGTTGAGTCCCTCGCAGTTGTAAGAAGTTGGGTTGAGGAGAGGGAAGAGGAGAAGGCGGAGGAGGAGTAGAAGTGGCGGAATGATGTTGACGACGTTTCGGGTCACTGATGTCATCGTCGTCGTTGCTTTGACTGATTTTGTTATGACTGCGGCTGCTCTAGATTTCCTATATAGTCATAGTCTTCCTCTGCTTCTGCTTCTGCTGCATGTGGTCTTCCTGGGGAGTGAGACATTCGTATGGACGCTGTATGGATGAGGTGACGACACTTCGCTGGCCTCTCTCTGTCTCCCTCTCTCTACCTCTGTCTTTGTCTTATTACGTCGTGACCAGTGACTGTTGTTTTGTTTATTACTGCAGGGCAGCTGCTTCCAGTATCGTTTTTATGTATTATTAATGCTGTTGTTGTTGCTACTGTTTTTGGTGGTTGTGGCTGTGGTGGTAGTAGTAGGCCTAGAAGCATAGGCGTACGAGGCGGGGGTGCAGGGGGGGCAAATGCCCCCCAACTTTCGGGCAAGTGTGGTTTTTGGGCAAAAACAACCCCGAACGACTAAAAAAAAGGTCATCAACTTTTGGGCAAATCTGGTTTTTCGGACGACTAAAAAAAAGGTCATCAACTTTTTTTCCGGAAAAATTTTTCGGGCAGAAGTTTAATATTTGGCCCCCCCCCCGCTGGTGAAAACTCCCGTACGCCTATGCCTAGAAGCAAGACGAGTAATGGTAGTGGTGGTTGTGGTTGGGATGCGGGCGGTGAAAGTGGAGGCAGTAGCAGTGTTAGCAATGGTACTATTAGTGGTAGTGGTAGTAATAGCCTAATAGTCGCTGAAGATTGAGTTCAAGTCCATTTACACCTCAATATGCTGAGACGTTCAATTAAGTGGCATAGAAAAAATGACAGCACTGCTTTTAAAAGCATGCAGAAAGAATGTTTAATTATTAGGTACAAATTCCACTTTCAAAATGCTAAATTATATGAAGTTTTGATCGATGATCTGGCATGATGAGGAGGCACAAAACTACTTCCAAAATGCCTGAGAGACACATTCAACAGCTGCACTCGTAAGAGGAATAGCTGAAACTGTAACTGCGACTACAGCAGTAGTGTAGTTGTTAACTATTCAGTTGCCTGCTCTGCCCAGTATAGTTATGACGTGCAAACGACGTCTTAGAGCCAAATTTAAGCCCAGGGTCTTCAAGCCACAGTTCAAAATTTGAGCCGTAGCTCGTAGCAGCCTAAGCCCAAGAGGCCAAGACTGATTATGATGCATTAAATATAATTGGTTACAGGTCCTTGAATGAAATCCAACGACACAATGTCTATAATTAAGATACAAGTACAGGAACCTCCTACTGCTGGCGGCATATTCACCTGAATGCACTCTGGCATATACATGTATAATATATAAAGTGCACAGGGGGAGCTTTTCGTGCTGACTTGTACTTCATTTGGAAAGTCAGCTGCTTTGTTCTGCTGCCAGGAGGAGGGCTGCCACCTCATTAATAAAACATCATATTTAATTGCTTCTCTTGCAGGGCTGTTTTTAAGGAATTTTTAGAACTGCACAACTCCTTCTTTCCTTTCCCATCTTCCATGGTAAATTTCTTCCAATCGGAGGACAATGACCTTTTCTGGTAGTTACATATACATATATGCATACTTGCATACAGATATATAATTCATTCATTCTAAGATCTTGTATAGATATGTACTTATGAGCCCTTGCCCAGCAACAGCAGGAGAAAAAAAGAGTTCAGTGATTTATGAAAGAAAGTTTGATTGGTCAGATTTAATAAACACAGATCTCTTTGAACTTTGAAGGGAGACCATGATTAAACCTACAACCGAGAAAGCCTGGCATTGCCTGGCAGCCAAGCTGACAGCTAAGCATACATGCATGCATAGAGAAGAACATATATGCATATATACATAGAGACAGACATAATTATATGTACGTGTGAAAACTGCGCATCTATGCATGCACACATAAATAACCTTCACCGTTTTGTTTTGATTTCTTTTCCATGTGTTGTTGTTGTTGTCGTTCAGGCATGCTTCACCGATCAATGCACAACCTCAGCAACCCAGTTGACTCCATCATCCCTGCTTCTCCATCATCTCCATCTCCATCATCAACCACCGCATCCTCCTCGCGTCCCATCGGACTCCGAATCTCAAGTGAGACTGGTTCCCTGGTGGACCACTCGCACCGATCGACCTCGTCGTCCTTCCCCGAGACCAGCGTCCTCATCTGCATCAACGATGTGTCCGTCGATAATCCCGAGGACTACCACAATGAGATGGAGAGGAACGGCGAGGATGAGGATGAGGAGGATGAGGATATGAACGTTGAGCTGATACGGAGGCAGAAGAGAAGGTCGAGCTGGTGTCCGGAGCAGGAACGAAAGAAGGATGAAAAGGAGGAGAAGCAACGGATGCTCGGGGTCAATGGTCGCAGGTAAACAAGTGCTACTTCGACAATAGCAATATAGCGCGTGCAGCAACAATAGCAACCACAACAATACAATAGTAACAATAATAATAATAATGATAATAATAATAATGATAGTGATAATAATAATAATTAATAATAATAATAATAATAATTAATGAATAATAATAATAATAATATAAAATAAAATAAAAAATAATAATAATGATAGATCCAGAGAAGATCTATTAATGGCACTTTTATCATCATTTAGAACATTGACTACCGCTTCTCTTGTTTATCGTGCTTCATGTATCTGATGTTATATTAATGATAATAATAGCAATGACAATATCTAACAACACGTAACAATGAGCAAAGAGACTGATGGCTATAATATTGAACAGAGGACGATCATTTGGGTATTGCGTCTCCACACGCTGCGTCTGTAGTCTAGAATATATGTGCTATGATCTTAACGTGACACTTGCGTTGCAATCAAACATTACAGTGTTATCTGATTTGTCATCTATTTAGCCAGAGCCTAAGCAGTCTCGAAGGTCAAGATGACACAGACGACACAGATGACTCGGAGGATGACAACTCGACTCTTTCGACTCATGTCGGCATGCCATCGAAGTCGTTTGCGCATGTGACTCTGTTGAATGACAGTGACATAGATGGCAGCACAGATCACGTGGACGCTGGTTCCCCGTCTGTAGCTGCCGATGGTTTCTGGAATTGCCGAAGTGAAGAACGAAAGCAAAACAAAGATGATTTGTCGACGCAATATGGTGTACGTGATGATGATGATGATGTCAGCAAACACCTTAGGAGTTCTGTGAGTTTTTATTATTATTATTATTATTATTATTATTATTGTTATTATTATTATAACTAGTCCGGAATTGTCAGGCCTCGTCTTCAGGGTTTGAACAGAAAGAGCCTCGGAAGGCCACGGCATTAAAGCGCTGGATAGAAATCGACAAACGCTGGAAGAGATAGGAAGTTTCTCTAGACTCCCTCGAAAATTCGGAAAGACGTCTTCCAAGATCTTTGACGAAAACAAGACCGCTTTCGTTGATTGGACCTAGGGTCTCGAAGGCCAGCGGCACAAATAAGTAGGTTTTGGACAGTTCACTGTACTTCGCATTCTTTCTGGTGGCAGCCAGCTCAGCCGCCGCTCCAGCTGCGCCCGATGTTGAGCTAAGGTAAGATGGAGCCACGGTGTCCGTCACTGTGACATCCCAAACGAGACTACGGCCTCCGCTCCATGGAATTAGAGTCATCCCATCGGGACGCTTTCCGTCCGACCTCAGCAAACCGGATGGCTCTTTAATGTTGGGGACGCCGGCACGAGTCAGACTGCGACTAATCAGGTCGTTCAGGACGGCATGTCTGGCGATCCTGCCCGGACCGAGACAACAGGACAGGCCGTGGGAGCCATCCGCTGTAACCACCGCCCCACAAGGACATGCGTGTGGCTCGCATAAACCCACTCCAAGGCGGAGGCTTACAGCTATCCTCACCGCTTCGTCGTCCAGCCTCAAACCACACGACGAAATTGGCAGCGCAAACAACCAGTCGCCGCTGTGAGGCGCAGCGACAGCTTTAATGCGTGCTCGATGGTATGTGTCAGTGTGGATGGTGAGCAGTGATTCGACCACCTTGATTACAAGCGGACTGTCCCAGTGCGACTGCTTGTGGGCTTCGCTCTCGTCTGGCGGTGCGATGCCGCTCGCTTCGCACCAACGTCGTGTCATCTCTTCCACACATACGTCGATGTCAGTCTGCTTTAGTCCCAGCATGGAGGATTGGAAATCACGGGTGCCTGCAGCAGAAGCCAGAAAGGCAGGGAGTGCAAGCGAAGCCACCCGACGAATTCCGAGTCCACCAAGCTTAACGGGCAAAGAGGCCTGAAGCCATTGGTCGTTCGATAAGGCGATGTTGAAGACTGTACTTAATCCGTTTCGAAGAATTTCGTCGAATCTGTCCAACAAAACGTGACCTGTATAAGGGCAGCATCTTAATGTGTACACCAGTCTCTGGGAGCTGAGTGAGAATCTGAGGAGGGTCAAAGCATCATGTTTGGCAATGTACTCTAATCTGCTTATTGCCAACTCCAGCTCCGTGCATCTGTTCTCCAGACATTATTTTCGTCAAAGCTTCACTGGTCGACAATGGTGCACCTAGCAAACAGGCACTCTGTGGAGTCGTGACGGTGAAATTACGGAAGACACTGTCGGAGTACTCCATGTCATGATGATAGATGATTTCACACTTTTCTTGGTTGAGTTGTAATCCAAGTTGGTCGCATCGCTGCATCAGTAGTTTTACGTCTTCCGCCACAGTGGCTGCCTCACCTCCGAGAGAAACATCGTCCATGTATCCCAATATCAACGGTGATGACAAATCCTGTAGAATTGGCTGATAGACACACCAGGTGGAAAAATTAGTTCATGAAATATAATTATAGCCAATATTGTTTTTTATGTCCATATATATTGAATGCATCTTAGGATGCATTCAATAGAAAATAGGAAAATGGACAACGACGGAGAACATCAAAGTTGGGGAGGATGTACTGGAGGAGGTGGAGCACTTCTGCTACCTGGGAAGTGCTATTTCAAACAATGGCAGCTGTGATAAGGAGATTGGTAGCAGAATGGGAAAAGCCAATGCCACATTTGGAAGGTTGAACAACATATGGAGGAACAAAGGACTCAGTATAGTAACAAAGACAAGATTGTATAGAGCTTTGGTATTGACAACGTTGCTGTATGGGGCAGAGACATGGCCTATGACAAAAGCCAATATAAAGAAACTGGAGGCAGCACATCATCGTTGGCTGAGAAGGATATTGAAGATCACTTGGAGGGACAAGATCAGAAATGAAGAAGTAAGAAGGAGAACATCTATGGAGAAACTGGAAGACATGATGAAGAAGATGCGTTTACGTTGTTTGGGTCACGTTCATAGATCGGAAGAGGAGAGAAATCTAAAGCAGATACTGGATTGGACGCCGACGGGATGGAAAAGGAGTCGAGGAAGACCCAGAAAGACCTGGCGAAGCACGGTTACTCAGGATTTGGAAGACGGCGGAATGACGTGGGAGGATGCTCGGATGACTGCAGAAGACAGGATAACGTGGAGAGGCTGTGTCGCCCGATGCGCTGCCAGCGCAAGGACGGACTAAGTGCTAAGTGTAAGTGTGCATCTTAGGATGAGTGTAGAAAATTACATAAATAATTGCAAAGAAGGGAATGATTTTATGCTTTTTATGCTAGGCTGATGAGATTAGATCATTTGAAATAATTAATGAACGTAGGTGGCTTCCTATACAAAGCACGTCAGATGTAGTTATTTGACCGCTGATTTAATTCATTTTGTTTTTGTGTGTGATTGTTTAGGTGACAGTGTAATTACATCGGCAGTTATCTGTGTGGTAATATCCTTTGATGAGTGTTGCATGGCTGGCTATCTGTATTCATTCATTTATTCATTCATTCATTCAAGTATTTATGTAGCGCCTCTTCAAGGAAACTACTCAGAGGCGCTCATACATGTAATATGTATATGAGACGGTGAATGCTGATGTTATCTGGCAAATAGTAATCAGTAAGAACAAGGAGTTTAAGAAAATTATATATTTTCAGGTCAGTGACACAGATTCTAATGACGATAGGACGGTATTGAGGTCAGGTCATCGTCATAGTAACGGCAGAACATCGACCAAAGAAGAACATATCACTGGTACTGAACGATCTTTTTATTTCTAATTAATATAATTGTGCATTTATTGTATCAAAATAAATACTATGTTTCAGTCAGCTCTTGAAACCATTTATTATGCATTTATTTGCATACGCATAATTATTAGCTGATGGCACTCATGACCAGGTAGAATCAGGATTATATTTTTATGTTCTTTCTACAATAATTATTGAACAAAATCCAGCAGGGAATAGGCGTTACTGCTCGGCAGCTTATGTCTGCAAGCCTTCTAGCCACAGAATAGTGTAAATGCATCGTTCCTTGCAGACATTACTTCTAAGAGACTGTGGTGTGATGATGGTCTGAATGGAATGGTTTTAATTATCACCGTTGCAGTAATTAGATTTTCTTGATGTCATCTCATACCATGCTTCTTACATGTCTGGCCTCAGTCGACTGGTATGGTCTCTAACCTACATTTCAATGCACAGAGCATCCATCCATACATACATATATAGATATATATATATATATGCACTTATATATATATATATATATATATATATATATATATAGTTACACACATATGTAATATATATATATAAATATATATTATATACATACAATATACATGTGCATTCATATATAATAATATCATATGCAATTATACATAAATGCATGTATAATGCATATATATATTTTTATATATATACTTACATGCATGTATTATATATAAATTATATACAGGGTGGCTCAAAAAAAATACCCCACTCGATAAAATGCAATATCTTCGCAACCGATTGACCTTTTTCTGCGAAAATTTCCCAATTTGTAGGGGAATGAATTTCCAACAATTCTTGAAAGTTTCACTTTAAAGTTTTCATGTTTGCAAAAGTTACAACTGTTTGAACTTTCAATTTCGTTTTTTCAAATATCCGCGGAAAAGTTAGCGTCACTTGTAGATTTCCATGTCAAATGATATCACTTTCACCACGACCGCAGAAATTCGTTTTACAGTTTATTGCAAAGTATGATGGGAGTGTTCACTCCCTGCTTTAACTCGAGATCAAATTATTTTTGTGAAGCTCAGTATGGCCTTGTTGATCGAGTCCTACGGCAACTGATCCCACATTAGCAGCAAGACTTCCTTCAGTTAGCCAATGTTCTCCAACTTGGGATGAAATGTCTTGCATCGTTCCAGCATAGCTTCCCAGTCGTAATAAACAAAAGGGTTATTAAGGTCTGGCGAGTTTGATGGTCATTCTCCCGTGCCAATAAATTTACTGCAGTTGATGGCAATAAGATAGCATCATCATAGTCAACCCGGCCGTGTGAGCAAGCAGGCGCAACGTCATGCTGGAAAATAAAACCAAATGTTAGAACACGCCTTCAGTGTTCAATGAGTCTGGGTAACAGAGTTCAACGATAAGTTTGACATATAGCCTACTGAATGGGATGAAGTGCAGTCTTTCCTTTCAGCCGTAACACACGCCAGCAGATTTGACGCCGAAACCATGATGTGGTTTGCAAACTTCACCTTTGCGACTACCAAGCGAATTTCGTGAACATCGCGCTTTTTCCGTCAGACCAAACGACCACTGTCTTCCTGTCTCTTTTCGACATCTGACTTTTGCTACATAGTCACGTCTACAGATGGCCTTCAATGTGCTCAGGCTCCACTTTTCACTGGGTATTTTGCTATGATCTTGCAATACCCCAGTCTCTGATCGCGCAACGCCCAAGTTCCCACTTTATCATCTGCAGAAACTTTGCCCACGACGTTCAGTACGGATTCACAAATTGAGACCTTAATATATAAAATATCACCAAATACTACCAGATTGCTTCATAAACAGCTTATTTACAGCTCTTAGAGAGGTCATATGACATCCTCATCACTTTATGTGTTGAAATTTGCAAACAATTCTTAAAGAAATCGCATGTATTTTAACGTGATTCTGCGGAAATTCGAAAAAATGAAAAACTATTTTTGCACAGCTGTAACTTCTAAAGTAATACAGATTCATTATTGAGATTTTCAGGGATTGTTGCAAATTCTTTCTTCTATACATCCTGCTATTTTCATTGAATAATCTCGATTGGTTGCGGAGATATTGCATTTTTGCTGCTGGGGTATTTTTATTGAGCCACCCTGTATATAGTATATATATAGTACACATATATTTTATGTGTATATATATATATATGAGCATATGTGCATGTAAGAAATAGATCTATCTGAGAGACATCGGCCGTATAGACCTATCTCCTTCTGCATCAGTTTCAGTAATAGAAGGCTCTGGTTTCGCCGATCAATCGTCTTAATACGACACTTGAGTAGCAGCGATCGTCTTTTTCTGCCATGTCTCGATATATTTCTTTCGATATATTTCTTTCGATATTTTTCTTTCGATATATTTCTTTCGACGTTTCTTTCTGTCCATAGTTCGCATGTCTTCTTTTCCACATCGAGTTTTTAGAACACGGACGCTGTTTCCTTTGCATGTCATCCGGACATGCGACTATCGACTTTTTAAAGCAATGAATGATAGTCATGGTGCATCATAGTCAGGCTGTATCCAGATGGTCGTATGCACCGTCTCTACAGCCGGGTAGTTTTGGTATCGGAAGGGGGTTTGGGGGAAGGGGGGCGATGTGGATCATCGGCGTGTTCTTGACCATCAATAACAGTGGATAACCTTTCGACCTACCGACCGACCGACAAGCTATGACTTAACCGTGAACTCCTTTCTAAAGGAGGTCGTGACCTATTCTACACAGGCCATCGCGGTTCAATAGTTTTTTCGGATTACTTCATCATCTGCTGCCAATGATGTGACGTGGTGATGTTAGCGTGTATGGCGAACGCTATACATCAAGTGTCGTTCATTCTCTGTGGACCTACCATCAATGCAGAAAATCTGAACGTGCTGTCATCTGTCAAAGTCTCTGAGTAGGTTTCAGTTGGCATAAAGGAAAATGTTGAACTCAAGTACTCAACGTAGGGTTGAGAGTTCGGAATTTGGTCGCAAAGCATGTAAGGGGGGATGATGCCACGTAGCAAAATGCAAGTTTTTCATCTGTCATCCCAGAAGTGACTTTAGATCTGATTGAATCTGTTCTGCCAGCATCTGATTGTGAAAATTGGTTTATTTTGAATCTCACATGTACTGCGCAACTCATTCAGAAGCCAGTCAGGTTGTTTATGTACGGTATATATTTATGCGTGTGTGTGTGTGTGTGTGTGATGCTGTGTAGATGTGTAAAATTGTGTATGTAGCTATGCGGTCATGTATGTGCCTAATTGTTTATTATGAATGCATTTATATTTTCTTATTTAATGTATTTATGTATGCATTTGTTTGTGTTAGGCTAATAGGTCAGGTTATGATAGACTGTGTTAGGCTAATAGATTTGATCAGTTTTGATTTGATGCAGTTACAATGTAAGTAATGTTAGATTAGGTTGTCCTTTGTTTTATTTAGTCTTCAGTCTATGGTCAGAACATAAATCAAATGAAGAAGTACTGAAGAAGGTGGAAGAACAAAGATCCTTGATGAATACAATTAGAACAAGGCAGAAGAACTGGATAGGACATGTACTGAGAGGCAACTCCTTGCAAAGAGACATTGTGGAAGGCAAAATGGAAGGGAAGAGGGGAAGAGGAAGACCTAGGGAAAAGTTCTTGGACTGGATGATGGAGGATGGATATGGAAAACTAAAAGAAAAAGCACAACATCGAGAAGACTGGCGTCGTTGGGCATCTGGACCTGCCGAGAGGCAGCTTACCTAAAGAAGAAGAAGAGTCTATGGTTGTTGTGTGTGTGTGTGTGTGCGCGCGCGTGTGTGTGTTTGACTGTGTGTGTGTGTGTGTGTGACTGTGTGTGTGTGTGTGCGTGTGTGTGTGTGTTTGACTGCGCGTGTGTGTGTGTGTGACTGTGTGTGTGTGTGTGTGTGTATGTGTGTGTTTGACTGCGTGTGTGTGTGTGACTGTGTGTGTGTGTGTGTATGTGTGTGTGATAAGTCTTTGATACGTCATTTCCGGTTGTTGCTGATGTTGCAGCTGAGTTCATTGCTGCTCAGACGGTGGCTGTACGTGCAGTAGAGGGCTGCTCAGCGGAGGACCTGGCCAACGTCGCTGGTGGTCCTACCAGCCCCAGAACAGAGTAAGTGCAGTCCAACTCTGTCCTTTACTTCCAGTATCCGTTAATTCTTCCTCGGGCGGAAAGAGACATTGCAGCTAATAACAACATGAACGTTATTTATAAGAATTTACTGTTTTTCAGTCTTCATGCATATATTTTATCTGATAAAATCCTATCGCATATTTTTTTATGGAGGTAGGACCTTGTCATGAAACATATTAAGGCAGCAATTCATATTGTTTTTCTAATTTAGATATCAGATATTGCATTCATCTAATCAATGTCGTTTTTGCAGCACAGTTGAAATAATATTTAAGGCATCATTTTGGCAAGGCCATCATCTATTTTTTGGTCTAATTTTCTGTATTGTCTCATCCTATTTTGTTGCTTACAAAGGGCCACTGTTTTAACCCTTTTACCAACCAAAGTGTAGTAAACACTAAACGGTATGTGGAAAATCATATGCTCTCGTTCGGGAAAACGGGTTAATGGCTGCAACGTCATTAACTTCTGTCGGAAGACATGATCAATAACCATATGAAGAGGATGGTCATAAACCTATATCTGCAGTTTCACTGGCAGGTACGTATATAGTTAAATATACTCGGTGACTTATGGTGGAATATCGCAATGATTGTGAAGTTATATCGATGTTTATGAGATTCATTAAATGTCGCTGTAGTGCTCTCCTTGTGCAAAGGGACAGTGAATATTTACAACGTCTTACACTACGCTTCGATTTATTACGCCGTTACGATCGTCGACTTGCGTCGATCGATTAGCGACTCGATCTTGCGATGAAATTACGATCGACGCGTTCTTCTCTGTTTCTTCTCAGGCGATCGAGAAGTCGTTCGGAGGAGAAGACGACGCAGAGAAGACGGAGCAGCGTCTTCTCCAAGATCAGCAGCTACCGACAGAACAAGAAGGTGGAGAGAATGACTAATCCATACTTCACGGACAGATTCTAGTTTAGACGTAGATGTGGAGGAGGTGGTCGCGTGGTTAGATTTCTCGCCTGTCAGAACGCAGGTCGGGGTTCAGATCCCCCGTGGGTGTCGACGAGATTTATGGGTAACTTGTGCCCTCGACGAACTCGAGTATAAATATCGAGTGCAGTGACGACGGCGGTGCACTGTTAATGGGAAGGTCGGTTGGCGAGGGAGAGGCCTTTATCGCCCCCCACACTCACTCATCTCTCAGCATCCAAGGCCGAGAAATAGGGAAGCTGCTAAGACTTGGTGTCAGTGCGTGGCAACGGTTAGAATTTATTGTGAGGGAGCGCTCGTATTCTTAGATTAAAAATGCAGTATTTCTCCTCCTTCCCCGTCCTTGCCTCTCCCTATTAACCGCCCTGCAGATGTATGTGGGTGTGCGTCCATGTGTGTTATGTGGGCGTGCGTCCATGTGTGTTATGTGGGCGTGTGTCCTTGTCTCTTTCCCTGTCCCAGCCCTCTGTCTTCGCCAATATCCCTCTCCCTTGCCAGGGGCAATGAAATTAATATCTCATTCCTTAAGATGGCGTTATATCATATGTTGCTGGTTTCTAAGTGTTTTAATAATGCATGGATTATGCCGGTGTAGACGCTGCTACGATGTATGATTCGCCCGTTGACATTTGTCTTGTTAACAAAGGCGTTAATTGCTTAGTTATTGTCATGCAATTAATTAGACTTCACCATAATTGTTAGGCTATGTATGTGCGAAGGCATTGTATTTTAATGCATTGTATTGTATAATTATGACCATTTATAAACAATGCCCACAATGGAATTGTTCGGTTGATTCGACTTCTAGAATTTTAATTCTTTAACATCAAGTGTGTAATAAAAGTGATTGGGAAACGAATGCAGCACGTCATTGAATAATTTAATTTCAAACTATAAGTTGAATCTGTTTTAATAAGCTAATTAATATATTTATTCGCATATTTGTGTTTTTAAGGTTGTCAAAGGTTCCAAGCTGAGTCGCAATTGTCATCAGTTTGTGTCAGTGTCTGTCAGCAATTCAACGGCGTGTGATGTCTGTGGAAAGTTCCTCTCCAATAAACCGGCGCTTCAGTGCGAAAGTCAGTCATTTGCATCGTTGTCTTTTGTTCATTAATTAACGAAATTTTTGCTTTTTTTACTTTCATCATCATTATGACCATCATTATTATCATCACCATAGGCATCATCATCGTAATCTCATCGTCGTCGTCATCATCATCACAACCTCATCAACTATTAATCTGATAAAATCTTATTGCCTACAAGGCCCTACATAGTACATAGGTCTCTCTCTAAATAACAGACTGCCCATTATAAATGGTCAATTACAAGTCTCACGAATTATGTCCCAATACTTGCACAACTACACACACACACATCACACACACACCTACAGACACACATCACACACGTCACATACACCTACACACACACCCACACACGTTATGAATATTCAATTTCATTTGTAGACTGTGCAATAAATGTTCACGAGTCATCGTGTGTCGATCAGACTCAATCGTGTGCCAGAAATAACCACCGACTGCAAGTAAGTCGTAAAGCACTGCACTACCAAATGAATATTTATTATTAATTAGTACTCATGAATATTCATGATTGCCACACCAGTCGTGTAGGCGTTATAAAGCATTGCTACTAAATGAATATTTATTACTAATTAGTCATGAATATTCATGATTGCCACACCAGTCACATAGGGTTGGTGCTATATAAATTTTCTATATGAATGAATGAATGAATGAATGAATGAATGAATGAATGAATGAATGAGTATTCATGTACCATATTGTACACACACACACACACACACACACACACACACACACACATACATTAGGCATAGTAATTGACACAACATGGAAAATATCTGCAATATCGGTTTTGTCAGGCTTCCGGCCGTCCAGTTTCGTTTTTGTTGTGGTCCTTTGCAATTATATTTGAGATGTGTCCTAAAAGTATTGACTGTGGTTTCCTAATGGTCAAACCAACAGTCAACTCAATCCCCATCCAGACAAGGATACTTCAAGATTTCTGTCTCAACAGCACCACATTACCAAACCAAGCGATAAAATGAGTACACCGACTGTACACTGTCGGTTGGAAGATTGTATTCTTATGGTGTATTGGTGATAGTACTCTGACTGTTATTAATTTTAAATGATTCTGTTTATTTGTTTGTTTTTGAAGAGTAAAGACGAGAATTCATACATCAAGAGAGAATCAAATCGGTTTGTTTTTCTGTTTCGAACACCACCTATAAATTAATTATTATTAATACCTCTGTGGTATTTGTGACACAGGGGCTCAAAACCCGTCACATTTTGGTTTTTGACCTTTTGATTTAGTCATATGCAACAATGAACAAGCTCTAAAATGCTTTTAACAGGATGAAAATATCTTTTTTCTAACTGAAGTTATGCTCGTTTGATTCTTTCATTAGTTTATAGCGAGAAAACCAAACAAAAAGTTACTGAATATTTGTGTAATTTAAGTCTACTGAACCTACTAAGTTATTATTCTGCAATTGTTCTGGGCATTAGAGACATATATTCTGAATCAGATAACGCAAACGGCATCAAAAGCGGTTCACTACTTCGCAAATTAGGGCGAATTTACAGTCATTTGCTGAACTGAGGAATAAACTGCATTCTTGACCCTTCTCGCCTATTTCGGCATCTGGCGCAATATCTAGGTCGTTTCATGCGACGGGTTTCGAGCGTCGGCGTCACATTTGTAGTTTGAGTGAGCCTGATTTGTCAAAATGTCTAGCAGGCCATACTGTCAATCGTGTGTTGATTAAAAGTGAATCATCTTTATGGTAGATGTTTTGCATCTAGTTCTATATATCTGGGAAGTTATATGGAAAAGGATGGGAGCATAGAGATGGATGTCAAGACAAGAATTGGCAAGGCAGCGGCGGTCTTCCAAAGAATGAGAACCGTGTGGAGATCAGGAACGTTGAACAGAGACACGAAGCTTCGACTGTACTCGTCTTTGGTGTTGCCTGTGGTGCTCTATGCAAGTGAGGCCTGGAAGACAACAGCAAAGACAACAAAACAACTAAATGTCTTCCACCGGAGATGCCTACGATCTATCCTTGGCATCTCATGGAAGGACCACATCAGAAACGAGGAGGTGCTAACAATGGCGGGGACGAAGGATCTTGAGTACATCATCATGGGGAGAAGGGGAAGGTTGGCTGGGCACATCCTTAGACTACCAAAGGAGAGGATTGCGAGGACGGCATTGAAATGGGTGCCGGAGGGTGGAAAACGAAAAAGAGGTAGACCAAGAAACACCTGGAGACACGCTTTCAGGAAGGACCTGGAGCGGATGGGACTGGGCTGGGACGAGGCGGAGGTGGTGGCTGGCGACCGTGCGGAGTGGCGAGGACTTGTCGACCAATGTTCCGATAGGAACTGGAGGAACTAAGTAAGTAAGTAAGTCTATAGAAGATATTTGAAGAGATTAATGTTGATATTTGCATTTACGGGGCTTTACACTTGTATTTAATTTAAAGATGTAATGCAAGACATATATTTATGTAACGCTCATCTTTTAACGACAAAGCACTTTTCAGTTGTTTTTTATTCTGTTTTCTCGACAGTTTCGTATGTTTTTTAAGGGTCGAAGATGAGAATGGGATGGACGTTGTCGATGCCTTTGCAAAGTCGATATTCGCTAGTCTCAGGTAAAATGGATTTTATATTAAGGACGTTCATAAAGACATTAAGGAAGCTACATCCAGCTGAAGCCAATGTTGAGTACTAGTTCTTTGAGTAGAGTCTCCACTATAAGCACTCACTTTTCCACTTAACTTTTTCATCACATCTTCTACAAGCATCATCAGCGGAAAATGCTGAGAAGAGATTGAGATGTGTTTTGTGGCCACTGAGCTTCTGTAGTTGGATACGTGTTGGAGGTGGGACTCTCTCTCATCAGCAGCCATTAATGAATCTACTCAGAAGTGCTCCCGACTACAGCGCGGACCCTGAATCGCAGTTTCACGCCAAAGCGCTGAGCAATTGCGAGTGAAAGACTTGCCCAAGGTCCTTAAGCAGCGACTTGAGGTGGATTCGAACCCGCAACCCTCCGGCTGCAAGGTAACGAACATACCCACTACACTACCATGCCCCATTAGTCATTATGCAATATAGGGGAGTATGGGAGTGTTGTAACTGGAAAGACTTCATCAATCTGCTCGTTGGTGTTGTAGCTCAGTGCATTCTGCTTCACATTCAACGGAGTCGCTGGACGAGGCTTCGACGAGTCTCGTCGACTTTGATGATGAGATGGAAGTCGCGCTTATGGCGGAAATGGCCGAAGCATGGAGCGTCACGGTTGACAAGAAGACACTGAAAAAGATGACGGCCAAGGATATCAAACGCCAGGACCACATCTGGGGTCAGTCAATTGCAGGGGGATAGGGGGGAAGCTTGGGTCTTATGGGGGAATATGGTTATGGGTTGACAAAGACTTGCATGTTTGTTTGTATGTGCACTTGTTATAGCGCTCTTTCAAGCTCTCTTTCTACTCAGAGGCGCTCCCGAATGCAGAGTGGACACTGCATCGGAGTTTCACGCCGAAGCGCTGAGCAATTGTGAGTGAAGGACTTGCCCAAGGTCCCTACGCGGCGACTTGAGGTGGATTCGAACCTCGAACCTTTCGGCTCCAAGGCAACGACGCCACCACTACACCACCGCGCCCCTCAAAATGTTGACTTCTATAGCCTCAGGATGTTCTGCCCAATATTTGTCGTGAGGAAAGCACCCCTAATAACAATTATAGTAATAATAATAGTAGTAATAATTATTGTAATAATAATATTATGATAATAATAGCAGCGGCAATGACATGCTTTTCCCAGTATTTAATTGAAATAATAAAATTGACTATGAATATTAAAATAGGGTTTTAGTCGTCTCAGCAGAAAAGCTTGACTAAGTACACTGTGTCCGGAAAAAAAGCGACCCATTTTGTAAATATGAAAATAAATAGTAAATATTCATCGATTTTTACAATTCAAACAGCATTTTAATCCTGACATATTTGTCTAACATTGGTGAAAATATAAAAGTTCAAGTCCAAATAATGACGTCATAATGACGTCATTTGCACAAAAAGTCAAATTTAAGAAATAAATGCGCAAAATCATCCAAAATTTCAATATTTTATGATGTAATTTATCAATAATAAATGTAAGTTTAATTTTATTTTTTATATCTGAATTATGTCAGACTGCAATTTGTGATCAAAGAGTACACCTTTGGCCTCAACATAAGCGTCAAAAGAGTCGCGCTAATAGCCAACTGCAGCGTCGATAACCAGCTTATCAAAATCCTCCCAGGCGTTAACAATTCGCATACGGAGTTCTTCAATGTCTCTTATCCTTGTCTTGTAGCCCGCACCTTATCCTCCATTAGTCTCCAACTCTTATTATCAGCGGGATTTAAGCGGGCGGCCGTTTAGCGGCCAAAGATTAAGAGGAATGAAATCCGCGTCTCCTTAGTCAACAGTTCAACAGATTAACGAACTCAGTGAGCTGAAGCGCTATTTTGTTGAAATGTGTAGGCTATTGTTCCAAATATTCCCGGATATCAGGCACCACGTTTTTATAGAGCAGACAATCCCTCTAACAAGCTGCATTTATTTTCACTTCTGGTTCTATTAAATAGATTTCCGTTTTACCAAAAGCCAATAATACCAACCAAACGATGCATGAATGGCCGGCTATATGCAGTTTGATGCAACTGACGTCATCATGACGTCATTATTGTGACTGGAACTTTTATATTTTCACCAATGTTAGACAAATATGTCAGGATTAAAATGCTGTTTGAATTGTAAAAATCGGTGAATATTTATTATTTATTTTCATATTTACAAAATGGGTCGCTTTTTTTCCGGACACAGTGTATATTTGGATGGAACAGTGTAAATAGAAATGATAATGCTTGTGTTTGTGTGTTTGTGCACGTAGCCATATTTCTAGAACCGTTCTAAGATTTTCTATCTGTTCCAATTATCTTCTTTAGAACTGATTGCGACTGAGAAAAACCACTATAGAACACTGAAGATAATGCAAAAGGTATTTTGTGCCTGGATTTTTTACCATTTCTTTCTGTTATTTCCATTTATTTGTAGAAACACTTACGTGGTTTTCTATGTTTTTCGCTGATCATCATACTAATTTTCATGCTCCAGTTGTTGTTTAAATAGAATCAGGTGTTACCACCGTCATGTTTGCATACACTTTCAAAGTACTTTATTGTGTACCCAGTACATGTTTTTATAAGTTTTGATGATCAAATGGCAGCCCTTATGAATAGTACTCAGAAGTCATTATATTAAATGTTGTCATAATTATATGCATTTAGCCATGTTTTTTTTTAAATTTTCCTTACTATATCTTTGTACGTTTTATTCAGAAATTTTTCAGAATTTTTTCTAGTCGCTTTTCTATAATTGACCTTTATATTTCGATTTTTTATGATTGTACACGCTATAATTCTGTTGTCATCCAATGTTCCCTCAGTGCATTTGCAGGCTGTTCAATAAAGTACATACTTACTTACTTTAAGAGACAACCTTTGTTTCACCTTCGTAGGTTTTTGCGCATGGCATGATGAAGGAGGTTGGAATGAACCGTGAAAGCATCGAACAAATCTTTCCAAGACTCGATGAGTTGATCGAACTTCATTCGATCATTCTAAAGAGCTTCGTTGAACGACAGGAAAAGCGCGTCGACCACTGCATTGAACATATCGGTCCGCTACTTGTTCAACTGGTAAGATATTATGCTGTTGTAGTCTTTCTGATGTTGTGCAAATGATGTTATTGAATTATTAAAGACCATATTGAAGTCTATGTGTCATATATGAACATGATTTCTAAATAATAACAATAGTCTTCTTTTATTTTCAAACTGACACGACACGGAAGGATTACAATTCATAGTATGAACGGATGATCACAAGTCCATACAGGAGTCGAATTTAACTGTCGGCAGCCATGCTAGGCGTCCATCAAGTCCAGCTGCTCAGCTTACCAACGCTATCTGTCGAATGGAAGGTTGAGTGGACCTTTGGGAGGGTAGTGAGAAGTGATCCCGCATCCTTGCGCTCTGTGCCAGAGTGTTTGCCTTCACCCTAAACCCCTTTCTCTTTTGCCGTTGTAGTGAACATCTTTTGAAAATGTCTGACATTTCACTTATCGACAGGAGTTGCTGGATTGTTTCCTTGTACTTATGTTGATCACATGTTGGCACTTACTCGGTGAGCTTAATAATTGTGCTCGGCGATCACATATCACAGCTGGATTTGTCTAGTGACCATGCATCAAATACCCGTTAGGTATGTGTAGTAGTATGTGTACTTTCTGTCATCTAAAAACTTGCCTATTTCCTCAGGGTTCAGCGCACTGGGAGCGCTTCTGAAAGGTTCTTGCTGCAAGAAACGCTTTATAAATGGCCAGATACAATACAATACAAAATTTTGTTGACTAGTGTGCCATTTACTAATGAATTGACCACTGTTCCACACGGAACCACTACTGGCTAACTAGACGCATGGCATCTATAGGTTCTTTGAAGTACCTCACAAAGTTTTAGGTCTGAATGACCTAAATGATGCTGAAATTCATTAAGAACTAAAGGTTCATCAGTGAGCAAAGGTTTCCGATAACTGGAATATTATCGCCGTTGACTGTTTACTGCGTTGTAGTTTTCCGGTCGAATCGGGAACCAGATGAGATCAGTGTACGGCGAATTCTGTTCTCGCCATGCGGACGCCGTCGGAATCTACAAGGAACTGCGAAGAACGGATAAGAAGTTTCAAACGTTCATAGACGTAAGAATTCAACGTCATTCATTCGCTTTTTGGTATTTATGTGACAGAGTTTGAAGAGTTCGATTATGTGGCACTGTGACTGTAAGTATGTGTGTATGTATGTTTGTATGTATGTATATATGAATGTATGTATGTATGTGTATTTATGTGTATGTATGTATGTGTTTGTGTGTAACACTGTGGATGTTTGTTTCTGAGGTGCGTGAACATATAATTATTATGACATAAATAATATGACATGTATAATGTACATGACTATTTTTCTAGCTTGTTTTAAAAACCTCAGAAGCCTCAAGTGGTTCAATGTTAACATTTATTTTACATTACATATTGTTTTTTAATTTCATCATTATCGCAGAAATGCAGCCATCGCAACGTCTGTCGACGTCTTGGAGTCGATTCGTGCATTCTACTCGTCACTCAACGTCTCACGAAATACCCGCTTCTCATCGAACCGATCATTAAGACGACTATCGGTAATACCCAGCTTCATTTCGTGTCTAAGAAAAATGGAATAATAATTGTTGTTTTCGGTAACAGTTGTCATGACAACTGACTTCTTTGTTCTCGATTACAATGGTAATAAATCTGTGATTATAAATAATATTAGTATGTCGCTCTGAACATGTGCAAAGTCACGCAGAATGTGACTCTCAGGCAACTAATTTCAAGTTCAATTATAATTTATCACCACAGTGAATTTTAATGTAGATGATAATCAGAATGGTTATTTACTATGGTGATTGCTGCTCTGACAATAATTACAATGATGATGATGATGATAATAATTGCTTCTCTTCAACTTGCTTCCCTGCCACTTAAATAATTTCGAGCCATCCTTCACCGTAGCCTTCCGACTGTCTGCCTGCCTAACGACTCCTTTGCTTTGGATCTTGACCCAATCTCTTGATTTTGTTTTGACTGAGCGCCTGTTAGTAAGCTGCTTTGCATGGCTTTGCTGTTGTTGGTGCTGAAGAAATCTCAAGATTAAGATAAATTTGGGTCTGTGTCCCATGTGTCCCAACCTTTGTTATACCAGAAATCGTTGTTTGATTGAGCACATTTCATAAGTTTCTACTGTGTCTACTTTCAATTAATCAATCAATCAAGATTTATATAGACCCCATTCAAGGTACCTACTCAGTGGCGCTCCCGGCCGAGATCAAGCGATAGAAAACAGTCTTCAACAGTTTGTGAAATTAAGAACAGTTTGGGAGGTGTCTCACGTAGTCAATGAATTGACATGAATAATATAAATGAACAACTGAAACTATATTCTTTCGTCATTATAGACGTCCAGGAGAAACATCTGTTGAACAGCGCTCTGTCGTTGATCAAGGGAATCATCAATTCCGTTGATGCTCAGATTGATGAGTTCGCAAAACGTCAACGTCTCGCCGACATACTCAGTCGACTCGATCAGAAGTCATCGACGATCTTCAGGGGAAGCAAGTTTAAGGTGCGGTGGTCAATTAAAAATAATTATCGTTATCTCTGTAGCCTTGAGTGACAGCAACAGACAAGCATTGTCAACGCTTTAAGTGTCACTTCTTCATTGCAATGTAGCTTTAAGCATCCTTTGCACAGCATCGTAACCATAAAGGTGATTTGCATAACGTCATAGCCGTAACAGTCACATGAATAGTCTTAAGCATGACATATGCAGCATTTCTTCGTTAATCGTATATAAAATTTTGCATGAAACTTTATAAGTGCAATAAGATAATTACAAAGTGTGAAGTGCTATATAACTCTTCTAATGTATCTGTTGTTGTGTCTGTTGTTAGAAATTCGAACTGCTCGTGTCAGATCGGAGACTTCACTACGAAGGTTATGTCAAATGGATGTCAGCACGCGGCAAGTCTACGGGTAAGTCTCGTCTGAATCTAAGCCAGTTAGATAAGATTAGGTTGCACTGTGAGAGACGCTTTATAAATCCAAAAATAGTCTAGTATGGTATAGTATAGTCTACTGCGTTATCTATTCTAATTACTGCGATGGTTAGTCGTGTAATGAAATTACTGACTTTTGTACTGAACCAATGAAGTCATGTTTATACATAAATTTGGTATAATCTCTTAAATCTTAAATGAAAAAATCGGTTACAATCGATTAGTAACTGATGGTGTAGAATATTAATTATAATGTTGTGCAAGAAATAAAATTTGGTCATTATTTTGTTATGTGACCCATCCATTTTCCCTGCAGTCTCCTGATTGTTTCTACTTGCAATCTTTTTATTAGATTAGATAATTTAGTCTGACATATTAATGTTCTCCTGTTATCTTGATCTTCTATAGGCTTTCAAGTGGTTTTGTGTTAATTTACGTGTTCTTAGTACGGTTCTTCTTGCAGAAGTTCTTGCTGTTGTTCTCTCCGACTTAATGTTCTTCCTGACGGAGAGTAACCAAAAGTACTATTTCTTTTCCCAGGATGGCAAGGTATGTGAACGTATGCGCAGATGTCTACATTCTCCATTGTTCTGTCTTTGAAGAAACTATTGAAGATGGTGAAACACGGATGTCTGAATGATTTGAACAGCATTTTAGAATGATACTTTTGTTGATGTGACTTGAAGTTGACATGGGTTGAAAGCTTACCTGAAACTAGACTTGTTACGATACTCAGTCGTGCTGTGATGCAATGTAACTCATCAGTTTGAGTTGTTTTTCTTCTTAAAAATCTGTGATACCATCCATTTATTTTATGATCATTTCTCCAGTGTCACATAGCAATTAATTGCATACAGTTTCATTATAAGTTCAATTTTCAAGTCTCATAATAGGAATGAGTCTTCTGGTTCTGTTTTTACTTTAGCAGGCTCTGAGTGAGCCCTCTTTTCTGTATTTGAAGAACATTTTAGTCCTGTTTTAATTCACCACAATACAATACATGCAGTATAGTGGTTTGCATGCTGAAGTGTCAACCATTGGGTCAGAAGTTGAAATCCCTTCTAAGGTTGGCAACTTGTTTAACGATTTCTGCTTCACTTGCATCTCTATCCAACTCAACTGTAATGAATACATTGACCACACAGTGTCAAGGGGAAGATCAGAAGACGAAGGAGAAGACTGGCCGCTCACTCTCATAAGCCGAGGCTGAGAAACTGATGTCGCTGTTACATCATACCCTTCACTGCTTCAAGAGACTAGACTTCTCTACTTCTTGTTTCCTCATATTCAACTATTTTTGCTTTATTATTTCTTTTCTAGTCGTCTGTTGTGTCACTGTCGAAGTTGCTCGTGCGTGAAAAAGACGACATGCGTGACAGTCGCGGTTTCTACCTCATCTGCTCGAGCGACGAACCGGAAATGTACGAGCTCATCTGCAAGTCAACCGAGGAGCGAAGTCACTGGATCGCGCTGCTCAAGGACGCTATCTTTAAATGCTCACAGGATGGTTGGTCACATGACTGTGCTACCTGCTTTCTAGAAATTTGGTTTGATGTATTGCAGTTGGTCCGTTATTTGCAACAGACTGATGTGTAATAATAATAATAATAATAATAATTACAGAAATAACATTAATTTAAAAAAATTTCATTATCGTAATAATAGTTAACACTTGGATAGTAATAATAAATTGAATGAAAATTTTAGTTATCAGTTAGATATATTGGTTGATTGTGATATCTTGATCATCCATCTCATAATAAGGCTCATTAAGATATATTATAATTTTTTCTTTACCAGAGGCATCTCAGATCCCTCGGGATTTCAAAATAACATCCAGAGACGTAAAAAATTGCATTCTGGAACATCTTTAACTCATCATGATCAGGCGAAGCAAAGGTGCCTTGGACGGCAATGGCGTTGAAACGTTGGACAAATTATTATTATGTTATTATTATTATTGTTATTATTATTTTGACTATAATAGCAGCAATAAGAATAATATGTCAGTGACTTTTTGTTGAGAGAGAGAGAGAGAGAGAGAGAGAGAGAGAGAGAGAGAGAGAGAGAGAGAGAGAGAGATCCCGTCTAGCTAGCCCGGAGGGCTAGCCAATGGGGATGAAGTGTTAGCGACTTCATTTTCAAGGCCTCGGCATATGAGGGCGGTGGCCAATCCTCTCCCTCGCCGTCTAATTATCCACTGACCGTGAGGTCAGTGTACTCATCATAGCTGAGTCGGCTAGGGGGTGCTTGTGGAACAGAAATCTCGTTGCAAATTTCTGCCCCGGCGGAGATTCGAACCCTTGACCTTTCGGTCGACAGTCCAGCGCGCTAACCGCTGTACTATCGAGCACCCCCTGTCGTCAAGATATATTCATGTTTAAAGGAGAAAACAATAACAAATTTTAAAAACTACTGATTCGTCTGATGATTGCATCATTTATTTTTTTAGATGTGGGTAGTCAGACAACATCTTCGATGAATGGATTCATCTCAAGTGATTCATCAGCGCCAAAGATTCAGCAGCTGCTGGGTAACTCCCACTGTGTGGTCAATTTATTCATTATACTATACTTGTCTATAACTCATAGGACTCAGACCTGTTTAATTCTGCATGATGAGTAGTTGTTACCGGAGTTATATGATCCCTCTTTTATGTATATACAGTTATATATAATATAATTTATATATAAATTTAGATATATATATATAAATTTGAATATGCATATACAATAAAGCCTATTTTATTTTAACAAGCCTCCAGTATGTATAAACAATTATTATACATATGTATGTATATGTATATATACACATATATATACATACATATTATATATATATATATGTATGTATATGTATATATACACATATATATACATACATTAGGGTGGTCGTTAGAAATGAAAGTTGGAATCTACTGTTCTCCAAGTTTGCATTTGGTGCCATTCCATCCAGAAACATCACACAAAAAGTTGTGAGAGAAAATATTAATATTTAGGACTTGCGCAACACCATCAAAGTTTCACCATGTACCAAAGAAGCGAAAACTTGAATTGCAAGCATAATAAACCATGCATCCTCAAATCAGAATTCAATACAATGTGACTATATTATTGCACACATTATTACCAATGATTACACTGTTTGGTGATCAAGATTGCAATTATTATTATTGCTGCTTAGGTATTTAATCAATGTCAATGTGACCTTGAAGACTCTGCGGCACTCTCTTTTGTTTGTGCTGAGAACGAGTTGCGATGTTCTTCTACAACTTCTTATATAAATTGTTTTTGTTGTTCATTCCTTGTACTTGAGGCATTGAAATGCTGAATAAGGGTGACACCTAAGCTAGATCACTGATAACCTTTATGGATCTCCAGCTTGTCGAGCTCTTCATGCAGTCGTCATGCTTTATACGACCGCTTAACTGGATCGTGTTCCAGAAGTGCATCTAGTAGTTTAATTCAAGATGCAGAGCAGGTCATGGGTTGAATTTATCACGAAATGATGTTGATCTAGCCATTTTGCAAATGGTTGGGAGAAGAGTTGTATACGTTTGTGGATCTCAGAACCTTCTTTGTCTACTAGAACTGCTATGATCAATTTCTTCTCTCCCAATGACATGTCATTGTGAAAGAAACCTAAGCTTGCCAACAGCTTGGATAAATACCAGAGATTTCGGCCAAAGGGTGTCACATCGGCATCAGCAATGACCTTCCGTGGATATAAAGAGAGATAAAACAGCAGTACTAGATCGTTCCTAGGTTCAGTGGCTGCTGAATGCATTGCTGGTGGCCTGGTGGGGCTTGAAACTAATGGCGGCCATGTAGATGCATGTCCCAAATAGACTAATAAGCTTAATTAATTATTTCCGGATGCTCCCACACATATTCGTCATAAAATGAGCCGATTCTTTGACTCTAATCGCTGCTGTAGCCTAGAGGATACTTGTCTTGAAATAGCAACATCGTCAAGCAGTAAATTGCTCTCGTCGTCCATTTAGGCTACTGTTATTGAGGGGTTTGCAGCCGATGCTAGCTTCTTTAAACCTTGCCGGTCTCCAGCTTCCAGATATGCTCAGTCTCCTGAGTTGGAACTTTGTCAAAGAAGCTGCTTAGTAGTCTGAGTGATACTGTCCCTGATGCCAAGTTTTTCACGCTTATGATGATGGAGCAGTACTTTGAGCAGTTCTCTGCTAGAACGTCTCTTCAAGATGGGAGCTTGGAACCTTTGAAGCTCTCCTCTGTCCTCTAGCATGCGACATTACCGCTAACGCTATTGTAATCGGCATCGCCTTCTCACTTTTAGATGCAGACATTTAAATAATGCCCCTATAATGCTGTATATGTTAATAATAATTATGCATGGCGTTGTTGGAAACAAGTTCAGCAATGAACAAGCAATGCATGTTCACGTGGTGAAGATAAAAACATGTCTGTAAGCCTTTACAACAGGTCGAACAGGAAGGGAGAGCAAGGATATCGTTGTTTGGAACACAAACAATTACATAGAACCTTTGCATCATAGCACTGTAAGCCTATAGGGCCTAATACATGATAAATTCTGCAATGCATGAGATACTATACAGCCTAAAATATAATAATAGGCCTAATGTATGTAAGACTATGTGTATTGTGTACGGTAGTGCATTGATGACTTGGAATGTAACTAATAAAAGATCACAACATTGGACAGAATAGATCATTTTCGCAGGAATTATCTCTCACTTGTCATTTACCGCTAAAATGCTCATAAAAATAAATAATTAGCAATCACTGATGACAAAAATATTGTAGAATATATCTTTCAGCTGTGCCTAAGTAAAAATCATAAAGTATTTCTGTCAGAAAACTATAATTCTAAGACTTTGAAGTAAATAATACTTATGCTCAAAATTACGACAATTAATTGTAAAATACTAAACTTCAACGACGTTGCGCAAGTCCTAAATATTTTTCAATTCTGATAATTTTTGGGCTACATAGGTTTTAGACCAAGTGGCACGGAAGGCCGGGTTGGAGAAATATGAGATATTAGGTTGAAAATTTTCTATTAGAGATGCAACCACCCTAACATACATATATATATATATATGTATCTTGACTTTGAATTTTATAATGGTATGTTTGCATTAGATGTTCTGCAAGAAAAAGATCGCAAGATTGCGATGCTGTGCAAGGAAAAGATGCAAGTGATTCTGGAAATGCTTGAAGCAATCGATCACAGGGATGAGAAAATGGTACGTCTTTAATTTATTTATTTATTTATGTTCATTTTATACCCTGTATGTCTCTGTTTATTATCTATGTGTTTGTGTAATGTCTATGCGATGTGATGCGGTCCACTAACTACATTGTGGTTGTTTGAACACACTACATGTGCACTTTGAATTTGAACAACACCAGCTCTTGACATTCTGAACAAGCATTTTTGATGCTCTAAAATGTTGGGCAAGACCTGCAATGTGCACTGTGTAGGTGAGCAGGACTATGCCAGGACTTTTTGAGCGATCATTTCTGGTCTTTTGAGATTTTGTAAAAGACCTGCCAGGCACGATTTCACTGAACTTTGGATTGCACAAAGCCTGGAGAGAGTCCAGACCAGAAATGAGATGGCTGGCTAAACATTCTGAAAGCCATAATGCTCTGGAAAGGAGTTCGCCAAGTATAATGATTTGTAACACAGATCTATATTTAACGTGTGATATAACTCTATGCTTATAGTAACTTTATGCAGATATAATTATCTGTACTGGATGTCTGTTATAAGCCTGTTTTTAATGTTTGGGTATTTAATCCTTTGTTTATGATGAAAGATTATGTCTGTGTCTGATACACGTTTGCATTGGAGAAGAAGAAAAAGGCTGCAGCTGACATAATTGTTGGCCACAAGGGGAAGCCATGGGTATCAACTGTTTATGGCTGCATTTGTTTGGCTCCAGAGCAATAGATATCAGACTGGGTGATGCTTTTTATGCAGTCTGTTGAATTACTACTGCATCAGTTATGCTAACACATGTTTTGAAATTTGATACTCTTCCTTTGAATACGATAGGTAAGTTTTTATGTTTCAGGCGCCCTTGCCATGGCACGACTGTGTTACAGCGTGATATAAATTATTTTTCTCATCATTATCATTATTATGTTTTTGTTTTGCAGAAACTAAATGAGAATGAAACTTTTGATCCTTCGCATCTCATCAACGCAGTTTTGCAGCTCGGTAACAAAACCAGTTTCACCTGTGGTCTAATGAGATTGCTAATATGGTTTAGTTTTTGTACTGCACAGAGCAATCGATGGTGCCATTAAGTAAAACCACATTCCAAATTCATAACTGTTCGGAAGTAAATGAGGCCTTGCATAGCAGAAGATGGTAATTAACACATGCTAAGAATTACATGTACCTGTAAACTAACTTGAATGACCAGTCAATGTTGCCAAGTATTTATGAATACAGTTAGCATTATCTAGCCATGTGTGAATGGGTGGTCACATGGTTTCACCACTTGATTTCCATATATGGAGAGTTGGTTGCCTAACTTTTAGCTGCTAGATCTTTATATTGATTGCATATAGTCAGGGTACTTATTCCAAAGTTCAGTTGTCAAATGTAACAAAGATCTTAGAAGCTTTGCACTCACAGGAATCTCAAGCCCAACTTTTGTGTTGACATGAAAGAAATAACTAATAGACTTTGTACATTCCCTCCACAACTAAAACTCAAGTGAAGGTTCAGATCTGTGTAATAATAGTTTGCAGAGAACATTTTTTGTGTTAAAATATGCGCTATAGTTCTAATGTACAGTTGCGTACAGTTTTAGATGACATTGTGAGGTAGTAGATGTTATTTCGCACAGTATGAGCAAGTGAACTATCGAATAAGCATGAAAATAAATTACCACAAAAAAATGATGGATAAGTGAATAATTTATTGAATAAGGGACCAAATAAGTAATTGAGTAAATTATTGTTTGTCCGATATAGAAGTGATCCCTCAGAAAATATATAAATAAGCTTTTAGGTAAATAAAATTTATAAGTGCTTATATGACGTATCATTTCCATATAATGTGCCTACTCCTAAGAACCACCACATTTTAAAACAACCATGGATGACTTATGGTTTACTGAAATCCTGTAAGAAGAAGTCCAGACTTTATTCTAAATATTTAAAAAATCCAACTGAATGCAACAAAAGAGCTTTCACAAAATTTCGAAACGTATTTAAAAAAACTAAAATTACTGCTGAAAAACTGTACTATTCAAGCAAATTCGCTGAATGTAATAATGATCTGAAAAAAACTTGAAGAAATATTAGACTGTTGTTAAATTGTGGTAATAAATCTATCAACACGGAGGTATTTGTATTTAATGGTATAAGCACCTCTGATAAATCTGAAATTGCTAACAGGTTTAATGACTACTTTGTAAACATTGGCCCTGATTTAGCCTCAAAAATAGATATACTAGGAGACCAGCCTACATTTGACAAATTTTTGACTGACTCCCCGTGTGCCTCTATGGGCCTCTTAACTATAACTGAAAAGGATGTTACTGATGCGGCTGACCAAATACGGGTCTCCTCAAGTTGTGGAGTGGATGAAATTGACCCTGGAATTGCTAAAGCCACAATTCTAACCATAGCACAGCCACTTGCAAAAATTATAAATTCATCCTACTCCTCGGGAAGTGTTCCAGCAGACTTAAAGATTGCCAAAATTATTCCTCTTCATAAATCTGGGGAAAAAAGTAAGGTAAACAATTACAGGCCAATCTCGATTCTTCCATACTTTTCTAAATATTTTGAAAAAATCATGCACAATAAGCTAATGGATTATCTAACTAAAGTGAATCTATTATCGCCTAGCCAATACGGCTTTCGTAAGGATCATTCTACGTTTATGGCATTATTGGATATGCAGTGTAAAATTATCGACACAATAGATAATAATGAATTTTCTCTAGGAATATTTTTTGACCTGTCGAAGGCTTTCGATACTGTTGACCACAAAATTCTTTTGAAAAAACTTGAGCATTATGGAATTAGGGGTATTGTTTTGAACTGGTTTTCTGATTACCTTACAAACAGATCTCAGTGTGTTTGCTTTAATGGCTCATTATCTGGAAGTAAACGTATTACCTGTGGGGTCCCTCAAGGATCCATTTTGGGGCCATTACTATTCTTAATTTATGTTAATGACTTATCAAAAACCTCAAGAATACTCCATTTTGTGCTGTTTGCTGACGATACAAATGTTTTTATTTCGGATAAATCTTTGGAGTCTCTGTTTAAAAGAGCCAACTGTGAGCTTCAGCTAATCTCTTCTTGGTTCAAGGCAAACAGACTGTCTCTTAATATTGAAAAGACTAACTTTATAATTTTCCGCTCCCATCGCAAATCTCTGGGCCTACCCCCTCATGATTTTAGGATTGCCATGGATGGGAAATCTATCTGTCAAGTTTCATCCTGTAAATTTTTAGGTGTGTATATTGACCAACATTTGACATGGACGGACCACATCAACCATATATCTAGAAAAATTGCTAAAAACATTAGTATATTGTCTCGTGTAAGACATTGCTTACCCAGAACTTCTTTGGTTGGCCTGTACTATGCCCTAATTTTCCCTTACTTATCATATTGCATTATAGCATGGGGCTCTAACTATCACTGTCGCTTGAATGCATTGGAAATTCTTCAGAAACGTGCTATCCGTGTGATATTTGGTCTGCTCTGGAGTTCAAGCACTAAACCTATATTTCTTAAACACAAAATTCTACAGCTCTGTGATATTACTAAATTGCAAATAGGACTGTTTATGTTCAGGTATCATCATCGTATGTTGCCTCCCAACTTTAATGGATTCTTTTCCCTCGGCTCTGATATCCATGACTATGACACCAGGTCATCTAATAGTTACCGGTGTGCCAGCGCAAGACTCAATCTTAAGCAATTCTGTATTAAATGCACTGGCCCACCGGTATGGAATTCTCTCCCTGAGGACATAAGAACTGCTGTTTCCATCAAACATTTTAAAAACAAACTAAAGTACTTTTTATATTTGTGTAAATTATAATGGGGACTTAAAAAGTCTATGGGACTGCCTCCTCCTCCCCGTTTGAATGAGATACATGCTTGACCTTAAGATGTTCTCAGGCTTTGCATTTACATTTGTTGTGTGGCCCTCTGTTATTCTGTTATTTTTTGTGAACCGCTTCATATTCAACTTAACCTGATGTATGTGGATTGGTGTCTCCTCGTCTTGGTGGAATTTTTGATCCTTCACATTAACCTTTGCAGGAATTAAGTTTGTAAATGAGCCAGCCGAGTCTTAGCGGGTCTTTTAGACCTTTGTCGGCTGACTCATTGACCTGCACTGATATTAAAGACATCACAATTTTCTTGTTGAAATTTTATTGTTGTTAATGTCTGTTACTGTTATGTGAATATTGATGTGACTTGCAAGTCAATAAATGAATAAAACAAAACAAAAACAAAATGTTGAGTAAATTAACGAATTGCTCTGCATTATTCTTCCACAGAAACTCGTCTGCTGGTGGCAGTGAAGCAGATTAATGCACTGGACGGTCAGACTGCTGACCTCAGCGTCTGTTCATCAGAGGCTGACTCAGCTGCTCAGCCAAAGAAAAGAGCTGAGACTTTCAGTGGATTTGAACACAAAGACAAGGAACCAAGTGGGTTTCTGTCCTACATACCTACTTATCTGACTTATACAAGGCTCTTTACAGACTCAATTATTCATTCATTTCAAGAATTTTTATAGCGCCCTGTCAAGAAGCCCACTCAGAGGTGCTCCCAGTCCAACCATGATGATGCAAAGAGGTTTTAAGAAGCCTTTAAAACACTAATGAGTCAACCATAGGTAGCAAGCCTATCTTCAGCGTAAGACTATTCCCGACAGATTGACCTACAGTTGAGTAAGCAGCACAATGCTGGCAGGTTGTTAAATAATTGCCTTGCAACGCATTGTCTGTCAGGTTCCTTCGGTCACGGATTATCTCATTTGTTCGTTTGATTGGATAAATTTAACGTGTATGATTTAGGAATTCTTTCGATTTGATTGGATTTGATTGGATTACTTGCAGCTGAGAGAAGACGCAACGCTTCAGGGTACAGCAATAAGAAGGAGAGCAGCAGCATCCTGATTCAGAATGGACCAAATGAAATCAAGAGTCTTTCATCGAGCGAACTGCCAAGTGACACCAAGGTTAACCTACAAAATGAGAACCTTGTCATTTATATAGTGCATTTTTCAAAGGCAGAAATGCGGTCTTTGGAGGATAACAATTAGAAGATGGTATGTCTTAAGATTAGAACTAGGACATGTAACTCTCATAGCGCATTACAGTAATGAAGGTTTTGTTTTAAAAATTAGTAACATTTATATGGTTATATAATGCACTGACAACCCAAGTCCATGTATGTATTGAATTTCTACTGATTGCTGTTATTTTGTCTTTTGGTTGATGTTATTGTCGATAAACGGCTGCTACTATTACTACTACCAGAAAATTTCAAAGGCGTTCAATATTATTTGTTTATTGTAGACATTCAGACGATCGAGTCTTGTCATTTCATCAAATCTTATGGACATCAATCGTACCAGCAATAACAACGTCAGTAAATAAATAAATAATAATAAATATAAGTAAATAGATGATGTCATGACTAAGCGTTTTTCGTAAATAGGCATTATACTTGTAAGTGAGCATAATGATTGTATGTAAGCATACTTTGCTTAGTGTAAATTTCCATTGCGTAGTTAAGAAAAAGTAAGAAAAGTTTGACTGCATGCTTTGAATTCTGGAGGCACAGATTGAATTGTCAGCCGGTTTGGGGAGACTGCTGACTTCCTAAGTGTAAATTTGATCTGAGTATGGGGCATTTTATGAGCTGGTAAAACCATTGCAGGGAAATGGTAACTGAAGTAAATAAACAATGTCTTAAGCTTGTGTAACCTGTCTATTTTACTTTATAGGATTGATATTGCTCTGATGTAGTGACAGTAGTGGTGATTTCTTTTGTCACCAGATAATTTTATTGTCAAGTTGTGTATTTGCAAACGCATACAGTATGCCTGCTTATGACACTGTCGTGTTTCTATAAAGGCCTCAGTTTAGGCTATTTATAAAAGTTGACTAAATTCGGTCTGATGTTAGGTGAAGTTAGAATTGGAAGAGAGATGAGGAGCAGTGTAATTGGTTGGATTTGTTGAAACGAAACGTTCTTAGCTTTGAGTGAAAGAGATGTGCAGAGATTTCAAGAGGTGCTGCATGGATATGATTGTATTGTATTGTATCTATAAATTTATTTAGCACCTTTCAGTGAAAGAATTCTAAAAGTCTGCAAACACATACTGTCAATACGTGGCAGTAGTTTGTTACAGAGGTTGGAACAGCCTGATCTATGCAGCAATCACTATGGTAAGGTAAATAGTGGCAAAACACTGTAAACAATGGGGGAACAGACATCAGGAAGGGCTGCTGAATTTAACTAAATAGAATTAAGTGGACATGAAAACTGGATCTTTTTTCTCTCCTTTCCAAAAATGTGTCTGTTTTGTTACAGGAGAAGTCGAATCGTCGAATGAGCGTCAACCTTCTACCGAACATGCTCAACAAACTTCATCGTGACAAAGAGACTGTCGTCGTCCGATCTGTAGCGACGAGCAACCAGTCTCCCGCGAAAGCAGACGAGTGCATCGCTCCGATTCCTTTACGTGTTCCGCTCAGTTCTGACTTCCTGTCGACGCTCGTGACAGACCAGTGCGAGTCGCTTGCTCAGATTGCACACCACGTTTGCTCACTTATGGTGAGCTTGCTCAGATTGCACATCATGTTTGCTCACTTATGGTGAGCTTGCTCAGATTGCACACCACGTTTGCTCACTTATGGTGAGCTTGCTCAGATTGCGCACCACGTTTGCTCACTTATGGTGAGCTTGCTCAGATTGCGCACCATGTTTGCTCACTTATGGTGAGCTTGCTCAGATTGCACACCACGTTTGCTCACTTATGGTGAGCTTGCTCAGATTGCGCACCACGTTTGCTCACTTATGGTGAGCTTGCTCAGATTGCGCACCTCGTTTGCTCACTTGTGGTGAGCTTGCTCAGATTGCACATCACGTTTGCTCACTTATGGTGAGCTTGCTCAGATTGCGCACCTCGTTTGCTCACTTGTGGTGAGCTTGCTCAGATTGCGCACCACGTTTGCTCACTTATGGTGAGCTTGCTCAGATTGCGCACCTCGTTTGCTCACTTGTGGTGAGCTTGCTCAGATTGCACATCACGTTTGCTCACTTATGGTGAGCTTGCTCAGATTGCGCACCTCGTTTGCTCACTTGTGGTGAGCTTGCTCAGATTGCGCACCACGTTTGCTCACTTATGGTGAGCTTGCTCAGATTGCGCACCTCGTTTGCTCACTTGTGGTGAGCTTGCTCAGATTGCACATCACGTTTGCTCACTTATGGTGAGTTTGCTCACTTATGGTGAGCAGAGAAGAGTTAACCAGCTGTGGAGGGTTGGGTATTAGTGTGGGAAATGATGCTAGAATCAGTATAATAAATGCTAGGGAACTATTGCAACAAATGCTAGGGAATCAGTTCAACAAATTCTAGGGAACCATTGTAGTGTATTCCAGATAACCATTTTGTTAACTGCTATCGACCCAAGAAAGGACCATAGAATGAACCATTGTGGTATACTATACAATTATACATGCTAGTGAATCAATGTGATAAACTAATTGCTTGGGAACTATTGCGATCTATGCTAGAAACCAGTGTAATACTTTGGAATCATCATACTAATTGTCTGTTGTTAGTTTGTCTGTCTGTTGTGCTTTCTTTTTACAGAGTTTCATTACAAAGCAATCGACTGAGTTGGAAAGGTAAGGATGACGACGTCTGTCTTCCATTGAGTTTCATTGGTTCATCGTTTGCGGATATTACCTAGTTGTGAATTACCTTCCTCCTTTTTTCTCTCCTCTTTCATATAGCCATGAAAGCAATTGCCAAAAAGTTCTCATATTGTTTTTGCCATATACATGTAGTCCTGGACCATGAAATCAATTAACATTGTTATTATTTGTGTTATCTTTATTATTTTTTACCTGAGGTATTTCTGATTCATCTGTTACAAACTATATCCGGAGATGTTATTATTATTACTTTTAATAATATTATTATTTTTATTATTATTATTTTTATTATTTTTATTTTACAATTACTATTATTTAATATCTTCAACATATCAATAACAGGAAATACAATAAACTAGAAAAGTTATAGCTAAAGTTACATGTCCTCTGGCTTTGGCTCAGCTAAAGTGCCTCGAAAGGCCACCCAGTTGAAGCGCTATTATTATTATTATTATTATTATTATTATTATTATTATTTATCATTATTATTATTATTATTGCCTTCTTTGTTGTCTCACTGACAGAAACAATAAGTTTCAGAAAGGAGAGGATTGAAACGGTAGTCTGTGTGTTGTAAGGCTTAGCAGTCGACTACCATGTCCCACACCAGCTACAAAAAACTCATCTCATATAGATTTCCAGACAGTACCGCTGAAGAGGTTTATTATTAACATTTGTACATATGTTGTCATACATTGTTCAGTGCTCTCAAGTAGCAATCTAGAAATTATTCAAAGTTAGCAATTTTTACGATTAATAATGTTGTTGTTATGTAGATTATTGAGCCGACTGGTCAAAAAACTCAATTGTTGTCTGACTTGGAGACAGTGATTGATTGTTTGGTTCGTTTTTGTTCTAGTCATCGCGTAGAACTGAGTGGAATGAATCAGAACGTTTCAAAGCTGTTCCGAGAGAACGATAGACTTCAGAACGATCGGAAGCTGACCGGTTTCCAGCACGACAAGCAACTCGAAGAGTTACGAAACCTTCAGGTAAACTGAAATCGTGGCTGAACATTTACCTTTCTAAAGGACCTGTTAATCATGAGGTGCAGAGGCGGAATGTAATTATTTACAGTCTTTGGAATTGCATCGACCATCAATCTTGGAGTTGTTTACGTCTTTACGTTTACGTCTTTTACGACCATGATGGATGCAGAAAGTGTGCTGAGGGGGCCGAATTGAATGGGGGGATGGATCAAGGTATGCGGGTGGAGGACTAGCATCGAGAGGGGGGGTTATTATTGATAAGAGTGTGATGGGTGGAAATGCAACTTCATCAGTTTCTTACGGATGACATTTTTGTGTGTTCATGATGAACTTTAAAGTAGCAAATTCTGATCAGTTCATCTTGAAAGCGACACTATATAAATTTATGTTTACGATTGTTACAATTCCATTTACATTATTAAAAAAAACATTGTCTGCCACCTGACTTCTCTAATTTGCAATCCTGTCAGTTGTCGTGATATGCTGTAAGCGATTTTTAGAATTGAAATTTAAGATAACTGTTCAATAAGAAAGCTTTAATTAAAACGCTGATATAAGGCCATCATGAGAAATTGAGAATAAAGGCATTTAATTATTAATAAATCATAGAAATCTGTATTTTGCTGGTTCATGTAACTGGTTTTCTTAGCTTAACAGGTGTTGATAGCCTTGAGAGTTGGTAATGAAGATGTTCTTGTTGTCACCTTTGACTACCCCGTAATTCCTTTTTTTTATCATAATTCCATTTGAAATTCAAGCTCATCTTTGCACCTCAGATTCACATTTCGCTGTGACCTTGCGCACGTTTACAAATTTATTTAATAATAACAATAACTATAATAATAATAATAATAATAATGGTAATTATTCCTGTTTAGACGTCGATCCAGAAGCAGAAGAAGGAGCTACATAAACTGCGAGCAGAACAGGAAGCCAAACTCCAGGAGGAGCGCGCTCAGCTGCAGGGCAAACAGGATGACATCGATCGCCAGAGGGCCGAGCTAAAGACGCAGAAAGACGAACTGCAACGACAGAAGGACGCTCTCCAGCGCCAGTTCGATCTCTTCGAGGAGCAACGGCTCAACTCCTCCCGATCCCTGACTCTGACGACTCACCGAAGTGAGCGCTCAGAGTCACTTGGCGCTCGCTCTTTGAACAGTTGGGCCTCTCCCAGGCCAACCACAAGTCTCATGCTTCACGGCTACGACTCCTCCAAGACGGAAATTCCAGGCGTCACGGCAAAAGGAAATTCCACTGGAGAAAGTCTCCGCAAACCCGATGGTCTCGTTCATTTGCCGAGCACCGGAAACGAAGTTCGACGAGTCCCGGAAAAGAAAAGGTTTCCCCCGTCGGAACCGGGTAGATCCCAAATCAACAGCCCACCAACGCCAGTCAACCAAATACTTCCGATGAAACTTTCAACAAGAGGCGGTGGTCACGCCACCGCTGCCAACAACGACGCACATGCGGAAAAACCCAGCATCGGAATTTCCAAAAACTTCTCAGAAAGCTGCATCGCCGAAGCGAGTGCCAACGTCAGCGGGGCACCGCACGCTGGTCCCCCGTTCGCTGCAAATCTCTACACGAGCAGGTCCCAGCCGCAGATGAATTTTCCAATCTCCGCAATTCCGCAGCACGTCAAGTCGAACATTCTGCCGATGAAACTCGCCGGAAAGTCCAAATCGACGCCGTCGTCCGCGGACAACTCTCCGACGAGATCAGTCGCGACAGCTGGCGTCGACTTTCAGTCAAGTTCCGCCGACGTGAAACATAATATGCAAAAGACGCGGATTAAGAAGGAATCGGAAATAATATATTTTTGAAGTCACGTGGATTGTTTGCATATCTGCGGTTCTCCAGTGACGATGCAGTGTCCGCTCTGCATTCGGAAGCGCCTCCGAGTAGAGGAGAGCTTGAAGGCGCGCTATAACAAGTGCACATACAAACAAAACAAACAAGACGAACTTTTATCCACACTTTCTTCTTATCACATGCTATGATAATAGAAAGTAAGAGTAAGAAGGGTAAAGAAAGCTAATGTCTATCTAATCTGATCTGAAACTTCCTTGGGGTCGTCCATATATTACCTACGCAAAATCGTATTCTTAACTTCCCCTTCCCCCGTACGCAACCGTACATTTTGTTGACCCCCTTGCCCCATGCGTAGTTGCGTACGTGCAAATAAGCTGCTCTACCCAGTTACAATTAAGCTATAGCTAAAGTTACATACGAAACATGTATTTTACCGTTGGCTATTATTTATTCTTGCTAAGCATCATATTTGTTAGCTAAAATTTGTTAACTGTTATGGTTTACTGTTTAGATCAGAACAGAATATCATTTTAATGTAGTCAAATGCCATCGTATGACTATAGGATAATACAGTTATACACATGCTAATATGGACGTCATAATTAGACTTTTTGCATACATGTACGTACATTGTGCCGAGACCCCTCCTCTCCATACGCACCCATATGCAAATCGCCTAAATCCCGTGACCCCTCCATGCATTCATAACATATGGACAACCCCTATGGCAGTTACAATGCATGTTGGATCAATTTTGTAGGTTGCTTCAAGTGTAACCGTAACATAAAAAAAAATTGTAATTGGTAAGGGACACCGGAAGCTTGCTTTAGCAGATAACTTAAGTAATTCCAGGTTTAATAGGAATTAGTTATATCTGTGACCTTTGGGCTTTTTTTAATTGCAATGCAGTCAGAAGAAGCTCTGTTGATTCTTTCATGTGCCCTTACCCTTTGTGATAAGGATACCTTTTTTTCTTGTGTGAGGCGCTTTTGTTCATTGACCATTGAACATGTTTTCAGTTTCTGTGTACTGATACATGTGTATATGTGAGTATTTATATAGCACCTTTGAAAACGTCTCAGAAATGCCGAAACAGATGTGGATTGTGGAGCCTATTATTAATTATTAGCCAAGTATGTTTTTGTTGTTGAATTGTTTGAGCATTCCTTTTTCTAAATTATTCGACAGTTGGATTCCATTCATCTTTTAATTAATTAATTAATCTTTTCTGTACATTGCAGGCAATTTTTGCACTTGAATTTGTTGTGTATTTCTGGGTAATTGAACTTTTAGAGTTGTTGCTTTGAGGCCTTTATAAGCTGGAAGCTAATCATATGGTACAATGAACATCATTTTTATATAGCACATTTTCTGATAATGCCCTGTTTAGAACATATACACCAGCTTTCATTCTGATTTACCACTTGATGTGGCCTGCTTTACATGAATTGTGCAGTGCATGTACCAGTTTGAAGTGCAATATTTTTACATCACTTTTTGAGAACCTCTTAACTTTTTGTGACATGCGTGTACTATAGTGTGTCTGGGAAATTTTTCAATTTTTAATGTCAGATTGTATAGTATAGATCTCGAGATTTCTATAGCGTCGTGTGAGAAATTGTCAAAGCACGTTTATCATAGATTTCTTATGAAGTTGATGACTTTCTTAAACAATTTGTGACAGATGTTTGAACACAAAGTTCGGGTAGACTGTGTGTAAATATTGTCTCTGATTCAAGTTTTGACATCTAGAACATTAATTTCCAATACTATTCAATTATTCATCTCATTATTCAGAATAGTTCAAATTTTAAGTAAAAGAATGCTCGTTTGGGATCGTATGTATTGACATTTGACAGGATGTATTTGCAGAATTTTATAATTCTTGAACGTCAAATCTGTGTTAATTAATCTGTGTTATTTTACATCGCGCTGATAATTTGGCTATTCGATATTTTTGTTTTATGGATTGCACACGTTGCATTTTAGTTGATTACTCGTGAGTTTTGAAGCAGCTATTGTTCCGTTGTCTATTGTTCTATTGTTCTATTGTCTATTTTGTGTGTTCAGCAAATGCATTGTGCAACTCAAGACCTGCAAGACTGTTTTTTTGTGGAAGTGTGCAATCTCTTCTCATACTTATAAATTTATAAAGCACTTCCTACCACTTTACTGACGAACGTCCACCCAAATGCATGTAGAACTGATCCCCGACATTGTCAAAGGGTTAACGTTAAGGGTTAAAGGAACCATTCCATTTAGTTGGTCTTAACAGTGTTGTATATAACCATATGATTGTAGGATACAATCTATGATTATAGAGGATCAAAACCATGTGATCAAACTGAGCAAAACTGATATAATTTAAGATTGATGTACATAATCATGTCATCATGAGCTATATAAGCAAAGATCATAAATTGTATATAATTTTGTGTCATCGTAGCAAGATCATAAATGCATTCATGAGCAAAACCTGTGAACTTCAAAAAGCATTTTAATAATTGTTTTTAAACAAATGCTGTGTTCGTAGTTCACTTACTAAGCTTATAAACAAACAAAAGTAAAAAACAATAATATACACCATTGTAATATTCCCGTTAGTGTTAGAATGAATGTCACATAATTTCATGATGTCACGCTTCTCGTTAACAAAAGTCTGTTCTCAAACTAGCAAATTCCGCACAAAAACTTTTGCCCTCATTAACAACAATGGAGATTTCTGAAGAGAACAAATTATCTACACGTAAACATGCCTTGCCTAGAGGCAAGTACCAACACCTTACAATACAATACAATACAACTGATATTTGATAACGCCCTTCTAAGGCCTTCTTACACAGCTCAGAAGTGCTCATGTCTCTGTGGCGTAATTGCAATTGTATTAGCAATTTTGTGAGTGAAGGACTTGCTCAAGGCCTTATACAGAAACTGCCTTGGACGGGAATCGAACCCTCACTCTCAGCATTACAGGCTCACCGCTCTAACCAATCAGCCAACGTGCCTCACAATGATAACATGGATCTGAAACACCATGGCGAGCACTGCGAAAGATGCTTTCATACAAATTACACAATAACACAAAAAACATGCTTCAAAAAACATAACACCCATTGTACGATTGCAAATCCTAAGCAGAATTGTCTGCTCAAAGCAAACATTAAAGACACCGTTATAAATAGAGATTTCGCAAGTTACACGGTCTATTGTATTTGAAGTATCAGTGTCCTATTATTATTATGCCGACATTAAACTTTGGTATAATAATAATAATAATACACTGTCACTCCAAATACAATAGACAGTATTCGGCTTTTCTTATTGTGACCACAGTGCAACAATCACCATTATACAGCCTCAAATACTCTGCTTTGTTAAGGATGTCGCTATGAATTAATGCTCTAAAGCTGCTCAAATATGGGGTACACACCTTGAGCATGTTAGGATCTAGTGCTTACATACAAAACATGTTATTCCAAAGCAAACAAGATAAGCAAATGTCAACAACACCATTTTGAAATCATCTTTTAAGTAATATGCCCTCTCAGTGTAAACAGTTGACACTTATCAGTACACTACCGCAAATGATCAAACTATACTTTAGACATTCATTAAAGACTTCAATCAATTTAAGGCAGAAGTTTTCTCAGCAAATCTAATCAATCAAATCAAGGAATCAATCGGTGAACCCAATCACAGCAACTGAATCATGGAATCCTTTAAATCTTTCAACCAAAGTCATCAATCATTGCAATCAATCCATTCAATCAATCAATTAAGCCAATCAAACAAATTTCAATCCATTCAATCAATGGTCAACCCAACCAGAACAATCAAATCAAGCAATCTAATCTGTCAAATCAAGCGGTCAATAATCCATCCATCCATCCAACCATTTATCCATCCATCCATCCATCCATCCATCCAACCAACAAATCCCATCAAACAATCAAATTCATTATTTCACGATATCGTATAAGACAGAGGTGTCAAACCTTTTTTAATGGCGGGCCAGTTTGAACATCTTCTAACAAGCCGCGGGCCAGTGTGAACATCTTCTAACATGTGGTGGGCCAGGGTGTTGAAGTTCCTGAGCAAAATTGGGTAGTGATGTGAGAGGGATCTCTGGGATTGGTCAGCCAACTCCCAGAAAAGTCCAAATATTGCGAAAAGATCTTGATTCAATGTCCACTTTTCGCTTCTTATTAAATTTTGACAACATTTTAAATAATTTTTTAATCTTTAGGGAAGGCTCCGCGGGCCAGAAAAAAATCGTCGGCGGGCCAGAAATGGCCCGCGGGCCAGCTCTTTGACACCCCTGGTATAAGAGCTCAAAAACTGTTACTTGCAATCTGTTATCGTACTAAGGGTCAACTAGCACTTCAGCGAGTCCAACACCAAAAATGTTGCCGTCACTGACGTAAGTCACATAAAACAGTGTCTGGCGAATCTGGAAACTTCCAGCAATGAGTGTCTACTAAAGTGACTGGTAAATCAATATAAGTCGTTAGTGTTAAGCAAATGTCAACAACAAGCAAATGTCAAGCCACATTCCAGACCAAAAACCATGAAAAGCAAGACTTCATCATTACCTCATCACAAAAATAGTTTTTATGCAAACACACATAAAAATTCAGCACAGGTCTTCAAACCGAATATACACCAAATGTTGAAAATGATCAAACTTTCAAAAAGAGCAACACCATTGAAAATGATCAAACTTTCAAACAGAGCAAACACCATTGAAAATGATCAAACTCCCGGAGCAGCGGCTGAGCAATCCTTTACTTCAACAAGGTCATGACCTGATTACATATAATTACAGCTCGAGCCTGTGACCCAAAGATGCCTCTGAGGTCCTGCCCAAAATATACAGGACATGACTTCACATCATGTGTCAAGCAGAACACATAAATTACTGCCTAACTGACCCTGAAACCTGGTAGGTCATGACCTAAATAATCCATGTCATGACCAATGAAATGTAATGAAACCAGGTCGAAGGGGGACTGTCACCTCCAAGATGAACAGTGACATACTCGCAAAACAAAATTCGAAATAATAAATTTTGAGTACGAAGTAAGCTAACTTTACTGAACAAACAAGTGTGACTTATTACTCAATGGTCAGTGTTGGACTGTCAGGCTCAGAGATGTTGGGTTCATATCCCGACCGTGGCAGAAATTTATTTCAACCGTGGCAGAAATTTATTTCAAGATGTCTGTTGTACCTCTAGCCAACTCAGTTTATGGGTACATTCTATTTTTATTTTTTTGTATAGCACCCCTTCAAGCTTTCAGAGGCGCTCCCGACTACAGCACAGACACTGCATCAGAGTTTTCACTGCGAAGCGCACGAGCAATTACGAGTGAAGGACTTGATCAAGGTCCCTACGCGGCGACTTGAGGTGAATTCGAACCTGGAATCCTCTGGCTACAAGGCATCAAACCCACCACTACACCACCGCGCCCCACATATGCCAAGGCTAAGAATATGAAGTGACATTGAAGTCACTAATACTCCATACTCATGGCTGAAGCAACTGGTCTTCTTACGGTGATTTACAAAACTCAACATTGAAAAAACTGCATAAGTAAGTTAGGTAGTAAAAACACACGCATTTGAAGCAAAAACACAAAACTTCTTGCGCTACATCATCATCAACTTGTGCTGCCATAAAAAGGATTCTTTTTTAAGCCATTCCCGTGAGAGTGACCTCCTTTGACTATGGAGCCTCTGACAATGGGACCATATTCATTGTTCTATTCTTTAATAACCAGAACCATTGTCATAATCAACTATGCCATTTCCTTCACACTGGAACAACATCCTTAATCACTGGAATCATTCCTCTGCCCAACATAAAACCATCACAACAGGACATCAGCATACACTACTGATAATTTCATACCACAATTTGTGAATGCAAGAAATCTTGGACTTCCACAACATTCAAACATCAAACTATTTCAGACATCACAATATTTAGATGTCACAATATTTGACCAAAATACTCAGATTATTCCAATGTACTGAGGACGACTTTAATTTTTCACTTCTCTGCGAAAACACCATGAAGCCGTCGAAACATGCAAAGCCCACGATGATCATGGACTGAAGCGAAAAATACCAAATGGATGAAAGTTGACGTCCAGTGCAGATTTTCATGGGAATTGAAATGATCGGTTACACCTGAAAACAAATTATATAAAAGAGTAAAAAGATTCAGTCAATACTTGCATGAACTTATCATAAACCACCAGGACAGTACACAGCTTTTGACTGTAAATATGAATAACTTTCAAGGCAGAGATTTTAAGTTGAGAATTTAAAACCAATTATCTCATAAATGCACTTTTTAGATGGTCACCTTTGAACGTGAAGTTTTTTTAAACAATTTGAAGTAAACTCTGACAAGCCTAACTCAATAATATCAGCAAATCCTCAAGGTAGGACATAATTAGGCGCAAAAACCAAGATTTTTGTACTTTACTAGGACTAGTGAGTCAAATGTGTATGGGTTGTTTTTTTAGCCTTCGAAGGCACCACATTGTGACATAGCTAACTCATAGATCTGAAAGATAAACAGATGCTGCAAGACATTGTTTTTGATGCCCAGGACAAGAGGTGCAAACAGTGGAAGATATTTCTTGAAGGAACAAGGAAGTCTTTGAAAAGATAACAATATGCCAAAATTTTGTAAATCATAGTCGTAAACCAATCCAAATTTCTAAAACTAATATTTATGGCAGACTTTTATGACACCATGACACCTTTTAGGACCTCTCAATGACACAACAAATACTGCAGACTAAAGTATGCTTTTTAAACTGCGATGGTAGGTGCGTCTAAAAACAGGATGAGAACGTAACTAACATTAAGCTGTGCATGCAAGATGCCCTTCACAGAAGCACTTTGAAATAATGGGTCTTTTCAGCGCTCATGAATAAGCTGGTGCCCTGCGTTTGGCTTTCGAGTGGCACTTTAGAAATCTGGAGATTAAATTACAATTTTCCGATGACAAATGCTTAAAATATTCTGCTCATAATATACCTTCAGCCCACCCTAAAGACACCTTTGTTAGATAAAATTTAGTAGGTAGAAGTGCAGCAACTCCTTAAAATACTTTATAGACACTACATTTGGTATCTTGACAAGTCATACATGTATACACCAACAGACAATATTTTTCAGCAGAGAGAGAAAACGTGCATTAAAACTTAAAAAGAAGAACTTTTCAAAGAAGTTAAAAAATTAATTTAAAAGACTTTGCATCACCTGTTTAGTTGTGCGAGTCATTTGAAATCCTCGAGAGCCGTCCGGTCCCTTGGGTTGTCTCATCACACCAAACGGATCGGTCGATTTCATGCCCTCCCCACCGTTACCATCCCCCGCTTTTCTCTGCATCCTGGGGCTTGTACCAGGGCTATTCCCAGCCAACGTGCTCTCTTCCTGGGCCTTCAGACGCCTCTGGACCCACGGACTTTGTGATGGACTTTCATAGCCTCCCTTAGACCGATTTTCTGGGCTAGTTGACGGCGCAAGGTCGCCGGCTGCAAGTGGCGAAGGACCATGAGCACTTCGACGTCTTAGGCTTGTGGGGCTCGCTCGTGGACTCGACCTTGGACTGGATCGAGGACTTGAACGAGGCGTTGAGCGTGGCGACCCGCAAGGACTCAGTCGGTTTGGGTCAGGAATCGGGGTCAGTGAGATACGACCGGGAACCGCCACATTTTCATCACGCTTTGGCAGCTTCTTACAATCACCCTTCGGTCGGTTATGGTCACCCTGCGATCCTTCGTCGTTGGATATCTTCTTTCCGACGGGGGATTCCTTTCCCCCGGTCCTTTTCTCCTCCTTTCCAATCTTCTTCGGAGGTGGAGCAAGCAGAATCACCTTCGTGGCTTTCCGTATCTCTCCGTTTCCTCCTTCGTCTAACTTTTCGGATGCGGCCTTCGCCGACTCGTGTTTTTCGTACTCGATGAGCGCACAGACGTTATTTCCGACTTCCGGGTGCTTCGCGAGATGCTTCTTCACATCCTGAGGAACCGGTTTTCCCGGTCGGAGAACCCGGATCAGCGCAATCTCTCCAAATTTGGAAAACTGCTCTGCGACATCCTCCACTGTTGGATTCTCAAACGGCAGATTGAAGGCCACAATTGTTCGTGACGGGGTCGTCTCATCGTAATCAGGCAGTGGCTCCTTTCTCCTGACCTTTGTTCCCTCGTCGTTGACCTCCAATTTCTCTGAACTATGCAGACAGTGTGCCACGACACGATAGTCCTTCGTCAGTGACTTGACCTTACGGAACGAGGTCACCAGCTTGAGGCTGACGTATCCGAGCTTGTTTCGACGGACGTGCTTCAGCATGAAAGCGTCGTGGATGATGTTTTCGTTCGAAAAATAGAACTCCACCTTGTCTACGATTCTCTTTTTCAGTTCGTCAGGTGGAATCTCGAAATCGGGGTCTGTCTTCCCCTCCCGCGTTCCGTCTTGGTCCGACGCCTCTCCGCTCAGGGCGCACTCGTCATCGGTCCCGTACATGGACGAACTGGCCGATCCGGAACTATAGCCGGTGAAAACCTCCACCGTTGCGTCATCCTTCAACTCTTCCACGCGAAGAAACGGCGCTATGATCTTCCCATCGACCGATATCGTTGGAGCCGGCCCAAATTCCTCTTCCTTGTTTTCCCTTTCACCACCCAACCCTTCGGCCAAGTCAGCAACCTCGCCCATCATCTAGCCTAGACTGTCAGCAACTTCGTTAGCCTAACAGTCCAAATTAAACGGCTGCGAATCCTGACAGTACCTGCCGAGGGAAGGATGCGAAATTCTTAAGGGAAACCGGACACGCTCCCAAACCGTCCGTCCCTCACGATTCCATAAACAATAAAACAACGGGAAGAATAACAATAACAGGAAGTGCGACCTCGGAGTGCGACTTGACAACGTCTTGTTCTTTCTCAGCGTTTATGGTGCGCTATTTAAGGAAGTAAATAAGTAATGAAACCAATGGTGGGCTTTTTTGTTTCATTATTATATTCCTATGCATTTCAATATTATTTTATACTCGGCCTACTCCATTGTATGTGTAAATCAGTTCTAGGCTAATTTTAGAGTGAAATTTCACGAATTGCCATGAAATCTAAGACGACTTAACCTAATAATGATTATATAGGCTACTTAAGGTGTCTTGATTATCGCTTCTCGTATAGCTGCTAATAGGCCTAATTCAGTGTAGTTATTAAAAATTATAATCATAATGATCAAATGTCATAAATATCATATTTAAATAATAATTCATAATTCTGTGTAGGTCTATCGCAAAGTTGGTACTAAAATTCATGATGTAGGCCTATAGGCTATTGGACTACGATTTGCAGGGCCACCGATCGAGGGCCAAATAGGCCTAGTGAGGAGGATAAGGTCCAAAAACACAGTGCATTGTGCATCTTGTGGATAAAAGCAACAATTTTTTGCAACCTTAAGACAAACATATATTAAAAAACTTTTCAGCAGCCAGAGGCATAAAAAATTCACCTTCAAACATAGCCTACTTAAGCAGAAAGTTGCAAGTAGACCTATGTTAAAAATACACACGCATGCTCCAGAGTTGTTATAGGCCTACAAGTAGGCATAAATCTAGCGGCAGTCTAGGCTATATTGCACTTATAGCACAAAATAGATAAAGCGTAGATTTTGGTGCCGGATGACTTAAAAAAGGTCATCAACCTTTTGGGCCGGAAAAATATATACATGCCCCAGGTAGTAGATCCATGGTTTTTATGAGATTTCGACCAGATGACTAAAAAGGTCATCATAAGTTTCGGGCGGGAAGTTCGTGACATTTTCCCCCAATAGGCCCTAGGTCATCAACTTTTTGACCGAGAAAAAAATTTCGGGGCCGCGCTTGTCCTAGACCCAACCAAAGCCCAAGTTTTAAAGCCCCCCCTCAAAACAGAAACCAAACTCCGCCCATGTGAGTAGGCCCCGGGGCTGTTTACGCATTTTAGACTAATTAAACCTCATCATTAGCCTACGTATGAATCCAAGACGCGAATGCGGGGCTGTCTGTTCTGTTTTAAGATTGGTGTCAACTAAGATAACTGCATAATTGTACATTGTAACCGGTTGCGATCTTGGACAACAGAATTGTTCAGTAAACGGAAAAATATAATTGCCTCTATAGATTTGTAATTCCCGACTCTCGCCCCCTTGCGGTGATATTTGCTCGTCAATCAGAGCCACCCATCGTCCTCATCTGCAACTCCACGGGCGTAGTAGAGTAAGTTGATAGGCCTACTAGGTTCGGCTCAGTCATCTATTGGATGTGGATTCATGGTGTAGCCTGTGGTAGATGAATTCGTCAGCTAAAGTAGCCTACTTATAATACAGAAGATGAAGTTGAACGACTGAAGTTGTTCCATGCAGACTGCTATAATAATAATATTAGCCTACGTGACCTATGTGTGGAAACCATTTTAAACGATTGCTTTGAAGTGAAGCACTATAGCATACGCGCCACGTATGTAGCCTATATCGTGACATTACCGTATCTGATAATATAATCTACGGACCTATCTAGAATTCTAGATTATTGTATTGTGTTCTGCCTATAGGCTACTTTACTGAGTCTACTCTAGGCTACTCTATTGAACTAACTCTAATTTGCTCTACTCCGAATCTGCTCCAGTCCATTTCACTCTGCTCTACTCTATACGGTATGCTACATGCAATGTAGGCTAATACATGTGTGTTAGTGTTGTACGTGAATGGGTGTGTGTGTGTGTGTGTATGTGTGTGTGTGCGTGTGTGTGTGTGATCGTCCGTGTGTAGGCTATGCCTACAATATTAATTTTTTCTGCATAAGTATTACATGACCTAAATGTACAACGACATCTTAGGGCGGTACTAATTAAATTATAAATAGAACACTTAAAATATGACCGATCAATTTTAATTTATTTGCTATTTGTAATTAAGCCTAATAATTATAAAGTGTAAGCACTCCACATGCTTGGCGGGCGCGAAAAGAAAATCGCACCATCCCAAATGAAACGATGAAATTTTTTAGCGATCAATTGATTAGTTCATTTGTTAATCGCAAATGTTCACAGCTCTGGAACAGACGGATCTATGTGCACATTGTTCCAATACATATTCTGAGCTTTGCCAAGCAGTAACCTGCAGGACAATGTTCTGACAGTGGCATTGCAAGGCTATCTAATTGTTATCATCTGCAGCATATAGCTGAGCTTCATGCCTCAGTTTCACAACCGGTTCTGACCGGTCGGTGAAGAGAGGATTAGTTTTCGAAAGGAAGGAGCTATCCCGGTGACGAAAGAAGCGGAAGAAAGAAGTGGAAAAGGAGTGATCAGGAGAGAAGATGGATGTGGACGAAGCTCTTCTGAGGATAGGAACATTCAACCGATGGCGAATTGTCATCTATTCTATGGTCTGTACCAGCGTCACGTTCTCCGGATGCTGGCATATGATGTCCATTGTATTCACAGGTCAGTTACTCACTCATTCATTCACTCACTCGCTCACTCACACGCTCACTCACTCACTTACTAACTCACTCACTCATTCATTCACTCACTCACTCACTCACTAATTCACTCACTCACGCACTCACTCACTCACTAACTAATTTACTCACTCACTCTTTCACTCATTCATTCACTAACTCATTCAAGCACTCACCACATTCACTCACTCACTAACTAATTTACTCGCTCACTCACTCATGCAATCATTTACTGACCCACTCACTCACTTGCTAACTCATTCATTCACCCATCAACCTATGCACCCAAACGTAATAACGTATACATTTAGTTCCCTATTCATTTAATCATTGAATCACTTAATCACCCACTTAATCACTCAATCACTTAATAACCCACTTATAATCATTTAATCACTTAATCACGCACATAATCATTTTACCGCTTGCTCGCTTCCTAGCTGGAAGATTATTCAGTATTTTGCTACATGCATGCGCCCGTTCACTGGTTCAATTACTGGCAATAGATCAGCTACTTATTACTTAATCAATCAATAAATCACTTAATCACTCACTCATTCAAGCAAGTCATACGCTCAGTCAGTTACTGCCAGTCTTACCTACTCTCCAATTGATTTGATGAGATTAGATTAGCTCACATCTCCTAAGTACCCTGCTAAAATCGAGGTCATCTTAAATAGGCCTATATTAAGCTAAAAAAAAACTGTGATGATGTCGATGCTAATAATGATGCTGGTGGTGGTGGTGGTGGTGGTGGTGGTGGTGGTGGTGGTGGTGGTGGTGGTCGTCGTGGTGGTGGTGGTGGTCGTGGTGGTCGTGGTGGTCGTGGTCGTGGTGGTGGTGGTGGTGGTGGTGGTGGTGGTGGTCGTGGTGGTCGTGGTGGTGGTGGTGGTGGTGGCTCTGCCACTACTACTGCTGCTGCTGATGATGATGATGACGACGACGATGATGATGATGATGATGACGACGACAATCATGACCATGATCATGGTCATGGTCTTCGTCGTAATGATCATGTTCACGAGTAGAAGACGCCTGTTTGACCCCCATTTTATTCATATAACGTGTTCTTGACCGCAATAACTCCGTGTGTTTGGCACGTCCAATTACCACCGGAAACGCAGATAATGATGGGATAGCATGTTCCATTTAATACACGCCAACCCGGGATGACATAGCAAAGCCATGTGAATATGTACATATATATATATATATATATATATATATGATGCGTATGTATAGCCTAATGTATATGTTATATATATATATATACGCATTGATATAGGCCTAGATCATCATGTGTACGCATATATTCATGTACAACTTGTACATATCTATGATGTGAATATTATACAAGGACGAATATTACGCACGATTTTAAGGTCGGTATTGTTGAATTGGCGTTGTGCCTGTCAATCACTTTAAGGTTCAGCTTATTTGGCGACACGAATTAACAGCTATAGTGCCTCTGCAGCTCTGCTCTCTACATTCTGCCCTTAATTTTACATTGATGTCTCTGTGACTCTGTCATTTAAGGCTACATGCACTGCCCTATACTCTAGTAATCGTGATCGTAAACTCGGAACTTCTATAGTGCCTCAAAGCGAAGCGTGGGAGCTAGCTTATTCTCAGATGCTCAGTCAAATAAAAGTCGGTAGGCAGGGATCAAAATCCGGAGAGTCAGGCAGGCAGGCAGTGATGAGTTAGACAGCTATTGTGAATGATGTTAAGAGTTGAAGCTGCGTGGAAGGTTGAGGGAGGTTGAAGTATCAGGATAGTACGGTATACCTGCGAAAAACCATGTTTTCGGTTTCGAGTGAAAGACCTGTGGAGATGCAGCAAGGGGTGCAGTAGCAGCGCCAGGGGCTAGAGGCTAACCCCACCCCAAAAGGGCATCTGTTTTTTCCCATGCAAAAATTCAATATTTCCATGATTAGCGCCCCCACCCCAAATGAACCAAATGACCTTTAAAAGTAGCATTTCTACGAGATTTCGATAGGATGACTTTTAAAAGGTCCTCTAGTATGTCCTCTGCTCTTGTCTGCTCTCTGTCCTCTGCTCTACATGTAGAGAATATAGACGAACCATAGAAAGGCCATTGAGGCGGGAATTACGGGGTAAAACCGGCCAGGGCCATGCGGTCGCTAGACGCTAGATAAAAACATATTTATAGGCCTGCCATTTACATGTATCATTTTATTTTATTTTGTGGCTCCTTGCACTAAGTTTCGTATAAATCTCTCACAAATCAAACCATAGAGGTGTCAGTAAGCTGCCACGAGTCCACGACTATTAATTAACCATAGCCTACTTTTGCCACCAAGTGTTTTCGTTCCAGGGGGAGAACCAGAGCATCACTGCAAACTGTGGGAGAACGAAACGCTCGAAAGTTCCATTCCTCTGGTTCTTGGAAAGGGCAAAAGGTGGCGCTACTCGCAGTGCACTCGCTTCGTCAATTCGTCGCTTAGCAACGCAACGACGTCATGTCCGAACGGATGGACGTACGACAGACAGGAGTTTGAAGAGACCATCGTCACAGAAGTATGCAAGAAGATTTTATAGCGCCGCCTCCTACCTCTTGAAATGAATGAATGAATGAATGAATGAACATAGGCTATAATAACAGGCTATTACAATAATATAATTTATTCGTAATATAATAATATAATTTAATAGAATAATAATAGGGCCTATAGTTTACCGGTATTCGTAAACAGCTTCGTTAATTGGAACGCGGTGCTCATGGGAAAACGCTGTTATTGAGGTTGACGACGATAACTATGATGATAAATCTGGAAGAATGTTCTAATCATAATGGTTGGGCCTATCATCCATCTCATCGGCTGCTAGATGGAAATACATGCAACGCATGAGTTTTGATCCCATTTTAATCGTAAGCGATTCACGATATGAATATTACATGAAGATCTATCACTTATGGAAACAGTTAAAATTAGAAATACCAATTACTTGAAGAACTCGTCTTTCACACATGCGAAATTAACAGCTAGGTCTACCGTCTACTCATAAGTTCACAAGTCATGCAACCATTCGCCCTACTATGCTAAGTGGAAATCAGAGCTGTCAGTTGTCATTATTGTCAGTTAAAGCTCGGACATGGCCATGATAATGCTGATTACGACAATGCGGCAATTATGGTGATGATGATGATGATGATGATGATGATGATGATGATGATGATGATGATGATGATGATGATGATGATGATGATGATGAGTACGACAGCGACGACAGCGATGATGAAATAATGCTTCTGCTGTTGGCAATAATGAGAATGATAATTATGATGATGATGATGATGATGATGTTGATGACGACGACAATAATGATGACGATTTCATTGTTGTCGTTGTGTCAGTGGGATCTCGTCTGTGACAAGAACTACTTGGTCGAGGCATCTCAGTCAGTCTTCAACTTTGGTGTGATGGTCGGAGCGTTCGTGTTCACGATGCTCGCTGATCGAATCGGCAGGAAGCCAGTGCATATCCTCTGTCAGTACACGATGCTTGTTCTTGGATTGGCAATCGCATACTCCGGAAACTATGTCACCTTCGTTGTTTTGCGGTTCTTCCAGGGTGCCATGAGAGAGGCAGGTTGCATGTGTCCCTTGAAAAAAACTGATGATCCATTTTTGTGTGTATTCGATTGGCTGTTGGCTGACTGATTGATTAATTATTGATTCATTGATTCATTCATGCATTCACCACCCTGAACGCACACTGCTTCTAGATTTGAAAATAAGTGGAATATTGCTTCAGACTGTGTCTTAGATCACAGTAACTTCACACCTGCTCTTCGTTCTCTACAGTACACTGCATGACTTACTCAGACTTAGGCTATTGTCTGTGAACGTATCCTCTTCAAGTTGGCGCTCTTCAGCTCTTCATGTTCAGGACAGGCGCAGAACATCTTTCATCCTTATAGGATAGCACACTGTAATTCTGTTAAATATCGTTTCTCTCTTCGAAAGTATGTGGTTCATGGTGCACGTCTTTTCTTTGATCGGCGTTCATTAACAGTTAGTGGTCCCTTCATCTCGTCTCTTTTAGCGATTCTGTCTTTCGTTCTAAACTGACGACGTATACCTCTTCCAGTCAACTTATCCACTTAACGGTTATCCGGTTTCACTGTGCACATCTGGACTTTGTGTTGAATTGTATTGTATTAGTTTATTGAACACATCACAGCATCATAAAACACAATGCAATCATGCAATGTAGCCTGTCTCTGCCTTGGGAAACACGATCTTCGCTGATCTATAGACCTAATATTTTACTGATCGATTTTCTCAATTTATCCATTGACAGACTACTGATCGATAGCATTATTTGTTTACCAATTGAATCACACATCGATCTGCTAATAATAGGCTATTAGTTTTCTGTTTAATTAACTGGATCCATCTTTTAATTAGCTACGTGTCTGATTAATTGATTGATTGACTGATGAACTAATTAACTGATCGATTGGTTGATTAATTGAGTTATTGATTGATTTAACATAGGGAGCTGGATTGGTTGGTATCGTGATGGCGTGTGAGTTGTTCCCAGCTGTTCATCGGACTTTTGCTGGAACCGCTCTGGAACTGTTCTGGGCAACTGCCTGGATGGCCCTCGCCCTCATAGCCTACCTCACTCGCCACTGGAGATACCTCCAACTGGCAGTTACCATACCACCCATCTGGACACTATCCCTCATATGGTAAGTCAAGCGAATTCTCCACGATTGACTCAAGGACATATTTTACCAGCGCACGTTTACATTACTTTACCTTTAATTCGATCTACGTCTTGGACATTTCTAACGGCGCTATAGTAATTCATTGACTAGAAAGCCTCACTTATCTCTGTCATACCACATAATTCTGAGCCTCTGCTGATTAAAGGAAGGAAGAAAGGAAGAAAGAAAGGAAGAAAGGAAGGTGAACGCTGCGCCCATTGTGGAATCCCATGGTTGTGTGAAATACAGCCAACCTCTTTATACCAACCTCTGACCAGTCTGAGTCAATTGAGAGCAGTATGCCTCTGACTTCAAGTGAAGGTCCAACGAATAATAAATAATTACGCAGCGACTATTATGTAAATCTTATCGTAATGTACTGCAGCTTACGTGGACTCGTGATTTATCGCAATTGTACAGTAACTGTTACTCTGATTAATTATGCGTGTGATGATGGCGATTATGATTATTTTGGTTAGATTATACATGTAGTAAAAAAAGTAGTAAAGTCCCATCCCGTTCCATGAGGAACACAGGGAAGCGCTCATCTCCTTTTCCATAGCCCTGGGCCAGCAATGGACGAATCCCAAGGTCCTGGACCCGGGGCCAGTGTATCTCAGGACTTGCTGTTTACTTCCCAGCTTACGCCGGTACCAAATTATACTGCTTGGTGACAGAGGCACGTGTGCGTGAACAACTTGCCCAAGGTCGTTACCCGGAGTCAAACCCGCAACCTTCCGCTCCGTGAGCGGACGCGTTACTGGTTCGCCACCAGGTCGCACATGTAGCTTCTATGGTATTCTAGTCTGATATTTACACGCTTTTTACTCTATATGCTTTGGATTTCTGAGTATACACTTACTATGTGTACTGCATATCGTTGTGTGTATTTTCAGGTTTCTTCCGGAATCCGTGCCATGGCTCGTGGCCAACGACCGTATCGAGGAGGCTGAGGTCATCCTTCGAAAGGCAGCGAAGCATGGCGGTGTCCAGCTTCCGGTTCCAATACTACACAACCATCTAAAGGTGACGATTAAACTGATTCTCTACCCGTTCGATCCGAACCGATTCATATCGATCTGAGTTGATCAGTAATTTTATTGTGAAAGGGCAATCGGTAAAATGTAATGGCAATATAGAATTCAGTATATATTAGACTATAATTATTATTGTCATTGAGTAGAATGGATACTCTCTGTGTGTGTCTCTCTGTCTGTCTATGCATCTGTCTGTTTATCTGTCTATCTGCCTGTCTGTCTGTCTGTCTGTCTCTCTATTGCTCTCTGTTTCTTGTCTTGTCTTGTCTTAAGCGATATCTTGTTACCTAGCAACCAGAGTCTGATCATGATGACGAACAGCAGGATGTTAAGAAGGAGAAAAATAAGAAGCAGGAGGAGGACAATGCTGGAGAAATCGTTCACCTCAACAATTCCATCGCAAACGATCAAAAGAAATCGGATGGAATAGAAATAGCGGAAGTCAATCATCGGAAGACCCGTTGTGGCGCCCTCTGCTGTCGTCACGTGGTCACCAAGACACCGGAAGTCGGTGCACGAACCAAGCTGACCTTCCTTGACATCATGAGGTCACCTACGATGGTCCGCTACACGTTCATCATGTGCTCACTTTGGTCAGTATACACTTACCTCTTTCACCTCTTTCACCCTCTTTGGTGACATTCATTAGGATGCCATTTAACACAATAGCATATGGCCTGCGTGTGTGCACTGTGCAGCCTATACATGTAGATGGACCTCTCATTGTTTTCTCAATAAGATGCGCAGCTGGTCTGGAGGAGGCAGAGGTTCTTGATGATTGCTCTCAACACAATCGCTTTCTTTTAGCTCACAAATTTCAGGTTTGTTTACTGTGATAGCTGCTGACATGTTTAGTCCACTATGCAGCCTACCTCAGAAGTCCAAATCTAGGCATACATGTATATGTCACCTGCAGCTATGAAGTGTTTTACAGACGGAATAGTAATCTTGGCTTCGTGGATAATGACGATGATGATGATTATGATGATGATGACGATGATTATGGTAATAACAACAATAATGATAATGATAATAATTATGATAGGTTTGCTAGTGGGATTGTCTACTACGGTCTTTCGCTGAGCACCTCAACTCTGGCTGGCGACAAGTACGTCAACTTCTTCCTGAGCGGAGCAGTCGAAGCTCCGGCATACGGACTGACTGTCGTTGTTCTCAAAAAGTATGCTCTTACGGTATCACCATAATAATTATGAGAACACTATAACGATAATTTCTGTTAAAGTAGAGTACTTTCATTAATCTACGTGGACTACACAGTCAATGAATCTGATTCAACGTCTTATCTGTCAGTATTTGTTTCATGGTAATTGGGGGTCCCTCCTTAGCGGGATTATTGTCCCTTTGGGGGGTCTCTTGTCACCTATGTGCCATTTTGTTTTTCTACGAAACTGTTTTTTCTGTGCCTTTCTGTTGTTGTTTTTGCAAAGGTTTCAATAAAAGATAAAAGAAAAAGATAAAATGTGTGACGCTATAATGATAAAAAGAGCATTCTTTAATAATAATAATAACTTATTTATTTATTGAAACAATCCGGTTGACAGACCGAAACCGGTTACAGTGTACATTTGTGCAATTGAAACAATTCAGAAGAACGCGAATTACAGAAGACATAAATCGATGATTTTCCACTGATACTAGCTTGATGAATTGTACCGATGACGTATGATTAGACGGTGACGACAACAAGGATGATGACGAAGTTGGACTGACCAGACCTACTACGAAGACAACGACAAAATATGACAACTTTTGAAAATGAATAATAAATAACAACTATAATAATTATTGCAAGACACAATCATTATGGCAAGTTTGATGAAGCAATTGATGAAAGCGATTACTAAGGTGCTATTGCTGCTGTTGTTGTTGTTGTTGTTGTTGTTGTTGTTGTTGTTGTTGTTGTCGTTGTTAGGTTTGGTCGTCGATGGCCTCTCTTTCTATTTCATTTGACAGCAGCCGTCGTTCTATTCGCAAACATTTTTATTCCACACGAAACAGGTAAAATGGCTCAATTTAAAAATAAAATGTCAAATGTCGTTTATGAATTATTTTAATTAAAGTGGTTTTAGGTTCCAATTACCGTCAACCTCGAATCTAATGTAGGCCTATGTTTATCTCTCTCTCTCTCTCTCTCTATATTATGTCTACATATCTTATGTCTACATGCGCACTATATAATACCCGCGTCCACGTCCGTACAGCACAAAGATAATAGGCCTTCTTTTATTATTAAACTGTTCTCAGAAGCTACATGTTGGCTGACAGTGTTCTACCGGGATAGCACTAGATGACAATAGATGTACTATGTTGATGCTGTTAACTAAACTCTGTTTGACTGCGTTACTTGCACTACAACGTTTGCAGTTCTGCACCACATGATACACGATGATAGCCTATCATGCTATTACGATTGTGTGCATAGGCGTACGAGGCGGGGGTGCAGGGGGGCAATTGCCCCCTCCCCAAATTCGGGCAAGTTCGGGTGGTTTTCCCGGGCAAAAAAAGGTCATCAACTTTTTTGGCGGATGAAATGGTATGATTTTCCCGAAAATTTTGACCGATGACTAAAAAAAAGGTCGTCAACTTTCGGGCAAGTGTGGTTTTTCGGGCAACCGCAAACCCGAACGACAATTTTTTTCTCACGGATGTATTTTTCGGGCAGAAGTTCAATCTTTGCCCCCCCCCCCCCCCCCCCCCCACTGCTGAAATCTCCCGTACGCCTATGATTGTGTGTTTTTGTCGAGTTCCTAAAGCCTGATGTGAATTTGCGATTAGAATCGAACAGTTTCCAGCGTTATATTAATTTACGGGGCGCGGTGGTGTAGTTGTCCCTTGGAACGGGAGGGAGCGAGGTTCGAATCCACCTCAAGCCGCCGCGTGGGGGTCTTGAATTGGGGCCTTCACTTGCAATTGCTCATGCGCTTCGGGGTGATACTTCGATGCAGTGTCCTCACTGCAGTCGGGAGCGCATGTGAGTAGCGAGCTTGAAGGGCGCTCTAGCAAATGCGAGAAATAAATAAATAAATTAATTAATTAATTAATTAAGTCTTTTAATGACGGTGCGTTGTAGAGGGAGGCGTGGAGCTGACTGCTTTGATTACTACGTTGACTATGGTTGGAAAGTTTTCAATGACAGCCGCATTTGGTACAGTCGTACTCTACGCTCCAGAAATCTACCCAACGAATCTCAGGTAGGCCGATACTGTATCGGTATTATGACGATTCATTCACCACGATCACATGCAGAGGTACGCGCGTCTGCTGGCTTCGTTCAAAGTTCGTTGATGAACTTATCGGGGGGTCCTTTTCCTCTTTTCCAGAGCATCTATAGGCGTCATTACAAATACTACCACCACCACCACTACCACCATCACCACCACCACCACTACCACTACCAGTGTACCACTACTACTACTACTACTACTACTGCTGCTCCTGCTGCTGCTGCTGCTGCTGCTACTGCTGCTGCTGCTGCTGCTGCTGCTGCTGCTGCTGCTGCTGCTGCTGCTGCTGCTACTACTAGTACTTACACTACTTCTGATATGTGAGTAATAAATGGGACCGAGTGATAGAATAACAAAGTGATTAGACTATGCTTTGGATTTCAGAAATTTTGGCTTCGGTCTGGCGTCCGTTTGTGGTCGAATGGGAAGCATGATTGCACCGTTCTTCGGATACATTGTGAGTACAGTGCCTATCTCCATTTCTCATCATAATAATTATTATAGGCCTACTTCTTAATTAGTATACATGCTGTTTGAAATTTATGAAATGATTGCTTCAGAGTTCAGTCCATGCAGACGCCAAGACGGTGGACGCATAATCACAGAGATATTAGTTTTAAGATTCATGGAATTGCTGGTTATTTTGGTCAATCATTGGTCAATGGTCATCATCATTCATGTGAAAATGAGACAAAAATGAACATTACATAGGCGCTGCGTAGACGAAAAATCTTAAAGTTTTAAACATTTATCCAGCTTTAGACTCATTTACATGATTGTATGTTAGATCTATTAGTAGGCTATTTCATTGTATTGCCAAAACGTAGACGCAATAGCGTCTCTTGGGTTCGTATGCCAGTTGTTGACAAATTCAACATAGACGTGGTTTCATGCACACTCTAAGATACATGTTGGGTCACTTTTTCAAAGTAGGCATAATTTCGTTTGTGAGGTTCATTCTGCTAACTATAATTACTGAGTTACCATCTGAAAGGGGTGTGCACTGATACTGAATGGCTTATCACCACACAGATGATTGGCTAACGATTGACGTGTTTTGTTGTGCAGAACAAAACGAATGACTGGATTCCTAGCGTCGTGTTTACAGTCGTCGCCTTGGTAACGGGATTTATGGCTCTTGGTCTTCCGGAAACGTTGGACAGACCACTTCCGGAAACAATCGAGGAAATTTTGTCCTGGGAACAGATGAAATTGCCGCGATGCAAGACGAGAACGGAGAGGAAGAAGAAGAAGAAGACGTTGACGATGAACAACAAGTAGATTGAACTGCTTAGTTCTTTAGTGAACGTATATTCTACAAAAGGAACACTGACCGTTTTAACTGTCGGTGTCTGAAGAGGGTCAGGCGGCTAAAGGAATAACTGGTCAAATGCCGTTTTACTGTGAAGATAATAGCCTATATGAAGATTAAGTGACTAAGACACTTCACAACCATGGCTGCCGCTCGGAATTGTCTTATTGGCTTCTTTGTCTTCCTCTTCTTCTTCTTCTTCTTCTTCTTCTTCTTCTTCTTCTTCTTCGTCTTCTTCTTCTTCTTTTTCGTCTTCTTCTTTTTCTCCTCCTCCTCCTCCTCCTTCTCCTCCTCCTCCTCCTCCTCTTCTTCCTCTACATCTTGTTCTTCTTGTTATTATTCTCTCTCACGGTTGGCTTGTTTAATGTTTCCATTACTTGTGGATTATATTTCGACTATTATTTAGATAATTGCTCACTCCTACTATCCAACTTCAGTTTGAATATTATTCCGTTTTGACCATCTGAATTTCAATGTTGAAGTCAATTTTTAACTTAAAAGCAACATGAGGAGAGCAAGACGTGTTTTTTTAAGATTAAGGTGAAGTATGTTGTCTGAAAGTCTGTTCCTTTAAGCAGACGGTGTTTCGCCCAGACCTTGACCTTTGAGAGCACTTCTCTCAGGGATGACCTTGTGGCTTATATTGTACTTGACGTCGAGTATGCCAAGTAGGCTACCAAGCATTATTACAAATTCTTTATAACCTTCACAAAACGCAGTTACATAAGTTTAGAGCTTTGAAAGTAGGCTAAGCCTTGACTTGGATTTGATCTTCATATTTCAATCACCTTGCATTTAAATTAGCTTTAATTTGTAACAATTGAACACTTTGTAGCGCCACTAAAAAGTTAACATTTTTCAAGTGCCTCTCCCAAGTCGTACAACTCTTACAAATCTCCCCTCAACTAAAGAACATAATTATGGAATGTTAAAAATGTGTTTCTTACTTATTTGTTGTGTCAGGCTTGAACCTCAACCAATTTCAAGTTGATTTCACAGTATTGTATCCGCATAATCAGCTTAATTCAATATCACTGCAGGCTATAAGAAGCTGTTCCTTGCGTGAACTACTGTGTGAAATTTTAGTCGGAAAGTTAGGTGTTTTATGTTATATAGGCTATTAAGCTTAGTAAATATTAGTAGATGTTGCCCCACTTCAAATTCTGTGCTAAATTCTATAGAAACTGTTTTGAATCTCCAAATGCAAGTTTTTACTTTTCAAATATAATTATTCGTCAATCCGTCTTCAGAAATGTAACTAGGCCTAATTGCTTTTCTCATAATAGGCCATACATGCAAACAAGATGTGAAATTTTCCGCAACCTAATTATCGTCCCAAAACTAGAGACACAACTCGATGCATTGAGTTTCCAGTTTTTTGTGTATAAACAGACCTTGGAGCAGATAATATTATCAATCATCAGACATAATTATGTAGTACAGAATATAATGCGAATGAGGATCCGCGCGAACATCAAGCGCCTTCTCCGGGGCTCATTAGGATACAGCCACGAGGCGCAGGGCAAAAGCGGCTGCGGCCCCATCTCTGCTCCGGTTTCAGGCTGGTGCACGGGATCCATGCGAATCCGGAAAGTCTGGCATGCATGAGGATGCCATTTAGACGTTTTTACTATATAACACATGCATGCATCTTGGGCATGCGGCTCTAAGGAGCGGCAGTGAGTCAAGGAAAACGTTGAGCTGCAGGAGAATAAAATCTGAGGATGCCACGGGTAATTGGTTTGTGCCTTCGACTATACTTTAGGCATCTTCTTGATGTATAACTGGTGTGGCATTGAGAACCGAAAACACGTCTAACGAACTGATGAAAGCAACAGCGTGATTGAACATATATACATGTAGGTATATACATATATACATGTAGGTATATACATGTAGGTATATACATATATAAGCCCTACATGTAGTTATAATGGTATATACATATATACATGTAGGTATTGACAAATCTGACCAAATTTTGGAACATAATAATTATGTATATTTAAACACATAGGCTACTATTGAAAATGCAGACATAGACTATAAATATAATTGAAATTTTACAGATACATGTGCAATCATGCAGCTCACATCATCACATGCAGTAATATATATATATATATATACATATATTATATACTTTTAGGCTTATATATGAATGTAAACATGCCACCAAATTTTCATAAGCCTATACATGCTTATAAACAAACATTGCACACATACAAATATTTGTTCACAAATATTAAAACACACACAAAAATATAAACATGCATACAAGCATGTAAACATATAAATATATATATTTGGATCGTCTATATATATTATTAGGCTTATAATATAATTTATTTTAATTTGGCGCCTAACCGTGAATTTGCCAAACTGTTTACTGCATGGAAGGACTGTGTGCTGGCCCCTAGTGTCATTTTCAGAGCCTACTTGTTTACAGCTGCATGCAGCTTGAATCTACCATCGCTCTGTTTCGGTTTCTGACCGGTCGGTAAAAACAGGGTTAGTTTCTCCAAGGGAAGAAGCTATCCAGGTGACGGAAGAGTCGGAAGGAAGTGGAAACGTAGCAAGGAGAGACGATGGAAGTGGACGAAGCTTTGCTGAGGATAGGAACATTCAACCGATGGAGGATTGTCATCTATGCTATGATCTGTACCAGCTTCTCACTTTCTGGATGCTGGCATATGATGTCCATTGTATTTACAGGTCAGTCAGTCAGACGGTTGGTCGGTCGGTCAGTCAGTCAGTTAGTTAGTTAGTAAGTCAATCACTCAGTTATAGACAGTCATTCAATCAGTCAGACAGTCAGTCATCAGTCAGTCAGTCAGCCATTAGAAAGTCACTCAGCCAGACAGTCAGTCAGTCAATCAGTCAGTCAGTCAGTCAGTCACTCGATCACTGTTTTGCTCACTGACTTGCTCAGTCATTCAATTGCTGCTCGCTCACTCACTCACTCACTCACTCACTCACTCACTCACTCACTCACTCACTCACCAAGCACCGAAACTTTATCACGACGTCGTATTCGAAAATTCACTTAATCATTCCATTGCATAATCACTCACTAATAATCATTTATTTGTTCGTTCGATCCCAAATACTAATCACGAGAGCAATGTGGTTCAAACGCTGAAACTCTTAAAAAGCAATACCTCCATGGTATGTCTACAATAGCGCTACATGATAGCCTAGGTTATATATAGGCCTACACGTTTAAAACGCGGTTTCTTTAACCAAGAATGAGTTTCCTTAACCAAAAAGGTCCAAAGAACAATGACTTGCCCTTGGTTTCCCAACGGTTATACTAAATGACTGATTGAATTCACACGCGGATATAATAATTATTAATAGGAGCACCATAAGTTCGAATAATGGTGGTGTATACGTATATACGCTAGGACCTAATCCCCACAGCAATGGAATAATACCATAGTGTCTCCCGATGTTAATAAGCAGGTCAATTTTAGGTTGCTCTAGTCTATAGTCTATAGCGACGACACTTTCCCGTCATAGCTAGACCTTTGAACTGTTCTGGATGCAGAGCTGGATTAAGGCATGTTCAACATGTTTGGCCGAATAGGGCCCATACTTTAGGGGAACCCACAAACGAGGGAGGAATGTTAGGAAAAAATTGGTATATTTTGACGAAATTTCGACTACAGGACTGAAACTAAAAAAGTTCGTCAGCTGTTTCGGACGAGAAAAATCGATGCATTGTAAAGAAAATTCGACCAAACGACTCAAAAGAGGTCACCAGAGTTTTCGATCGAAGATCCCCACAACATTTTCCGAAAAGGCCCCATATTTCTTCATCCATCCCTGTAAATAATTCTGCTTCCCTATATAGCAGCTGTCTTCCACTAATTAAAAAAGAGTAGGCCTATAAAGCAAGTCTGCTATATTCCAAAGTCTAAAACCAGATAAAGATGCGGTAGGCTACAAGACAATAATGTTTAATAAGTCCCTGATGCAAAGAGCTACACGTTAATTTATACAAGCAAAGCTATGGTACCGGTGTCACGTGATATTCTATCCCCCTTAAAGCTATCCGGGGGGATGAATTAATCTATCCCCCGGATGGAATTAACCGCCCTAGACTATCCGAGGGGGATAAACCATACTATCCCCTTTATTGAAAAATGCGTATAATTTAAAAATTTATGCTGTAATCAAAATTTAAAGCGGCTCTAATTGTGACTTTTTCGACTTCTCTTCATTTGGAGGGGGGATACAACTAAGACGGGATATACTCTATTTCGTGACACCGGCACTAAGTATAATACTAACAGCTAGAGTAAGTTGGCCTTGAGAAGCGACGTAAATTATGGGTAACCTAATCATTCCAAGTTCGCAAGCGCCCTATAACTATAAATCTCATCCCGAGTTGAAACTTGGCCGGAATTATGTATGTGCTTGTTCTTGCATCATCCGACAGAGTCGAAGGTCGGATTGCTTAACGACGCTGTGTGATAACAAAGGTCATTAGCGTCACCCTCCTCCTTATTCAGGCTTGGGACTGACACTGCTAGAGTACGAGCAGTGGTGGAGTTTCACAGCGTCTGAGGCAAATGACTGTTGTTTCATTCTACTTTGTATTAATTTCCCGGACTGTTCTGTAGGCTAATGCCTCTGTAAATTTATGTAGCCTCTTTTTAGAGTTTGCCACTTGCATAAATTTATATAGCCTCTTTTCAAAGGTCAATTATAAAATACTTGTAAAACAAGAGATTTATAAAATAGAACTGTCGATATCTCTTCCATATATTCCTACTGTGTCTGAACTTTCAGAATTAGGCTATGAATCTCTCTGAAATAAAACTCAAGATGAGTACAGGTAACCAACTAACCATGACTCGTATACCTGTACGTGAGGCCTTTGTTTTCCTTCCAGGGGGAGAACCAGAGCATCACTGCAAACTGTGGGAGAACGAAACGCTCGAAGATTCCATTCCGCTTGTTCTTGGAAAAGGCAAAAGGTGGCGCTACTCGCAGTGCACTCGCTTCGTCAATTCGTCGCTTAGCAACGCAACGACGTCATGTCCGAACGGATGGACGTACGACAGACAGGAGTTCGAAGAGACCATCGTCACAGAAGTATGCAAGGAGATTTTGTAGCGCTAGTAGACCCTAGTAATTTTACTTCCATTCATCAAATTATGGTATGCTTTTGTGATTGAGAATGTCTCCCTTTGTACCAAGTCAACATTATTGTCAAATACAGAAAAACTGTTTATCAGCTGGCTCATATTATAAAAAATATATATATGATCTGATATATATATATGATCTGATACAATCTGATTCTGATCCGATCTGATTTAATTTTATTTAATCATTACAAACCAGATTTAATCTCAGCGAGTTCTATCTTATCCAGTCCGATACAGGTAGGCATATATTGGGCCTAGGGATATATATTATTAGCCGATAATTTTGTAAGCCTATAATAGACCTATGCAATTGATGCTATACTGGCTCTATTTCAGGGCTTTTTTAACGTGCAGTTGTGCACAAAATGTGCAGTTCTTTATATGGATTCGTGCAGTTGTGGAAGCACTTCTGTACAGTTAAAACTAGCAAAAAAGGTCATTGTCTTCCGATTAGAAGTAATTTACCATGGAGGATGGTGAAGGAAATAAGGAGTCGTGCAACTCTAAAAATTCCTCGAAAACAGCCCTGCTCTATTTCGAAATACAGAAATGATCCTCGAAAATGTTATGCCGACTTCAAACGTTTCACGCCATTGTATGAGAATGCATATATGTACGGAGCCTATAGCCTACATGTAGTCTACATTTTAAAGGTGAATCTTAGTGAACCATTAAAAGCGCTAGAAAGACTTTTATTGTGGAGATGTTGATGCAGTCTTTGTGGTTGTTGTGTCAGTGGGACCTCGTTTGCGACAAGAACTATCTGGTCGAGACATCTCAGTCAGTCTTTACTTTTGGTGTGATGGTCGGAGCGTTTGGTTTCACGATACTGGCCGATCGAATCGGGAGGAAGCCAGTGCTGCTCTTCTGTGAGTTTGCGATGATCGGTCTTGGATTGGGCATCTCCTTCTCCGGAAACTACGTCACATTCGTCGTTTTACGGTTCTTCCTTGGCTCCTTGAGAGAGGCAGGTGACACGTCTCTTCGTATAAGTGATTCATCGATTGATTGATTGATTGACTTACTGACTGATTGATGGGTTGCTGCACTGACTGGTTGGCTGATTGATTGATTGATTTGGCCATTCATTTGTTCATTTTGTTTACTTAATTTGAAACAGTAATGGCATCATGATGACAGCATACAATGTAGGTCTTTCTCTGCAATGAGATACAGAAGTTTTATTTATTGATTGATTTATTTATCAAATTTTTAATCGATTTGTTAGTTCATTAATCCATTTAATTAACTTAATAATTTTTTTTATATTAGTTGGTGCTCGATTGGTTGATTAAATTGAGGGATTGATTGACTGATTGAATTAATTACAGGGAGCTGGGTTGGTTGGTATCGTGATGGCGTGTGAGTTGTTTCCAGCTGTTCATCGGACTTTCGCTGGAACCGCTCTCGAACTATTCTGGGCAACTGCCTGGATGGCCCTCGCCCTCATAGCCTACCTCATTCGCAACTGGAGGTACCTCCAACTGGCAGTTACCATACCACCCATCTGGGCGATATCACTCATCTGGTAAGTCAAGTGATTCCTCAGTAAGTACCTTTAGTCTTACCAAGAACAGTCAAGTTAGACAAATAGACATGTTAACTTTGACAACGACCTTATCCACGTCCTTCAGGCTTAGCTCCCTTCCCTCCATAGCAGTTGGATATGTTCTTCGAGTTAGAATATATAACTTCACGTCGACTAATTAATGCCACAGTAACTATACTTCACGTATTCTTATATGCACATCTACTAACAGATTTTCTTTGCACCGCATGCGGCTATCTCCATTCCTCTGAATACTACCTTGATTATGATCTTGATGATGGTTTCATTATTATTATAATAATTATGTTATCATTAATTATTATTGTCATTATTGTTGCTGTGGCAATTCTGTTTTTATAATTATTATTAAAGTTTTTTTAGTCTAATATAGCTTAAATATTTACAAGTTTCTTGCTCATTTGACCAACTTCGGATATAATCTTATATGATTACTTATTCTATGTAGGCCTAAATCGTTGTGTGTTTTTCCAGGCTTCTCCCGGAATCCGTGCCATGGCTCGTGGCCAACGGCCGTGTCGAGGAGGCTGAGGTCATCCTTCGAAAGGCAGCGAAGCATGGCGGAGTTCAGCTTCCGGACCCAATATTAAAAAGCCACCGAAGGGAAACGGTGAGTCAACGTTAATATTTTAGTAGCAAGAGCTTGAAAAATGCAGAGCTGGAAATTAAGAACACGAGTAGTTTTCAATGAGGTTTCTTATTGCAAATTTTTCAGTTTCATTTTGTGTATCAGCTTTGATCATATGGATAGTTTCTTTAGTGCGAAGAAATTAATTTTGTTAAAAATCAAAAAGTTGTCGTTAGAAAAAGTTTCAGCTTCCCAGGGGGGCCAGTGCCCCCTTGTCCCTATGTTCGGGCGCCCATGCTTCAGGCGTGCCTCTATGTTGTAGACTTTCATCCAGGACAGTAAAATTCGAGACCGTGACCAAGACGATAGGTTTCAAAACTGAGACCGACACACAAGGTCCGAGACAGGTCAAGACTGTAGCTTTTATTCCACAGAGTATATCATAGATATAATTACTTGACTCCATACATTGCGATCTATTTCAATTGCACTGCAATTTCGTCTCTCTTATCTGATCATGATCTCTTGTTGCCTAGCAACCCAAATCTGATAACGATAACAAGGAGCAAGACGTTAAAAGGAAGAATGATGATGATGCGGAGGATGAGGGCAAGGATGGAGGGATTGTTCATCTCAACAATGCCATTGCAGACGAACAAAAGAAATCGGATGAAATTGATGTAGCATCACGTGATCAAAAGGCCGGATGTGGCGTCCTCTGCTGTCGTCACGTGGTCGCCAAGATACCGGAAGTCGTTTCCCGTACTCAGCTGAGCTGGCTGGACATCATGAGGTCACCGACGATGTTCCTCTACACGTTCATCATGTGCTCACTTTGGTCAGTATCAATATACTTACCTCTTTCACCCGCTTTGGTCAGTATACTTACCTCTTTCACCCGCTTTGGTCAGTATACTTACCTCCTTCACCCGCTTTGGTCAGTATACTTACCTCTTCACCCACTATGACGACTCATCAGGCTACAAGGTAAGACAATAACGTAGTACCATGGAGTATATCTAGGGACCAACGTCTCAATTGTATCTCTGAGTTGTAGGGCTGTGAAGGTAAGAGTTTTTGTCCATTGCTCACACTGTCACACAGTCCGTTCTTGTTGATTCATTTACTTCATGATCTTCCTCTTATTAAAATCAAATTTACAAATCACAATGCTCCGGTTATATTTAATCCACATGCGCTCAGAATGACGAATCCCCGTTAGACTACGTTGCAAAAACCACTCGACTTGTCAGCCAGCCTACGTGCAGGTTGCGAAAGGTCTCCATGGCCTATAGTCTTCAACCAAAGAAATTGGAGACTGACAGCTTAAGAAACAAGGTACATCATCCATTCATTTATTATTATTGTTGTTATCATTATTTTAATTTTTTAGGTTTGCCAGTGGACTCATCTATTACGGTCTTTCGCTGAGTACCTCGACGTTGGCCGGCGACAAGTACGTCAACTTCTTCCTGAGCGGAGTAGTCGAAGTCCCTGCTTACGTACTGACTGTCTTCGTGCTCAAAAGGTATGCCTACGTCATGATGATAACGACAACAATGATTGTTAAATCAATTGACATGAAGACAATATTATTGCGCATTAATTGCCTAATTAAGATGAAAATTACTAGAATAATGATGAATCCACAGATACCACAGCTCTAGGCATATTTACAATTAGAGGAAGGATTATAATAACGGCGATGACAACGAAAATTCTCTTCATAATAATGATGAATGATGACGATTATGATTAGGAAATACGTAGCCTATATAGGCCTATATATTTGTTTATTTGAAAATGAGACACATCCCCAGACACACCACACCCAGTTACATGTCGAAGCACACTATAGATGAAAACATATAAAACTAACGCGAACAGAATTATGTAATTGATGATCAGCAAATAGGACCTTATATAGGAATAAGGTGTTAACATCTTTTATTGGTAGAACGAATGTATGCCGATGATGATGATGACGACAATTACGATAACTATTACAGTTGTCGTTGTTTTTGTCGTTGTTAGGTTTGGTCGCAGATGGCCTCTCTTCATCTTCCACTTGACCGCCGCTTTAGTTCTATTTGTAAACATCTTTATTCCACAAGAAACAGGTGACAATAATTATTATTTACTTAATTATTGTCGTCTATTAGCAATTTGTTTAATTGAAGATTGTTTACTGTTAGTATTTTTATCCATTGTTTAAAGTTTAAACATTTAAACAATTTAAAAAACAATTTATGTATAATTTATGTATAATTTATTTATAAATAAAACATTCTATACAATGTATTGGCTCCTAATTTTGAAACTCTCCTCCCACATACTGTATTTTCAATGCCTACCTGACACTTGATTATATACACACGTAACGTATATGTATTGTTTTGCGATATATACTTTATAATTATAATTATCATTATGTGTGTAACTGTGCCTCTCATCAGCTGCTGTGACGCTGTATAAATTTTTGCGATTGTAATTACAAATGCAATTACGTGTAGGCCTATATCGGTCTACACTAATATTATTACGATCCTTTGTACAGAGGGAGGAGTGGAGCTGACTCCGTTAATTATTACGTTGACGATGATTGGAAAGTTTTCGATGACAGCCGCATTTGGAACAGTCGTACTCTATGCACCAGAAATCTACCCAACGAATCTCAGGTATATAGGCAACAGACGCATCACGCATCGCATGCATCCACAACGATTACTTAATTGTAGTTGAACTTAGGATATTAAGTGAATGATTGATGATGAAGTAAAAAAGTGATTAAGTGAATGATTGATGATGAAGTAATAAAATGATTAAGTGAATGATTGATGATGAAGTAGGCTAATTAAGTGATTAAGTGAATGATTGATGATGAGGTAATAAAGTGATTAAGTGAATGATTGATGATTAAGTAATAAAGTGATTAAGTGAATGATTGACGATGAAGTAGTCTAATTAAGTGATTAAGTGAATGATTGATGATGAAGTAATAAAGTGATTAAAGGAATGATTGATGAAGTCATTAAGTGATAAAGTTGTGTTTTAGAAATTCTGGAATCGGAGTGGCGTGCGTTTGGGCTCGAATTGGGGGAATAATTGCGCCGTTTTTCAGCTATATTGTGAGTTTTTAGTATACATTTAGGCCTACCTCATCCCTTTTATAAAGGTTGCCAACTAATCGGTTCTTAGTTGTTTTTTATTAGCGGAATGTTCTGATTTCACCTTATTAGCGTCGCTTATAGAGTCAATTGGTTGAAAGTTTCGGTTTTTGGCTTAAATACGTGAATAACACAAGTCCAGCCATGCAATGGCATGATTGGCTCGCATTGATATTGGGTGTCGTTCTTGCATCAACTTAAAGAACTGAAATTAGTTCACAATTTGAAAATAGCCTATAAGCTTATGCGTGGTTTTATTCATACACTAAGAGATATGATAGTCACTTTTTCAAGACAAGCATAGTTGTGTCTGTCAGATTCAGCATGGGTTCAACATTTCAAATGGACGTGTCCTAGTAATAGGCCCTACTGTGAAACACTATTACGCTGATGATTGGCTAACGATTGACGTGTCTTGTTGTGCAGAGCAAAACGAATGACTGGATTCCTAGCGTCGTGTTTACAGTCGTCGCCTTGGTAACGGGATTTATGGCTCTTGGTCTTCCGGAAACGTTGGACAGACCACTTCCGGAAACAATCGAAGAAATTCTGTCCTGGAAAAGGTTCAAACTGCCGCATTGCAGGAACAGAAAGGAGAATAAGACGTTGAACCAATAGATGAACTGCTTATAGTTCCTTAGCGAACGATATAATATAATCTGCAAAAGACCGTTTTATTGTTGGTCTAATGTTCAGGCTGCAAGAGTAAGCCTAATAACTGCTCAATTGTCGTCATACCTTGACTCCCTGAGGCTATGAAAATGACATCACTAATATTTTATAAAAGTTATTATGAAAAACGCTACTATGCGAGTTGACTTATAAGGCAGGGCTGTTTTAACTTAAAGGAATTTTTAGAACTGCACAACTCATTCTTTCCTTTCCCATCCTCAATGGTAAATTACCACCAATCTATACAATGACCTTTTTGCTAGTTTTAACTGTGCAGAAGTGCTTCTACAACTGCACGAATCCATTTAGAACTGCACATTTTGTGTACAACTGCACGTTAAAAATACCCTGGCTTAAGAATCTGATCTTTCTCTTCATCATTTCTTGGTCAATAAATGACTGAAAATATTGAAAATGATTGAAAGTATTTTGTCTTTCATGTCTATAGATTCGAAATTCAGTCGAACTTTCAATTTCTCAACCATGGACTTGACCCTACAGTGATAGTAACGTTAAATACGAAAATACCAAACTTTTTAAGCAATAGTAATAGTATCCTACCTCTTAAACTACCAGGTAAGATTGATGAAGTTTGTTTTTCACATCAGGAATATCTGCATTTGTTTCCTCAAATCTTGGAATCGTCGTTTCATAAATATTCGAGGTAAGGCTTCCTGTTCACTATAGAGTCTCTCATAACTCCCTATTATTGTATTTTGTTACTTTGAGAGTCACGATCCATTGCTACCACTTTTTGTAGGCCTAACTATAATACTCAGATGTCTTACTTATCGACGCCAGTGTCATTAAACATCCTCAACGTAATTCGTTTGCCTTGTTTAAATTTCATCACCAGCCTCACCAGGCCCACTATTGGTTTGAAATCAGCTCGTGTACAAGGCTGAAATTTCCGATATTGCAGTCAGTATAGGCCTCTTAGTGCTCTTGAATACCTGGAGGGCCTATACCTCTGTCCTAGCTACAATCGTATTTAAAAAAATTATGTTGTTTATTGCACGTTCAACTCTGGTTACACAATCATGACAACTAAGTACAGTATAGCCAGAAAAAGCTAGTAACTTATATTATTCTGACCCCCTTTTCCCAAATAATGTTCACGAATGTTTTCATAACATAGGCCTATTAGGCCTACATGTAGCCTACATGTGTCATACAAAATGTTAAAATAGTGTGTTCTTGCATATTCAACTACTTGCACACCTACACACTAAAGTTCAGAGTTCTACATGGTGCCTTTTCCAGACATTCTAGAGATAGGCTACTTTTGCGGCAGATATCAAACCAATTTTGATTTCACAGTTAGGAAAATCATCTTCATTCTATTACACTGCAGGCTATAATCAGCTTTTTCTTACGTGAACGAGTAGGCCTAACTATAGTTTCTTAAGGAATTTTGGTCAGAAAGTTAGGTGTTTTTTGTGTTATATCATTTTAAAGTAAATATTAACTGTTCCACGGTTTCATGTATAATTAAACAGGGTTCTGCTGTTGGAGCCTATAATCGAGTCCTTGCATTATTACAGAGGTGCTAAAGAAGCTCTGGATTATTGCAAGAGAATGGCTCATAAGCTCTTTGCTTCCTCTCTTCATCCACCCGCCTGTCTTTCTTAATCTCTCCGCACTCACAATATAATTCGTCCCTCGCTAACTTTCTCCTCCAGTTACATGTGTTGTAGGCATATACACTATTATACAGTTGCAACACATGAACAGACGACTTCGGCCTACGCCCTGTATAGTATCTAGCCTATATACTGCTTAAAAATAGAAAAGCAAGGAAGGAGTATAAACTGCTTTGTATAAAAAAATAGTAGAATTCAGACGCATATCCTTGACGCAGCAGTTCTCATGGGCGCCCGCAGCATAGGTCAAGTGGGGTCGCGTGACCCCCCTGGAAAGCATGACAAAATATTAGCAATAGCACTTTCTGGGCAAATGTTAGTGGTTAAACGGGACAGCTTGCCCAACAGTCATTGTGTTCTTTTACTTCACCAACTTTTGGGGTATATCTTGTGGTTATCTCTACATATTGGGTACTACTTTAGCCCGTTACTCAGTCATAATTATGTATATTATTGTATAATAGGCCTGCATAGAGTCAGACGTCAGAGGAACAGTCTTTCAACCACTCAGGTCATCAGGTCACGGTAATCGGATATGCCGACTATAGCTAGCCGTAGACTCGTAGAGGTTGCCGTCAAACCCCACTTGTAAGATTGATGGCACCCTAATTGTCTTCCTGTGATGCAGGTCAATGGTCAATCTGCCAGTCTAATGCAGCCTGGCATCTTGTACTCATATGCTCTCTTTTCTAAGAATGCACAAGGAAGATGCCTCTCATCAAACTGCCTTCCCGCACATATTCTCATAGGACACAAGAGTTTACAGTATATCAAATTTTAGCTGTGGACTTGTGGTAGGCTATGCATTTACATGGCTGCCCAGCCTCTTTTTAATAATTATTGGTGATTCGGCTTGTGGATAAAGCTGTCACGACATTATACCGGTAGTGTTGATGTCATTATCAAAAATACAGTGACCCTAAGCTTGTGAAGGTAAGCTCATTCACTGCTCATAAATCTTGCTCTACTGCAGTCAAAGTTTTAGTTTTTTATACTTTATTTACCTGGTAAAATTCTGGCTGAAAGGTTTGATTTCTTCTGGAAATGTCTAAGCACGCCTGCAGGTGATTTGGCAGGAAAGCTTTAGCTTTGTCAAAGCGATATCGAGCAGACCTTATAACGGTCAGGATCTCATAACAGAAATGGAAGATTTGCCCTCTGTACATAAGGTAAATTATGGATGTGCCCACTGAATCTGCATAACTTTCTAACATATATGTAGTAAAAATTAAATCCGAGTAATTTATAAATGTTTGCCAGCTTACAATAGGTTACTGTAGACAATTCAATCAGAAGTAACCTATGCAATAAGATTATTTAGCAAGCTGAAGAACGTGATTTATGCCTGAAGATGACAGAATTAATTTTTAAAGGCATATAATGTCTCATTACAACTTTACAAGATCTTATAGATCTGGTCAGGTTGAGCTTTGAGACCATAGTCTTGTTTTTTAAACTGCCATCAGAAATTTTGCAGAAAAATGACAAGGAATGCTCTTTTGTTAGGCCTACAGTCATTCTATTGTGCTATAAATGCAAGTACAAAATACTTTTGCTACTATAGCATTTAAAATAATTACCATAGCCTAACTGAATCAAACATATGGTAAGAAATATATAAGAACAAGAAGAAAACACAATATTTGATCAATCAACTACAGGTTCTTGCTCATGTAGACTAAATACAAAATTACAAGCTGACAAAGTTTTGCCCCTGAAATTTTCTGCACCCTGGAAATAAAGAAATGATGTCCCTGCATGGTACTGTTAGTCTATTATAGTTAGTACAGTTAGTTAGTGTTATTTTTTCTATGAATAGGCCTAATATACATGAATAATATGATGGACTATATATCAAAGTCGAAAACTGTTTAAAGACTTTTTCGTTTTGTTATAAAAGGCTCATAGATATTATATTACGTTACATTGAGATAATATATAGTTGTGTGAGTTGCTTAATTGGTTTTAATGGCATTATTTTGTATCTTAACTCCTCTGGCCACGACCGAGTCGACTGACCCCCCCTGCAAAAATCCTGCGGGCGCCCATGGCAGTTCTCGAAATCAAAATCTCACTAAAAGAGCAACAAAAATGACTCTCTATTACAGTACTGGTTAGTGGTTACCCGTGAAAATTTTGTGTCCGTCCATTTCATTCTCAACCATAGAATCTGATGTTGCCCCTCTTCAAATTTTGTGATAAATTATAATATGTAAACTTTTGAATCTCCAAATGCAATTTTTTACTTTGCAAACATACTTATTTGTCAATCCGTCTTCAGAAATGTAACTAATTGCTTTTCTTATAAGCGTAATATGCAAACAAGATGTTAAATTTTCCGCAACCCAATAATCGTCCAAAAATTGGAGCCACAACTTCATGCAATGAGTTTCCAGTCCTTGTGTATTATACAGACAGTCCTTGGAGCAGATAGGAATCAACCGAAATAATTATGTAGCACAGTCATGTAACTGAATATAATGCGACTGAGGACCCGCGCGAACAGTAAGCGCCTTCTCTGGGGTTCATTATATGAATACACTTCAATACAGCCACGAGGCGCAGGGTAAAGGCGGCTGCGGCCTCATCTCTGCTCCGGTTTCAGGCTGGTGGGATCCGTGAGACTCCGGAAAGTCTGGTCTGAGGATGCCACTTAGGCCTAGGCGTCTTCCACTACGTAAGCTTATATAACACATGCATGCATCTCGGGCAGCTCTATGTCATTTTGCAACATCACATCAACAATGCAACACCTTTGAGAAAGGGAGCAGTGAGCCAAGGAAAGAATTAAGCTGCAGGAGAATGAAATCTGAGGATGCCACGTCTGTTGGCTTAGGCCTATGTCTTCGATTACTTTAGACATCTCCTTGGTGTATAACTGGCGTGGCATTGAGAAGCGAAAACAAGTTTATATAGGACTAATGAAAACAACGGCTTCATTGAACATAAACCTAGGTAGGTTGACAAATCTGAGCGAATTTCTTTAGCAGAATTATTCAGTTTTATCAAGACGAACCTACGAAACTGGTGGTGATCATTGGTCAATTATACTCCAAATTCCAATATCTATATTGTTTCTAAATTGAATTGCATGAATGACTATTCATTATATACACAGTAGTTACACACATATTATTCAATATGATATATCGGTAAAAACAGGGTTAGTTTCTCCAAAGGGAGAAGCTATCCAGGCGACGGAAGACGGGAATAGTCGGAAGAAAGTGGAAAAAAGTCCGGAGAGACAATGGAAGTCGACGAAGCTTTGCTGAGGATAGGAACATTCAACCGATGGAGGATTGTCATCTATGCTATGATCTGCACCAGCTTTTTTCTTCCTGGATGCTGGCATATGATGTCCATTGTATTCACAGGTTAGTCAGTCGGTCGGTCGGTCGGTCAGTCAGAGTCATTGACTCAGTCAGTCAGTTAGTAAGTCAATCACTTAGTCAGCCACTCAGTTAGACAGTCATTCAATCAGTCAGACAGTCAGTCAGTCATCAGTCAGTCAGCCATTAGAAAGTCAATCAATCAGACAGTCAGTCAATCAGTCAGTCAATCAGTCAGTCAGTCAGTCAGTCAGTCAATCAGTCAGTCAGTCAGTGACAGTCAGTCACTCGATCATTGTTTTGCTCACTGACTTGCTCAGTTACTCAATTGCTGCTCGCTCACTCACTCACCCACCAAGCACCGAAACTTTATTCGAAAATTCGCTTAATCATTTCAATGCATAATCACTCACTTAATCATTTACTCATTTGTTCGTTCGATCCCAAATACTAATCGCGAGAACAATGTGGTTCTAACTCTGAAACTCTGAAAAAGCATCTGACCTACACAAGGCTACAATAGCGCTACATGGTAGGCCTATATACACGATTAAAACGCGGTTTCTTTAGCCAAGAAGGGATTTCTTTAGCCACAAAGGTCCAAAAACAATTACTTGCCTTTGGTTTCCCAACGGTTATAGTAAATGATTGATTGAATGCACTCGAGGACATAATATTATTAGGAGCACCATTATAAGTTGGAATGGTGGTGGTGTAGACCTGCTCTAGGACCTAATCCTCGCCACAATGGAGTAATTCCATAGTCTCCTGATGTTAGTAAGCAGGTCAATTTTAGGTTGCTCAATAGCGACGACACATGATCCCGTAATAGCTAGACCTTTGAACTGTTCGGGATGCAGGGCCGGATTAAGGCATACCCAACATGCTCGGCCGAATAGGGGCTTCGCACATTAGGTGGCCACACACGAGGGAAAAAATTAAGGAAAATTGGTATATTTTGACGAAATTTCGACCAAAGGACTAAACTTTAAAAAGGTCGTCTGTTCTTTCGGACGGGAAAAATCGGTAGGGCCTATATATGTTGTAAAGAAATTTCCACCATACGACTTTAAAAGGATCATAAGAGATTTCGATCGAAGATCCCCACAAAATTTTCCGAACAGGGCCCCACATTTCTTAATCCGGCCCTGTCTGGATGTGAATAAATAATTCTGATGTATACCTATTATAGCCGTCTTCCACTAATTAAACAAGAGTAGGCATATACAGCAAGTCTGCTATCCAAAGTCCCAAACATGATAAAGATGCGGTATATGTCAACAGCTTTTAATAAGTCCCTGGTGGCAAAGCAACACGTTAAATACCAGCAATGCTATGCTACTGGTAGGCCTACTACTATACGAACAGCTAGAGTATGTTGGCCTTGAGAAACGGCGTAGGCTAAATGATGCATGGTAACCTAATCATTCAAAGTTCGCAAGCGCTATAGGCCTATTCAATTTCATCCCGAGTTGAACCTTGGCCGGAATTATGTAATAGCCTATGTACACTAATATTGTAGCCTACATGTATATGTGCTTGTTCTAGCATCATTCGACAACGTCGAAGGTCGGATTTCTTAGCTCCTCCTGTTTAACGACGCTGCATGTGATAACAAAGATCATTAGCGTCGCCCTCCTCCTTATTCAGGCGAATTTTTGTCCAGATTTTTGGTAATTTTCCACTTTTTGAATCTTTGTGATAGGCTACATAGCTTTAACAGTTTTTCCCACTTCGTAGAAGTTGCTCGGCAATGCTCCATACGTGACTGATGCTTCGTCTTTTTTTGTTCTGTCGATGGCATCTCTTAGGTCTACCTCTTCTTGCAGAAATATAAAATATCTGTTCCTCAGTGTTGTTTATTAACAAACACTAATGAGTTAAGTCAGGAAAATGTGTGTTGACAATTAGTAATTAGTCTAAGCGTTCTTGATTTCACTGTCAGAACTGTTGGCGACACGGTTGACAGTACTGTAGCCATCCTTGTCAGTGAAGCACATCTCCAGTTCCATCCTTGGTGATCCGGTGCACAGCACCTGTATGGATCACTCTGTCTGTAACAGTTGGGATAGGCTACCTGTTTGAAGTTTGGGTCAATTATACCTACGAGTCTACGACCTTCCATCGTCTAGCCTATCGCCTGCAAACCTCGGAGATCCTGGGATAGCCATGGGTCCCTCAATCGAATACCCGATATGGAGGGATAACCTACAACAACACATAGGCCTATGCCAGTTACATAAATTTATATAGCTTCTTTTCAGAGGTCTGTTATAGACCCTACAATAATAGCATCTATAAAATTAGAAAATTATAAAACTAGAGATTTAGATATAGACGTGACGATAAACTTTCAGAGTTCTGAATCTTTCGGAAATCAAAGCCCAGATGGATAACCACGACTGCTACCTGTTACGTCTGCCATTGTTTTTCTTCCAGGTGGAGAACCGGAGCATCACTGCAAGCTGTGGGAGAACGAAACGCTCGAAGATTCCATTCCGCTTGTTCTTGGAAAGGGCAAAAGGTGGCGCTACTCGCAGTGCACTCGCTTCGTCAATTCGTCGCTTAGCAACGCAACGACGTCATGTCTGAACGGATGGACGTACGACAGACAGGAGTTCGAAGAGACCATCGTCACAGAAGTATGCACGAAGATTTTATAGCGCTATAGTATATTATTTCCATTCATCAAATGCATGGTGTGTTATGTTGTTATTTTTTGTGTTCGAAAAGTCTCCCTCTCAATCAAGTCAACATAATTGTAAAATATAAGCTTAGGTAAACGGTTTTATCAGCTGGTTCATATCCGATACAACAATTTGCTTCTGAACCGATCTGATTTAATACAAATTATTAATCATAACAAACCAGATTTAATCTCAGCGAGTTCAGTCTTATCCAGCCCGATACATTGCAGGTCAACCCACAGCATACTAGAGTACACTAATTATGCAGGCCTATATTATAGGTCTGAATACAAATACGAACCACGGAAAATGTTTTGCTGACTTCAAACTTTTCGCGCCATCGTGTGACTATGCCTATAAGAAGTAGCCTATACGTCGACATTTAAAAGGTGTAGGCCCTATCTTTGAGACCCATTAAAAGCGCTATAATGTTGATTGTGGAGACGATGGTGATGATGATGTTATGATGATGACGTTGGCGCAATTTTTGTATCAGTGGGGCCTAGTTTGCGACAGGAACTATCTGGTCGAGACATCTCAGTCAGTCTTGACTTTTGGTGCAGTGGTCGGAGCGTTTGTGTTCACTATACTGGCCGATCGAATCGGGAGGAAGCCAGTGCTGCTCTTCTGTGAGTTTGCCATGATCGGTCTTGGATTGGGAATCGCCTTCTCAGGAAACTACGTCACATTCGTCGTTTTACGGTTCTTCCTCGGATCCTTGATGGAGGCAAGTGACATGTTGTGTCTCTTCGTACAAGTGATTCATCGATTGATTGATTGATTGATTGATTGATTGATTGATTGATTGATTGATTGATTGATTGATTGATTGATTGATGGGCATGGGCGGAGTTTGGTTTCCATTCTTGGGGGGCTAACCCCGAGTCTGAACCTTATTGGGGGGGCTAACCCCGAAAAATGATACCATTTTCATGGTAAAAAGTTGAATCTGGGCCTTTTTGGAGGGGCTTAGCCCCTTAGCCCCTGATAAACTCCGCCCATGTTGATGGGTTGGTGAACTGAGTGGTTGGTTGATGGATTGATTCATTCGCGCATTTGTTCATTCGTTTATTTCATTTGAAACAACAGTAACGACATCATCATCATGATCTCTGTAATGGGACACATGAACCCCATTGATTGATAGATCAATGTTGTGATCGATTTGTTAGTTTATTAATTCATTTAATTAACTTAATCGACCTTTTGGATTAGCAAAATGGATCGATTGATTTATTAATTTATTTGTTGATTAAATTGATTGATTGATTGACTGAGTGATTGACTGATTGATTGACTTTAGGGAGCTGGATTGGTTGGTATCGTGATGGCGTGTGAGTTGTTCCCAGCTGTTCATAGGACTTTCGCAGGAACCGCTCTCGAACTGTTCTGGGCAGCTGCTTGGATGGCCCTCGCCCTCATAGCCTACCTCATTCGCAACTGGAGGTACCTCCAACTGGCAGTTACCATACCACCCATCTGGGCTGTATCACTCATCTGGTAAGTCCTATCGTAAGTACCTTTAGTGTGACCAAGAACAGTCAAGTTAGACATGTTAGCTTTGACAACGACCTTAGCCACGTCCTTCAGGCTTAGCTCCCTCCTCTCTATAGCCACAGTGGATAGAAAAAATAATTATGTTAGTAGACGTGCTTATACGAATAGGTGAAATATAGTTACGGTGGCATTAATTGGCGACGTGAAGTTATATATTCTAACTAGAAGAACATAATATCCAACTGCTATCTCCATCCTCTGAATGCTACCTTTATTATGATCTTGATGAAGCTATCCATTATTATTATAATAATTTTTTATCATTATTATTGCTATTATTGTTATTGGTGTTCTTGTTATTTCTTATAATTATTATTAAAGGTTTTTAAAATCTAATATAGGTCAAATGTTTACAAGTTTCTTACTTAATTGGCCAACTTAGGTTAAGATATATATGATAACTTATTATTCTGTGAAAATCGTTGTTTGTATTTCCAGGCTTCTTCCTGAATCCGTGCCATGGCTCGTGGCCAACGACCGTATCGAGGAAGCTGAGAGCATCCTTCGAAAGGCAGCGAAGCATGGCGGAGTTCAGCTTCCGGACCCAATACTAAAAAGCCACCGCATGGAAACGGTCAGTCAACCAATCCGTCTCCTATCCAAATTTAACTCGGTTCTTTAAGTTCCGTAGTTGAGATAACAAGGTTTTCAGTGGTTCCGACAACGTTTGGCCTGTTAGCAGCCGTGCAGATTAACCTGCAGACACTTAGTTAATATGATAATATCCCATTTTCGAGACGGTATTGTCATCCATTCCACGAGATTCCAACTTCTGTGCTGAAGAAATCTCTGTTGGCTTCAGGCGTACATGTACCTATATGTTGCAGACTTTCTTCCAGGACAGTAAAGTTTGAGACCGAGACCAAGACGATGAGTTTCGAGACTGAGACCGAGACACAAGGTCTTACGAGACAGTTCAAGACTACAGCTTTTATTTCACAGAGTATAAGCTTACCATAATATATAATTACTTGACTCGATACATTCATTTCGATCCAATTCAATCGCACTGCAATTTCGTCTCTCTTATCTGATCATGAGCTCAAATTATGTCTTGTTGCCTAGCAACCCGAATCTGATAACGATAACAAGGAGCAAGACGTTGAGAAGAATGATGATGTTGCGGAGGAGGAGGACAAGAATGGAAGGATTGTTCATTTGAACAATTCCATCGCAAACAAACAAAAGAAATCGGATGGAATTGATGTAGTATCACGTGATAAAAAGACCGGATGTGGCGCCCTCTGCTGTTGTCACGTGGTCGCAAAGATACCGGAAGTAGTTTCCCGTACTCAGCTGAGCTGGCTGGACATCATGAGGTCACCGACGATGTTCCTCTACACGTTCATCATGTGCTCGCTTTGGTCAGTATCAGTACACTTACCTCTTTCACCCGCTTTGATCAGTATACTTACCTCTTTCGCCCGCTTTGATCAGTACTTACCTCTTTCAACCGCTTTGGTCAGTGCTTACCTCTTTCACCCACTATGACGACTCATCAGGGTACAAGCATAGGTGCAATCACGTCCTAACAGTTGGGGGACCATAATAAAAAAGTTAGGGACCACTCAAAAGTTGGGGGGACGCGTCCCGTGGGTCCCATAGGGTGGCTGCGCCTATGGGTACAAGGTAAGACAATAGCGTGGCACTATTGAGTATCTATATAGGGGCATCTACGTCTCAACTGTATCTCTGAGCGGCTGTTATTATTTTTTTCCTGAGGTACTTCGTTCCCCCCCAAGGGACTTACCATTTATATAAGCTATGTATTATTCTGGAACGATTAAACCTCATCCATATCGGATGTTGTTGTTGTTGTTGTTGTTGTTGTTATTTTTTACCCGAGGTACCTCAGATCCCTCGGGTTTTTCCAAAATTATGCTTGGATCTGTTGTTCAATGTCTGCAAAATTAGGCCTCGTCCTCCTCAACATTATTTTTAATTTTTAAAAATATTTTATTATTATAGGTTCGCCAGTGGACTCGTCTATTACGGTCTTTCACTGAGTACGTCGACGTTGGCCGGTGATAAGTACGTCAACTTCTTCCTGAGCGGAGTAGTCGAAGCCCCGGCCTACGGACTGACCGTCTTCGTGCTCAAAAGGTAGGCCTATACAGTATACATTATGATGATGACGACAACAATGATTGTTGAAAGCAATTAACACGAAGACAATATTATTGCGCATTAATTGCCTAATTAAGACGAAAATTACTAGAATAATGATGAATCCACAGATACCACAGCTCTAGGCATATTTACAATCGGAGGAAGGATTAGCCTATAATAACGGCGAAGACAACAAAAATTCTGTTGACAACAGGCTTGAAAATAACTTGTTATTGATGACCGGCAAATTGGACCGTCGCGGAATAAAGTTTTAACATCTTTTGCTGGTAGAACGAATAGATGCTAATGACGATGACAACTACGAAGACTATTACAGTAGGCCTAACTGTCGTTGTTGTTGCTTTTGTCGTTGTTAGGTTTGGTCGCAGATGGCCTCTCTTCATCTTCCATTTGACCGCCGCTTTAGTTCTATTTGTAAACATCTTTATTCCACAAGAAACAGGTGACAATATTATTTAATTAATCGTCGTATAGGCCTAATGGCAAATGGTTTAATTTGTCTAAGATTTTTTTAAAATTATGTATAATTTCTTTTAAAATAATCTATTCTATACAATGCATTGGCTCCTAATTTTGATACTTCCTTCCTATATCTTCAATGCCAATCTGACATTTGATTAATTATTTAAATAGGAACTTCGTCTATATCCACATTATAACACTTCCTGTGGCTAGATACTTGGGGACTTCTGTTCAGTGGTTCCGCCGAGCCTTTAGCTAAGTCATTATTCAAGAGCAACTTCTTTTCTGTTGTTGCATTGTAGGCATTGTAGGCCTATTCTTTGTGGGTTGCTTCGCTACGTCACTGTCTTGCTCCCTACACTACATACATGTAGCTCTTTTGCCAATCAGTCTTCCGTCTTTCGTTTTTCTTAAAACTGTTTTTGTTTATCTTTTTCTCTGCATATTCATCAGATGGCAAAATAATAGGTGTAAACAAATCAAACTACATGTATATCCTTCGTGCTGTATAGTGTATTACCGGACAACACGAATATTATGAGAGGCTGCAACGTTCAACAGCTGCTACATGTGACGCTGTATAGATTTTGCGATTGCAATTACGAATGTAATTACATGTATTAGCCTATAATTTATATGCACTATATATTACGGTGCGTTGTAGAGGGAGGAGTGGAGCTGACACCGTTGATCATTACGTTGACGATGATTGGAAAGTTTTCGATGACAGCCGCATTTGCAACAGTCGTAGTCTACGCTCCAGAAATCTACCCAACGAATCTCAGGTAGGCTTGTTATAGAACAGACGATTTAGGCTATGGCATAATAATTATACAGATTTGCTTGTTATCCATGCATGTTTAACGACACTGTCATATCAAAGATGGTTATTGTCGCCCTCCTCCTTTATCTAGGCCTGGGACTGGCACTATCAGCGAACAACCAGTGGCGGAGTTATATACAGTATTGTACATCAGCGTCAAATTTATACGCTTCTATGCATGGCTCCAGCGTCTTATTTACGACTAGCTGACCCGGCCACGCGTTGCTGTGGCTGAAAAGAGCGTCCAACCATCCCTCCCTACCTCAATTCCCCCTCCTCCTCCTTTTCACCTCCCATTCCCCCTCCCCATGTAGGCCAATTATGCATGCGCCAGATATGTGAGTAGTAAAGTGATTAGGTGAATGATTGATGATGAAGTGATTAAGTGATAAAGTTGTGTTTTAGAAACTCTGGTATCGGTGTGGCGTGCGTTTGGGCTCGAATCGGGGGAATAATTGCACCGTTTTTCAGCTATATTGTGAGTTTTTACGACATTTTCCTAATCTCAATGTGCCTTTATGGAGACTGCAAAATAGTTCTTAGTTTTATTATTAGCGGAATGTTGATTTCGTCATGTCAGCGTCGCTTGTAGGCCTATACTACAGAAAGAATTGGATGAAAGTTTCATGGGCCTAAATGCTTGGATAACACAAATCCAGACAATGGCATATAGGCCTAATTATTGGCTCACATTGATATTGGTCGTGGTTTTTGTATCAACTTAAAGAACTAGTTCACAGTTTGAAAATAGGCGTGGTTTCATTCATACAATAAGACTAAGATACATGATTGGGTCACGTTTTCAAGACAAGCATAGTTTTGTCTGTGAAATTCAGAATGGGATAATTTTTGGTTCAACATTTCAAATGGACGTCTCATATACTATAATATTGTGAAACGCTGATGATTGGCTAACGATTGACGTGTCTTGTTGTGCAGAGCAAAACGAATGACTGGATTCCTAGCGTCGTGTTTACAGTCGTCGCCTTGGTAACGGGGTTTATGGCTCTTGGTCTTCCGGAAACGTTGGACAGACCACTTCCGGAAACAATCGAGGAAATTCTGTCCTGGAAGCAGATGAAATTACCACGATGCAAGACGAGAATGCAGAAGAGGAAGAAGACTTTGACGTTGAACCAATAGATGAACTGCTTAGTTTCTTTGTGAACGTAGGCTATATTCGACGAAGACGCACACCGACCGGTGTCTATAGGGTCATGTGGCTAATGGAAGAACTGGTCAAATGCCGTCGTGCTATAATGATAATTATAGCCTAAATATAAAGTCACTAAACGTCTGCAATCATGAAAAAGTTGTGGAATGAGTTGGCTTATATTTAAGGATCTGATCTTCCTCTTCAATATTTCTAGATCAGTAAATGATTGAAAAACAATCTAAAATGATTGAAAATAATTTGACTTTGATGAAATTAAAAATTCAGTCGCATTTTCAATTTCTCAGCCATGGACTTGTCCTTGCAGTGGTATAGTAATGATAAAACGTATGAAGATATAAACTATGAGACTGATGGCATTAATTTGGTCTTCAATTCTCACAACAGGAATTACTGCACTTATTTCCTCAAACCCTGGTATTATCGTTTCAGAAATATTGAAGGTAAGGCTTTCTGTTCAGTATAGCTGCTCATAACTCACTATAACCTAAGAATCATGATACATTGCTATTTGTGGTTATACTCAGATGCTATTTATCACCATGTTTTAAAATTAAATATCCTCTATGTAATTCTGAATCATTTTGTATTGTGTATGTTCCTTAAATTCCATCACAAGGCCCACTATTTGGTTTGAAATCAGTTCGTGTATACAAGGCTGGAATTCTCTTATACTGCAGTAGGCTATAGGCCTTTAATTTCTTTTGCCTCTGTCCTAACTAACTATATATATACAACATCTCTATATACAGTCGTTACATCGCAGAGCTGTCAAAATATTTTACCATTTGCATAGGCCATAGGCCTAGTCCTACAGGCCTATATTTGACTGAAAAATAGAAATGAGGGTATACAGAGTAAAATGGTTTACAGCGCTAATCTAACTAGGCTATAGAATATTCTGTAAGCCTTAGGTTGCAACAACAAAGTTTTGTCGAAATTGTCTATGGCTATTTACGTGCAAAATGCAAATGCAGAAAAAAGTGCAGAAGTGCTTAGCTCAGCTTCAGATAACACACAGCCGAGTAATAAACGCCTCCTAAGGTGCATGGCCTAAGCGTTAAAAGTAGAGCCATCGCCGTCCAAGAGCAACAAATCTTCGTAGATAATTACTTCTTGAAAGAGGACTAAAAGAGGGACTAAGAGGACTAATTTTATTATTCTTACCCTTTCTGCGCCACCCGCTGCAGGATGACTTAGGCCTATAGGTATGAATTATAATTTTATTATGAAGTTTAAATGTTCACACATTTTTTTATTATGAGCACTTCCTGCTATTAATAGACAATTATTATTCCTTCTCTGGTACCTTGGCTATTTTAGGCATATGCCTAACGTTTGAATTGCATGAGACAATTGAGACATCACCAAACTTTCACTTTAAAATGTGCTTAAATGAGCAGCTATACCTGGAATGCCAGATTAGAGTGTTAAGTGGGAATATAACACAGCGGTAACACGATTGTTTTGTAACTTATATGGAGATTGCTATTGCAAGACTTCAAGATTGGCTTGTGATGCCGTTGGTTAGTTTGGTTGTCTTTAAACTGGTTCAGCAAGTTGTGTTCTTATCATAATATGTCTGATCTTCTGAGACATCCATGCACTTGTGAGATAGCGTCGGCTTAAATGACGGATTTTAAGCTTATGTCCCAAATAAGCCTAGTCCTATAGCGTACACGACAGTGCCTGCATACCTACAGACATATGAGGCCATGAGCATCTGCATGCTGCAAACGCTCCGTTTCATCCGTTTCTTTCATTTTCTTATCGTGACAGGCGAATCGAAATACACATGTCATGCCTGCTACATGCTTACATGTAGGCCTACGTCAGAAGGATGCTGAAGTGCCTCAACGATACATGCAGCATATTTCGACCTCTCTCCCATCACGCGTTATCGTGACCCGTTTAGATATCTCGGGCTAGCAAGTGTGGGACGCAGAGGTGCAAGCTGCTGCGGAGCGCCCTTGGGCAAGTTGCTTACCCAGCATTGTCTGTGGGGAAGGCAAAGGGAAACCACCTCACTCATCTCATCCCCATGGGCGTAAAGCCAACGAACCTGCCTACGGGCAGAGCACCATCATCATCATCATCATCATCATCATCATCATCATCATCATCATCATCATCATCATCATCAGAGAGAAACATTGGGAGAAATGACTGACGGAGGACAGGAATCATTGGACGAACATTGTACATGATGCGGCCGATCCCCGGATTGAGGATGGCTGAGAACAGAACAGACAATAGAGAGAGTAGCAAGTCAGGAGTAGTTGGCAATAGTTGAGAGGAAAATACATAGTGCTCAGACAGAAAGAGAAAGAGAGAGAAAGAGAAAGAAAGAGAGAGAGAGAGAGAGAGAGAGAGAGAGAGAAAGAGAGAAAGAGAAAGAGAAAGAGAAAGAGAGAGTAAGAAAAAGAGAGAGAAAGAGAAAGAGAGACAGTGTGTGGGGGGAATGAGAGTTTGCCAAGGCGTAGATATGAGGAACGCACATACAGCCACTCACGAACGCGGAAAGAGGAACATATACATGTAGAACGAGAGAGAGATTTAGACAAAACTTTTAACGCTCTCACCCAATTGGCTAAAACCGTTATCCAATAGCTTTCAACTGGTCAGCAATTCACTGACCTTTTCAGGTCATCGTTGGTCCACAAGTGCATGGGAGGGAACAAGCGTCTCGATAACATTAGTATTAAAGTGAGTCTCTCCACAGACGAACTGCAGCAGACGGTCTTTGTGCGAGAGCCAAGCAGGAGAGAACCGATTGTGTTGGACGATTTATGGCTTCGTTTAACGGAGTGGATTCAACTCTGCAGACGGGTGTTTGGCAATAACATTGGCCTAGCATTCTTGCAGAATAACATTGTTCTCCTATATGTGCATTTGCTGCGTTGAGAGAGAGAGAGAGAGAGAGAGAGAGAGAGAGAGAGAGAGAGAGAGAGAGACTCTATGCAGCTGGAGGTTAACTGATTTCTGCCGGGCTTCGATAATTAGGCTACTCTGCTCTTTAAGAAGTATACGAGTGCTAGGAGAGGTCGCGAGTAGTTAATCTGAAGACTGGTGAGAGGTCAGAAATCATTTAGAGCAACTTAGTAGAACGAGCGATGTTCTGAGTCTGTGTAGGTTAAGAATATTCGCGTCGTAAAATCTCAATGTTCTGGGTTTTACTCGACGAAGGCGAAGGACTTGAAGCTGAACCAATGCATGGTAAGTCCATATTTCTCTATTTCTGGCTGCCTATGCCTGCGTCAGTTTTTTGACACATTATCTTTTAATTATTTATCAATTATCCCATTAAAAACATTGAGCGTTTGTCTAGACTCTAGAAGGTCGGATTCACTCTCATGATGAATCTCATCCACTGCGGAGTGTGTGCACTTAGCCTACATATGCGCTGGCTTCATATAATAATTATGTTGAAGCTTAAAAGTCTGAAAGATGTTTCGCCTTGATTAAAAAAATGAAGTTCCTGTAGCTCTGCATTTATAAATAGGTTGATAACCATTAACCATTGACACTTTAACCAAGTCCAGTCATGTTTTTCCGAACTGTTAGAACCTAAAAAGAGAGACATCTTTCGAGAGGACTTTAATCTGAGATAATTGTGAAAGAATAATCCTGCAATTGCGAGGCACAACACCAAATGTGTGATGTCGAACGCTGCACTTTGAGCGCATTGACGGAGTCTCCTACAAACTAGTACAAATACACGATAAGTCTTATAATTATCTGCGAAGTAATGACCATCGTGAGCTAAGTCTCGACCATTAAGTAGGGGCGGTGCTCATGTTTGCCATGGGAGAGGGAGAGGGGAGGGGAGGCGGGGTAATAGAGGTAGGGAGGGACAGAGTAAAAGAGGGTGGGAGGCAGGAGAAGGAAAGTAGGGATGGATGGTTTGACGGTCTTTTCAGCCACAGCAACGCGTGGCCGGATACAACTAGTGCAATAATAACACCAACATTAATGATGATAATAGGCAACAGAAAATAATGGCGACATGATCCGTAATACCCACAAAAACATCAAAAATCACCCACAATGACATTACGCTATAAAAAAATTGCAACACCATTAGCCTACGCGGTGTTTAATTCAGACTTTAGAGTCTCGGGGAGGGACATACCACCAGGAACGACATTTCTCCCCAAAGAAAAATTAAAGGGCTGCTTTTAACATATCAAGTACAGAGTTATCCACTGGCAGAGTTAAGAAACAGCTTAGAGGATTGATCAGATAATATAGGGCCTACTTAAAAGGTCATCAGAGAAAGAGAGATGACAAGAGTAAAAAACGTCCATGCACTTCGCCACGCAACTCAACGGTCGCCGGTTGGTCGTCCGCCAAACGGTGGTCTGTCCTTGGCCCCCCACCCTTCCGAAACCTGGACCCCCCCCCCCAAGGGGCTAGATTAAACACTGACTGTAACGTCAGTTCACCGCAAATTTTGCACTTGAACAACGGTCCCACATGATTGTACATGTACATGTAGGCTAACTATGAACGCACCGTTCCGATTTGAATCTGATTGCGATGTTTATTTGCGGACGTCGGCTTTAAGTCGGCAACAGTAGGCTTACTGCTGGCACGAGACGTAAATTATATTATTCAGTCGGTGATTAACGTTTTATCGTTGGTTTGATCTCTGACCGCCAGACACCTCCGCTCGTTCAGGAGACAAAGTGCATAAACTCTACACAACGTAACAATAGGAACAAAAAATTAAATTCCACGCAGGCCTTTTAAACGAATGCGTTCAGAAAAGATTAGAAAAGGATCGTATGTCAAACAGGAATGGTGCATGTAACTTCAAACTTATTAAGCGCCAATCGAAAGTCAAGCGCAGGGCACCAGCTTATTCACAAGCGATGGTTGGCGTAATTATATCTGCATTAGCGCATGCGCAGTGTATATTTAGTAATATTGACTTGCGTTTCATAAATCTTCAGTATTATTATTATCACTGCGTGCACCCTTAACGTCAACATATAAAAACGCTTCAAATTTTGAAGAAAATTCTTAGTCTACAGAAAGTTTTCGAAATTAAAGGCAACGAGAAAACGGTGATGGCAGGCCCTACACGTAAATTTATATGGAGCCACTTAAAGAGATAAATTTAATGTCAGAGGTGCTTGACATCTCGTCAGTGTGTCAGATGCGTTGAAGTGAGTTTAAGTAACTTGTTTTAAAATTAGGGTTACGTAGGGTTACGGTTGAAGCTGGGAAGCATGATGCGAGACAGACTCAGACAGAGAGTGGCGTCGGACACCTACGGGTTGTTACCCACGGATAACGATGATGATGATAGGCCTACCTTAAGTTTAGGTTCAACGGAAACTTTTAAAATTTATTTTGGATAAATTAAGATTGAATTTAATAATCGCTAATTAGTATTATCTGATCTATATATTCGCTGAATTTTATTAATTTTAATTTAGGCTTTCAGAAAGCGACGACAGCGTCATCAGTTGGCATGACGACGTGTCAGCTTTAGAAGACGTCAGCTGCAGCCAATTGAAGAGCTGAATTTGCTGTTAAGTCACTTAAGCAGGAGTCGAACCGGATAATGGCGCGAAAATTCAGCAGGTGCTCTTCGAAATCGACTGCACTCCTTCTAATACTCTTAATTGGATTACATATCAATGTGACATCAACACAGTTGCTCTACCACACAGAAGCATTGGATGAAGGAATGTAAGTATGCAAGCTGCATCGTTGTTTATCGATCTTATGAGCTTAAGAATATAATAAATGGTATATTATAAATCTTCATTGAGACACAGAGGGAGAGGAAAAAATATCTAGTGAGACAGAAAAACCAAAGGTAAGATGACAGACAGATCGAGTCAAGTATAGAATCAGGATAAGATAGGGAGACGGAGGCATGCAGTGGCATTTCGAAAGAGATAACTGGAGAGATAAGAAGGAATATACAGACACATAGGCTACGAGCCTATACGATGATAAAGAGACAAATCGATAGGAAGTAGAGACGGACAGAGACAGTAGCTTCTGAGATAGCGAAACCAGAGAAACGAAGGCAGGTAGGCCAAAATTCAGGCAATTAAACAAAGAGAGCTGACAGGGAGATACCGAGACAACAAAATGACGAGAAATATCGAGAGAGACAGGAAGACGCAAAGAGACAAACTGATGGAAGGAACGTGGCAGGAGAGAAGCAATTCTTTCTATTTGTATCCATGCACAGTCTCTAATTGTTTTCTTAACACTACATCTACAGGGTTGATATATATATATATATACATAATATATACATATCAGATGGAAAGCAAAAAATATATATAGCCGCACGCCACGTACCTTTCCGTCCACACGACACCAGCCCCACTGAACGAAAGACGAGCGAGTATCAACGAGACTCCTGGCACCGATTGGCACCGGTGGCAGTGGCAGTGTCGGTCAGCTGCCACGCTAAGCACCGCTGCAGATAAACTTAGCAACGAAGCAGACTCGAAGACAAAGGAGATTCCTCTGTCACTTTGTGGCAGTGGACAGACAGATAGAAACCAGTTACAGTGTGAGGATCAGATCGACACGGTCGAGATCACACAACGCTTTGAAGATGAGAACGCCAGACTTCAGATAAAAAAAAGCATTCTACAGTTGAATCGAACACTATAGATAAAAAAGAACACACACGCTAGTTAGCGTCAGACGCTTAATTAAACATTGAGCCGAAAATAGAAAATAACCCACATGCAAGTTTCCTGTGAGACGGATAAAAATTGTGCGACCTATATAGATTAAAAAAAGACCAAAGGCTAGTCAGTGTGAAGCGGTTAAAAACTGTGCCCCTATAGGCCAAGATAAAAATTCACAGACAAGCTTCGTGTCAGGAGGCTGCTACAAATCGAACGCCCTAGATAAAACCCGAATTCTAGTCGCATGCCTTGCACTTGTCCAAAAATAAATCCCTTACAACAATTAGATCTACATGTACTGTTGCCTGAAGATTCACAGGCGTTTAGTTTCTGGTTATAGAGTTGGACTTGTTGCGCTATAATTTTTATGTAGTCTAGATTTCTTGTAGAAGCATAATATTCTGAAGACGAATGCGAAACGAAAGAATGTGAGTAAGAACGCAAAGAGGAACATGTGAATGTAAAGTATAGAGTATATGAATACGAATGTGAAGAATTCAAAGAACAAGAAGGCAATGGTTGTCTTCATTTCATATTAGACTTTTTACGAGAGCAAGTGGATTAGACGTTAGCTGTGACCTTATTTCAGCACTTATTTCAAGGGAGTTTGATAACCGCTAGGCCTATACTATGTAGACCCACCTGCAGCGAAAAATAGATTTTCTTAATGATCCTGCGTAGTTGTCGATCACGATATCATTGTTGACGTCTTTTGGTCGTCGCTAGGTTTCGCCACAATCGGGTGGTTATGGTGATTCGAAAGGCTAAAGGTCACTGCCTTGGGCTGCAACACTAGAAGGGTCTTTGTGGAGTTTGGAGTAGGTGTCTTCTTTAGAATAATTGATGGAAAATGTATCAGATAACATAGCAAGCACGTTGCTACACAAGCATTAGGTCGGGTGCGTTGAACTGTGTAATACAGTCAGTTTCCTATATATATATATATATAACCTGGGACAGAGAAACAAAGATACCGACAAACAGTCAAAAATGGGCAATGGGGGATGTCAGACAGACAGACAGACAGACAGACAGACAGACAGACAGACAGACAGACAGACAGACAGACAGGCATACAATCAGCTGGCAGTCAGGCAGGCAGAGAGAGAGAAAGATACAATGAGGTGACAGAAAGACAGGCAGAGGAAGAGGAGGAGACAGAGACAAAAATAGAGACAGAGACAGAGAGACAGAGAGACGTGAAACTCCGATGAAGTGTCCGCGCTGTAGGCCTAGTCGGGAGCGCCACTGAGTAGAGAGCTCGAAGGGGGCTATAGCAAGTACGCATACAAACAAACAGAATGACATGGCTGAGTAATTTACTATAATATGTATTCTATCATTGCTTTTCAGAATCTTACTATCCGACAAGGAATTTGGTTGATTTATTTTTGATTATATTCGTGCCGTGCGGCACTGGTTGATGGCTTCAAGGGCTTGTGTATTAAGTTAAACATCGCCATAGAATAATTACGCATTAATTATCACCTGTGCTAATTTTAACTGAAATGCCTTTTCTCTTCCTTCAGAAGTCATCTTGCCACGTCGGTCGGTATGCCTTTTCTATTACACGGCTTGCCAAAATGTTTGCGAGCGTCCGTGAGGCCAAATAATGGTAAATCTAACGCTTACAAACAGTATTAGCGCCCATTGTAAGACTGTAAGTGCTTAAAAGCATCGTTTGGCTGCTTAAGATATTGGCAAAAATGAAATGTTCAGGGCTTAACGACACTGTTTCATATCGAAGATGATTAGTGTCGGAGGCAGAGAACAACCTCACACTCCACGTTTATATTGCGACCGAGCCACCCGCTGTAAAGATCCCCGCCCGGGAATTGAACCCGTGCCGCCGGCGCGGCGAGCGGGCTACAACCCACTCGACCACGCAGGATCTTCGCATATAAGATATTGGCGATGTCTGAGTCTTTTTAGCAGGTCTGCAGACTTAGCCTAATGGTTGCATGGCTAAGGACGTTGCATCATAGTACAGACTATTAGCAACGCCTAACTTCTTTATCCAGCATAGGAGTGGCTCTACAAGAATACGTTGCAGATTAGATATATATCCTAATGTAGGTCTATAGGCCTATTCACTGGTTGAAGACGTCTTACAGCATCAAAGGTCGTCAATGTCGATTGGAAAAAAAGAGTCTGCAGTGCAACTTAAAGCAGAAAACGGAGAATGCAGATTGAAATGAATGCATGGAATCGGAATCTAACAACATTTTACGGTTCGTTGCTGTTAAAAAAATGATCGGTGCTGCCCTCCTTCTTTCTCCAGTCTCGGGACTGGCCTTTAAGAGTACGAACAGTGACGGACAGCATAGGTCATTTGCAGTGGCCGTAGCCAGGAATTTATGATGGGGGTTATGGCCTGGCCGGATGCCCCTCCTGACGCCAACCGAACAGTATTACAGTATAAATAAATATGGAATAAAGTAACAAATTTAATAAAGTAAAAAAACAATCATTCAATCAATTAATCAATCAACCAATCAATTAATCAATCAATCAACTAACGATCAATTAGTCCAGCAGTCCATCATTCTGTCAATACATCAGTCAATCTATCAATCCATCAATCAATCTATCAATCTATCAATTCACCCATCTTGAATTTTTTTTAATTGTCTGCTTCCTTAATAATTATTATATGCTTTTGTTTTTATGCTTTCAGGCCCAATGTCTGTCCCTACAGTGACGTGGAGATGGTCCCTGTACGGAGACCGTGCACAAGGTCCTACACGCGAATGGTCCGCGTCTGGAAGCCCAATTGCGGTCGATCAAATCATACGTGCCCTACTTACGAAAGAAGGTCAGTTTACCGTGGTTCCCTATAACCAGTGGATCAATGCAAATAACTGTGTGTAACGGGAAAAAAGCGACCACATTCAGACACATTCATAGGAAAGAAGTTTTGTATGGAGATTATGTCCTACGCAAAACCGGAGGGAACTTTGACCGGATAAATTATGCACTGGCAAAAACCGGTGGAGTTTTGACTGGTGGGAACTAAATACTATAGGGAAAACGGGAGGGGTTTTGACCGGGAAAAATTATGTTCTAAGCAAAAACCGGAGGGGCTTTTAACCGCTTAAATTATGTCCTAGGGGAATTTACGAACCAGGCAAAAGTCGGAGGGACTTTTGACCGGGGAATTATGTGATAAGAAAAAACCTGGGGGGGGGGGGGTTTGTCGGGAACCTTTTCCCGTAGACATAATGTCCGTGAAGCTCATGTCCAGGGGTCATGTTCCACACTCTAGCGGTCTTGCAAAATATAGCGCAACATTGGATAGAACTGTTTTGCAGTGTTACAGCATGTAGCTACATTTGAATAATTGTCTTGCAACGTAAACAGTCGGCGTTTTGTTTAAACGACGGATCTCTGCATCTTGTGTGTCGTCACTGAGAGGAGCGACCACCACCCCTTCACCCCCCAACCTTCACCCCCTCCCCTTCGACTGAGTGGGTCAGACAGACGTTCTAAGATAAGATCAAAACAATTCTCCAGCCTCAAGATTTACTTTTATCTGGACCAAGCATCTGCTAAATGCAATGCGACTTAATAAGATATTTCTTGTGTACTACATATATAATCACTTATATATTTACTACATAATATTGTGTAGGCTATGCGTGTGCGTGTGTCCTTGTCCATATCCGTATATATATATACATTTAGCATTTTTAATTCATCATTCCTTCAACCACGGTTCGTTCTTTCAGTCTCATTGAGCACAGTATATAATTTTATAGCCCTATGAACCGATCGGTCATTTGATATGCATGGGCTCGCGTATCTATCTGTTTGTCTGCCTGTCGGTCAATCTGTCTGTCGTGCCCGTCTATAGCAAGTATACGTCAACTAGCTATGCAGTATTTATCTACATGTACATGTCAATCTCTGTGTCTGCCTCTCTACGTATACCACTTTGTATGCTTGTTCATCTGTCTGTCTCTATCTCCCAGTGTTTCTGTCTTCTTGGTCTATCTAGGTCTCTGTCTGCCTTTCTGTTTATAGTTTTTTATGCGTTTGAGTGCACACTGTTAGAAATCTCACCGTATTTTTACGGGCATTTCCTGGCAGCTTTGTACAGTGGAAATGACCGTAAAATTACGGCAGACAGTACTTTATTCTAGACCGTAATAGCTACGATCATATGACCGTAAAAGTTTACGGTCATATCTCTTATTTTGATGTTTTTGGAATGTAGTTTACCGTAATTTATACGGTCATATCTCGTATTATTTGTTATTTTCGAATGTATTTCACCGTAATTTCTACGGTCACGACTCTCATTGCTTGATGTTTTGAATGAATTTTACCGTAATATTTACGGTCATATCTCGTATTATTTGATATATTCGAATGTATTTCACCGTAATTTATACGGTCATATCTCGTATTATTTGATATATTCGAATGTATTTCACCGTAATTTTTACGGTCACGACTCTCATTTCTTGATGTTTTGAATGAATTTTACCGCAATATTTACGGTCATATCTCGTATTATTTGATATATTCGAATGTATTTCACCGTAATTTATACGGTCATATCTCGTATTATTTGATATATTCGAATGTATTTCACCGTAATTTTTACGGTCACGACTCTCATTTCTTGGTGTTTTGAATGAATTTTACCGTAATATTTACGGTCATACCTCGTATTATTTGATATATTCGAATGTATTTCACCGTAATTTATACGGTCATATCTCGTATTATTTGATATATTCGAATGTATTTCACCGTAATTTCTACGGTCACGACTCTCATTTCTTGATGTTTTGAATGAATTTTACCGTAATTTCTACGGTCATGTCTCGTACTTTTAGGGTTTTTGAATGTATTTTACCTTAATTTATACGGTGATGCCTCGTACTTTTAGGGTTTTTAGAATGTATTTTACCTTTATTTGACTTAACAAACTATTCCTTCAATATAGCCTACTAGGACATAAGGAATCTTTACAAACCCGGAACAAATAATGATTGAAAGCCCTGAACATTTAATAAAATTATTCCTCTATACTTTACCTATCAGAAGCTCTTTTTGTTAGATAAAATGTCTACACAATCCAGTTTTAAACAATTTTATTTGCTTAACAGCATATTTATATAAAATGATAAGCTCAGAATCCTACAATAAGCAGCATAAGCACTTGCAAGCAATACAAAAAGAACCAACACTAAATTATAAACTCTCACGTCCTACTATTTAAAGAAAGGAATGAAAGGCTTAAACAATCATTCTTCTACAAATAAACTACCGAGGGCACCTTGAACACTCATTACCTGAAGGTAAATTTAATAATGATCCATTTTGATCACATTCAATTTCAACAACAGCATCTGAAATAAGAATATTCGCTTCAAAATCCTCGAAATAAAAGACACAAACAATTCCTAAGCAAAAAATCCAACGTTATCTTTTAAGCTCGAGTCTTATTTATTTTATAATGTTCAAAAGCAGAAGAAATCGTTACTAACCCATAACAAATCATTATTGAAAGCTCTAAATATTGAATGTTCCTTTAAACCTTATCTAATAGACGCAATTTTTAAAATCTAGAATTGCTACACTATCCAACTTTGAATACTTTTATTTACACAACAGCATCCTAAAGTAAAACGGTCTTCTTAAAATCCTACGAATAACAGCATAAACACTGGAAATCAATACTTAAGCACAAAACACGAAATTATAAACTTTAAGGTCATAATGTTTTAAAAGACAAAGAGAAAAAACGTCAAAAAGCCAATCTTCAGCAAATAAACTAAAAACATTGTAAAAAATCTCAATTTCAATAATGGTCCCTATCAAAACAACATTTAGTTTACAAAAACAGCATCTTAAAGCAAGCAATCGCCTTAAAATCCTAGAAATACTGCACAAACAAACTAAAGCATGAAATTATAATTTAAACTCGAGTCATATTTATTATATACTGTTCGTAAGTACATAAATAGGTCTATATATGTGTATCTATACACCGGCACGTCTCTTATTGTTATGTTGTTATATGCATTGCACCAGAATTTCTGGTATCCAGAAACAGCCTGTAGGCATCCTGCTCAAATTCCCGCTTAAATTGCAAAAGTTGATAATTACACTATCGATACATCGGGTGAAAAGAAGAGAGTTGCTGGGAGTATGATTAATTTACTGCACGACACCAGGGTCACGTGCACGAGGTAGGCCAGAAACGAAATGGATGGCCAACATGAGAACATTTTCTCAACAGCAGAACTGGCAAAAGGGGCCAAGAAACAGACAGCAATGGAGAAATATTGGGCACGACGCTGCCAATCCTCTTATCGAGGATGGTTGAGAACAAAACAGGTGCCTCAAATCTTGCATAAGTGAATGCCATAGTACTCTCTTCCATGTTTCCTCTTTACTTTCAGGAAGCACATAGATGCAAGCTATTCCTTAAAATTTGTTTACAATGTTTGCAACCTTGACCTATCTAGAACAAAGTAATACTGAATGCAGAATTTCTTTTCTGTGTTACTTATAACAAAATATTTTAATGACGTGAAAATGACTCACAATCCAGTTCAACTTATTTAATTTGCAAAGCAGCTTAATTGGAATAAAAATCGCTTTTTAAAATCTAATCAAATTGCGCCCACACTTGCATACACTCACAACATGACGACTACAATTTTTGCAATCCTGAGAGCTAATATGTGCATCGCGAAATAATAGCAATAAAAATATAAACTAATTCTATGCACATGAGCAGCGAACTGTCAACTCCACCGCCGTCTTAGGAATCGGATCCTGACGACTTCGCATCGAAGTAGGGATGACGAGGTAAGTCTCATCCAAACGTGACGATTTTGTTGTGCTGGTATACTGGGTGCAGATCAGCGGCGTTGACAACCCACGACGATGGACCAACACCAGCTCCTTGCACCACGCTGGAATTGATAGGAGCGGACGCACAAAAGCCCAACGTAACGCGTAAAGTGACTCCGACCATGCAGCAACGTCATCAGGAAAGTCGAGTTTCGATAGTTTTGTGGTGTCGAAAGCCTTTGAAAAACCGAGTGAGACGAAAGTCGCGTAATAATAGTAATAATAATAGTGATAAACAAAAAATATTAATAATTCATAATTTTAGGCTACTTCAAGTTCAATTTCCGTTGACAAAAATGTAACTGGGCCAAACTGCAGTAGAGAACTTATCCCCATTAGTTCATCCATTCAAAGTCTGCTATACTTTTAAACAATGTTACAACTTTGGGGTTTAAATTGTACTTCTTTTTTTCTCCGCCTTCTCTACACGACTGCCTCGTTCAGGGTTGATCTTGAAGAAGCACCTACAGTAACAAAATAAATAGCAATGTAGGTCTAATACAAATCAGGCTGTCAGCAAAAGTGTCTATTTTGTGTAGCAAGTGAATGAGGCGTATGGAAATGGATTCTGTGGGAAGCGAACAAGGATGGACAACGCGCGATTACCTGCCAGAGCACTTGATATCCACATGGATGAACGAACTTTGCAGATGTAAAACGAAGGTCTTTTTCTTTAAATCCATGGGCACATGCCCGTAGAAGTCCGACGCCACTCTCTGTCTGAGTCTGTCTCGCGTCATGCTCCCCAGCTTCAACCGGTCCGGTCAGAAGGTCTGCTCCATACCATTAACATCTTGGAGCACCTAGACCACCTTGTCTGATTGAAGAGAATGTTGGGAGAAAAGCATGAAGGACAACCTGGGTCAATGCCCGTATATGCCTACACAAATATTCATTGCTCACACTGAATACAATCAGGGAATCTTCTATTGAACTTTAATAAAAGAAATCCAAAAGCTAGCTAAAATATATCAAGTATAGCATACCTGATGCTGTAGCAATATTTTTGTGACAGTCAAGCAAGACAAATAAACGGAAACTCTTACCACAAAATATCAGACATGGTGTCGACGGGAGATCTTGAACTTCGGAAGCCGCAGCGGTCTCCTACAAAAGTTAAAATTGAAAAACGATCAAAACAAGAGTAAATAGCTTATGTTCCCAAAAATGATAAGTTATCATTATTATAAGCCTATAATCTTTGCAGGCATTGCACCAAACTGCACCTTTGTTTATTTGTTTCCGACTTTTACCCGTAACTGATTGGGTTTGTATGTTTTTAAGTAGTAAAATTATACGTGAATCCTACACACTTGTATATCCATTTATAATTTATATTTCTAGAAATTTTGTCAACATTTTGAATCAATAGTAGGCATACTATTGGTGACTGTATAAATTCTACTTTCCAAAATCGGCGTAGAGGTTGCCCAACTCAGTTGTAAGACTCACTAACCAGTAGGCCTAACTAAACATTTGTCAGACTTCCATCGATATATATTTCAGGATTAAGGAATCGGTAAGCGTATTTAATGTAGGCCTAGTACAGCGGCCAGTCGATTGTGTGTACGCCAGCGACGAAACGGGCCAGAGTGCACAGCTGCGTTTAGGCGCGCGATTTGAGACGATTGTCTGGACGACTGTCTGGACGACTGTCTGGAAGACGGCGGATTGAGAGAAAGAATGAGCGTCTGAGAAATGAGTCACGAGTTTAGGCTGTGATAAGTGTAGAAGGGTTGATTGATTAGTTGTCGTGGAGAAGAGACGTTGTTGCTGTGATAATGCAAGGATAGACACTATCGTGTCGTTGCTGCTATTTCGTTTTATGTTGGATTTGATTATAATATACTTTGGAAAACCTATCGTCGTTGTCGTGAAGTAAAACAAGTGAAAGACTGTAGATCTTTAACTAGCGAATAGATTATTGAAGTCAGTTAAGTCCTTAGGGATAGGTCTTAGGCTACTTAAGAACGATATTAAAAAGCTACCGAGGAGACTGGAGGTCAACGCAGAGGAAGAAGGCGGTGACAGAATCATTAAATGATGTTGTTTAAAAATACATGGCAATTCCGTGGTTGACGATAGTGGATCTAAAAATCTATGTAATCTAACGGAATACTGACATCAGCTCTAATGATTATCAGCCTGCTCAGAAAAATATGCCATAAGGCTGAGGATTGCAGCAGGCAAGATAGTATTCTTTGATTCCTGCGACTCCTTCACGTCTTCGAGTACAGATCGAGCAGCATCCTAAAAATGAAAAAAAGCATTTAATTCGTTGCAATGCAATCACAGAATTGTGGAACGGATTGCACTTTTTATAAACAATAATCTTAGGCCCTAATGGTATTTATTTATATGACGATTCCATGGCGTTGCTATCGTATTCTGTGCATTAAGACTTATGAGCTCCTTGTGAAAATATAAATATTTGTGCCACGCAAAAACGTATATATTTTCACTACATCCTAAGAGAGCCGCATAACAACATCCGTCTGATGGCGAGCCTCGTGAAAGAAAATATATAGCCAATGGAATTCACAGGCCAGTTTCAGCCTCCTCGCATCGTCCACTCCGCTCTTTAGAAAGATTTTGATCTTCTAGTTTCTCCTACTAGAACGGCTATGGCTCGGTCCCATTCCTTTACATCAATTTGCCCCTATCTTTGGAATACGATATCTCCATCTACTCGATCTCAACTTCTGACTGGTAATCCCTCCTCCTTATTTTCTTTCAACAGAAACAAACCAGCACTGTTAACAAAACTCGACTCGTTATTATCAAGATGGACAGCAGTATCTGTGGCATTTACATTTACGCTTACGCCATCATCATCACTCAGCGTTTCTCTGTCTTGTCGTAGCCCATTACTTTCCAAAGTAACGGGATTATCGGTAAAAAAAGAAAGTTCTCTGTTTCTGTGATGTCGATATAAGTGCGATGAAAAAGACGATTTGTTTCTAAATTCTTTTGGACAGTTTGTAAAGGGACATTGAAATGACTCTCCTTTACTAATGTGGTCTCTCAAGTGAGACAAGTGGTCTTGAGCACTTCTTGAAGAAATTCCACACAGCGGCAGCACACAAGTCAATTTTGCAGCATTGCCGTCTAATGTTTTCCTTCTCTTTATGTTATGATGGCGTATTGTATGAACTCGCAGAGCATCGTAAGTGACTAGAACACTAGGACATTCTCGAAAGCCACATTTGAAGGAGACATTACTGATATTAGAATTGGATCTACAATGAGTCAACCACACCAATGCAGAAGAAAATGTGCGATCACAAACAGAGCAAGTTAGAGTTACCATTATGATGTTTCTAATCCCTCTTGTTAAGTTTATTCAAGTTAGGATATAATGCGATAGTTTTTCGGCAGCAGATGTTAAATTGCACACTTTTTCTTTAAATTAATAATTCAGAATAGTGATTTCATAAAATAGTTTTAACTTTGAGGGAAATTAGGCATGTCCTCAAACGTACTCTGAGTTTTGATCTCACAATTACGATGGATACGGTCAGATTCGTGTAGATTCCTCGAAAACGTTCCTACAAAAAACATTAAATTAACTCAATAAGATCACAAAGCTGAGTGGTCAATAATAATAATAATAATAATAATAATAATAATAATAATAATAATAATAATAATAATAATAATAATAATTAGCACTTTTGTTCTTCCTGATCTTGACATGGATGGCCACTCCAGAGTTTAAAATTCTTATTAATATCTGACACCTGAGGGATTATAGATACCTCGGGTAATAAAAAATTTATAAAAAATAATAATAATAGCCAGATCCAGAGAAGATCTATTAGGCTAACGGCACTTTTATCATCATTTAGAACAATGACTACCGCTTCTCTTGTTTATCGTGCTTCATGACTGTATCTGATGTTGTTTGTTGGAGAATAAATAATAATAATAATAGTAATAATATTAATAATAATAATAATAATAATAATAATAATAATAATAATAATAATAATAATAATTTCACGCATTAAAGCTGTCGCTGCGCCTCACAGCGGCGACTGGTTGTTTGCGCTGCCAATTTCGGCGTGTGGTTTGAGGCTGGACGACGAAGCGGTGAGGATAGCTGTAAGCCTCCGCCTTGGAGTGGGTTTATGCGAGCCACACGCATGTCCTTGTGGGGCGGTGGTTACAGCGGATGGTTCCCACGGCCTGTCATGTTGTCTCGGTCCGGGCAGGATCGCCAGACACGCCGTCCTGAACGACCTGATTAGTCGCAGTCTGACTCGTGCCGGCGTCCCCAACATTAAAGAGCCATCCAGTTTGCTGAGGTCGGACGGAAAGCGTCCCGATGGGATGACTCTAATTCCATGGAGCGGAGGCTCGTTTGGGATGTCACAGTGACGGACACCGTGGCTCCATCTTACCTTAGCTCAACATCGGGCGCAGCTGGAGCGGCGGCTGAGCGGGCTGCCACCAGAAAGAATGCGAACTGTCCAAAACCTACTTATTTGTACCACTGGCCTTCGAGACCCTGGGTCCAATCAACGAAAGCGGTCTTGTTTTCATCAAAGATCTTGGAAGGCGCCTTTCCGAATTTTCAAGGGAGACTAGAGAAACTTGCTATCTCTTCCAGCGTTTGTCGATTTCTATCCAGCGCTTTAATGCCGTGGCCTTCCGAGGCTCTTTCTGTTCAAACCCTGAAGACGAGGCCTGACAATTCCGGACTAGTTGCCATAATAATAATAATAATAATAATAATAATAATAATAATAATAATAATAATAATAATAATAATAATAAAAGTAATAATAATAATAATAATAATAATAATAATAATAATAATAATAATTATAATTATTAATAATTATTATCATTGTGGCTTTTCGTTGCCAGCACAATTGTAATAATATTTATAATCGTCATCATGATCATCATGATCATGATCATCATCATCATCATCATCATCATCATCATCATCATCATCATCATCATCATCATCATCATCATCATCATCACTAGCAACAACAGCTGCATCGCAACCATCATAATCATCATATTCATCACCTTCCAGCAACAGCAACAACATCTTCAGCGTAATATCTATCTATCTATCTATCTATCTATCTATCTATCTATCTATCTATCTATCTATCTATCTATCTATCTATCTATCTATGGGATTTATATAGCGCCCCTTCAAGGACTCCACTCAGAGGCGCTTCCGACGCAGGCCCGGTCAAAAAAGGAAAGTCTTAAGCAGTCTATAGAATGTGCCAGACATGTTCCGAGGTTGGGAACGCAGGTTAGAGGGAAGGTCATTCCAGACGGAAGGACCATTAACCGAAAAAGCCCTATGCTGCATTGTGGCTGTGCGGGCATAAGGGACCATAAAGTCACCTCTAGAGGCCGAGCGCAAAGATCGGCGACCCACATTAGTTCAGGTCAGGATGAAGAACTCACGAAGATAGAGAAGAGCGGTGACCAAGATGCAACGCCAAGCAAAAGAAACAACCCTGAAGTGGATGCGCGACTGCACCGGCCAGTGTAAGAAATCACGAATGTAATGCGAGATATGGCCGAACTTAGGAACGCCACCCACCAAACGTGCAGCCGCCCGCAGGACCCCTTTAAGACCACGCAAGCGAACCTGGGGAAGGCCAAAGTAGAGAGAGGAGCAGTAATCCAGCCGATTTGCAATGGAGACATGAACCAAGGTGGAAGTGGAAGCAGGAGACAGAGAGCGAGACACGACGCGCAGCTGGCGTAATAATAATAATAATAATAATAATAATAATAATAATAATAATAATAATAATAATAATCATAATAATCATAATAATCATAATAATCATAATAATAAGGAAACTGAGCTTGATCTTTGAAATCTTCATCGAAAACTAAAACTTACATTCCGATAATAATAATAATAATAATAATAATAATAATAATAATAATAATAATAATAATAATAATAATAATAATAATAATAATAATAATAATAATAATAATAATAATGATAATAATAATGATAATAATAATAATACTAACAACAATAATAATTACAATTTTTTTTAAGTCTCCGCCTGAATGGCATTATCATCATCAGCATCATCATCATCATCATCATCATCATCATCATATTCGTCGCCATCATCACTAGCAGCAACAAGTTAAAAGTAGTTCAGAATAGTTTGCCTGCCAACAGTACGGCGGCAGTAAAGTAACAAAATTAATAATTCAGCAATCTTTGTGGGCCCCTGGAGGTCGTGGGCCCGTGTGCTTTGCACACATTGCACACATGGTAGCTACGCCACTGGTTTTCATTCAATTTTCAATTATAATCTCTTGTATCACATGCATGCATACATACACAAATTCTTTAATAGCTGAAAAGGGTAGAATATCGAAGCAGCAGTCCAGAAAGTTTCGGTGGAAAAAACAATGACTTTAAACGTAGAAAAGTTTACTTTACCTTTCCAAGTTGAGCAAGCGACTTTCCATAGACAAGAGAGGCAACTGAGACAGTGAGACGACTTCAATATACACGACAGCCTTACCCCAGCCGACGCGCCGTACGTCACCCTCTATGAAGTGACCTATCGCAATCGTCTAATTCGCCACGAGGCATTGGATAAAACTACCGCCAGAGATAACTGGGTCTTCTTCTTGCATACATAGCCTACATACATGGGCGTCCGCAGGAATTTTTTAGGGGGGGCGCAAACTTTTAAATAATTGTCACATGGTTTAAATTTAATGGTTGACAGTTTCAATTTCCATATTATCACGAGAGAATCCTATAGCCTACCTATAAGTTATGCGCCCAAAGAAAGATATATAGGTTCAACTTGTAGAACGAATCGATAATCACATTGAAAAATCGTGTCGTAACAATCGCAACCAACTAATCTAGATTTATGTGCAACTATGCGAAAAATCCAGAGGGGCGCACTTGCGCCCCCATGCGCCCCGCTGCGGACGCCCATGCCTACATACAGACCATGCAGTGCACGCATGCGCAGTGTTCCGGCTCAAATTCTCCCAATAACCCTTTCTCCTGCAGGCGGCTGATCCCAGAAAGTCCTCTATCTCATAATCTCGAGGCGACAGATTCTAAAAATACCTCTAGCCACGTGAACTCTTTTACTTCAGCATCTTGAGATTTGTACGTTTTTTAGTCAAAAGTCCAGTGTGAAGGAGGTTGAATTTTCTGCTTCTGTCTTTCTTCCATTCGTTAGTTCATCCATCCATAGATTAAAATACCCATGCATCAAATTCTCTATATATCGGTTATCTTCATGTCTATGAATTGCATATTCATCCACCCACTCATCCATTCATCAATCTAACCGTCCGTCCATCCATCCATCCATCCACCCATTCACCCATACATCCATCTACCCATCCACCCATCCACCCACCCACCCATCCATCCATCCATCCATCCATACTTATATCAATTCATCCATCCATACATCCATTTAGTCTGATTGTCCGTCCGTCCGTCCGTCCGTCCGTCCGGCCATCCATCCATCCATCCATCCATCCTTCCATCCATCCATCCATACCTATATCAATTCATACATCCATTTAGTCTGATTCTCCGTCCGTCCGTCCATCAATCTATCTATCTATCTTTCTATCTGTTTATCTTTCTAACTATCTTTCTATTCAATTCCCCCCTTTGCATACACATGCACGCACGCATGTATAAATACATGCAAGCATGCATACATACATACATACATACATACATACATACATACATACATACATACATACATACATACAAACATACAAACATACATACATACATACATACAAACATACAAACATACAAACATACATACATACATACATACATACATACATACAAACATGCATACATACATACAAACATAAATACAAATATACATAGAAACATACAAACATACAAACAAACATGCATAGACGCATACATGCATACATACATACATGCATACATACATACATGCATATATACATACATACATACATACAAACATACACACATACACACATACATACATACAAACATACATACATATACACATACATACATACATACATACATACATACATACAAACATACATACATGCATCCATGCAGACATACATACATACAAACAGACGATTTCTGCATGTATGACATTGTATGTATATATATATGTTTATATATGTATAATATACATGTATGTGTGCATGTATGTATGCATGTATGCATGGCATTGTATGTATGCATGTATATATATATATGCAATGTTTTTATGCATGTATGTATACATACATACATATATACATACATACAAACATGCATACATACATACATGCATACATACATGCATATAAACATACATAAAAACAAACATACATACACACAAGCATACATACATTTATATATGCGTACATACAAACATACAAACATACATAGATATACACATACATACATACATACATACAAACATACATACATGCATACATGCATGCACACATACATACAAACAGACGATTTATGCATGTATGACATTGTATGTATTAATATATATGTGTATATATGTATAATATACATGTATGTATGTATGCATGTATGTATGCATGTATGCATGGCATTGTATGTATGCATGTATATATATTATATATGCTATGTTTTTATGCATTTATGTCACCTAGAGATGGATGGATGAATTGATGGATGGATGGATGGATGGATGGATGGATGGATGGATATTTAACACCGGTCTGCCTGTCTGGCCATGCTTTCGTCCGTCCGTCCATCTATCAATCCAATTGATCTTGCTATCAATCTATCTCTCTGTCATAAACTCATATTCACATCATTTACACGGCACTTCTGCCAACAACAAAAGGAGTTGAGGGGTCACTGGGTCAAAGGCCAATGGGAAGAAACCATTGTGGCCCATTATGAATGAACGACAAAGGGCAGATGACCAAAAGCTGTTGATCGGTCATGCATGGATGGACGATCCAAGGTGACCTCTAACACCGGCTGACAAATACATTAAGTCCAAGGTTCTACTATACTATACTATACTATACTATACTATACTATACTATACTATACTATACTATACTATACTATACTATACTATACTATACTATACTATACTATACTATACTATACTATACTATAGGTACTGTACTGTGCTGTGCTGTGCTGTGCTATGCTATGCTATGCTATGCTATACTATACTATACTATACTATACTATACTATACTATACTATACTATACTATACTATACTATACTATACTATACTATACTATACTATACTATACTATACTATACTATACTATACTATACTATACTATACTATACTATAATATATTATCTATATCTATAAGAAAGGATGTATATTTCTTTGTCCAGAATGCACGCCCACAGTTTCGCAGCTATTGATCTGAAACTTTGCATCTAGACATAAGTCCATCAAACTTAGCAAGTGCAGGGGTTGGCGAATTTCTAACACCATGGGCGCCAGGGTGGGTTTTTTTTTATGGGGGGGCGGAATTTTTTTCAGCTATTCATGTGAAACTTTGCATTTAGACAGAGGACCGTCAGGTACACCCAGGAAACGAGTTGGCGAAACTCTACCACCAGAGGGAGAATGGTGGGGGGCCCAAAACTCCATTTTCCCTATTTGTATACCATCGCCATAGTTTAACAGCTATTCAACTGAAAAATTGCAGCTAGATAGGGTGCCACCGGGACCACCTCGCCCCCAACCAACACACACCTCGCCCCGCAGGGGCCGGGTGGCGCAGCCCGTTGTTTAGGGGAGGTTCTTTTTAGGGGGGGGGGCGAAATTTTTTTCCAGTTATTGATGTCAAATTTTGCATTTAGACAGAGGAACGTCAGGTCCACTCAGTGGAGGAGTTGACGAATCTCTACCACCAGGAGGAGAAGGGGGAAATCCATTTTCCATATTTATACCATCGCCATAGTTTCACAGCTATTCACCTGAAAATTTGCAGCTAGATAGGGTGCCACCAGGACCACCTCACCCTGAACCAACACACACCACGCCCCGTTTGGGCCGGGTGGGGCAGGGCGTTGTTTAGGAGGGGACCAAAAAAATTTGGGGGGGATTTTTTTGGCAGTTTTCCAGATATTGATCTGAAACTTTGCATTTAGACAGAGGACCGTCAGGTCCAGCCAGTGGAGGAATGGTGAATCCCTCCCACCGCGGGTCCACGGTGGGGTGCGAAAACCCAAACTTTTGCTATTTCATTTCCATCGCCATAGTATTCACCTGAAAAGTTGCCGCTAGATAGGGTGCCACCGGGACCACCTCGCCCCCAACCAACACACCTCGCCACGCAGGGGCCGGATGGGGCAGGGCGTTGTTTAGGGGAGGTTTTTTTAGGGGGGAAATTTTGGGCAGCTATTGATGTGAAGGAGTTGGCGAATCTCTACCACCAGGAGGAGAATGGGGGGGCAAAAAATCCGATTTCCATATTTATACCATCGCCATAGTTTCACAGCTATTCACCTGAAAATTTGCAGCTAGATAGAGTGCCACCAGGACCACCTCGCCCTCAAACAACACACACCACGCCCCGTAGAGGCCGGGTGGGGCAGGGCGGAGCAGGGCGTTGTTGGGGGGGGGCAAAATTTTGGGGGGGGGCAATTTTTTTGCAGTTTTTCAGATATTGATTTGAAACTGCATTTACACAGAGGACCGTCAGGTCCAGCCAGTGGAGGGGGATGGTGAATCCCTCCCACCACGGGTCCACGGTGGGGTGCGAAAACACAAACTTTTGCTATTTCCTTTCCATCGCCATATAGTTTCACAGCTATTCACCTGAAAAGTTGCAGCTAGATATATGGTGCCACCGGGTCCAACTCGCCCCAAACCAACACACACCTCGCCCTGCATGGGCCTGGTGGGGGAAGTGTGCTGTGTGGGGTGGGAAAAATTTTGGGGGCGACATTTTTTGCAGTTTTGCAGCTATTGATATGTTTGTGGTGGGGTTGTGGCCGTGGCGTGTTGAATCCTAATTTTCCCGGGCAACGCCGGGTACCCCAGCTAGTACTATATATTATACTATACTATACTATACCACACTACACTAGACTAGACTACACTATACTATATACTATTTTTCAGTTATAAAGCGCCTCTCACAGTACAATCTAATCAGAGGCACTCAATATATATTTTCAACTAAGATTATATGTATTGTATAATGTATAATTATATATGCGCTTATATAGGCCCTATACATTTATATAATCACCCGTGTACACACTAGTATCATTGTTGCATTATATTGTTTGTTTGTATGTGCACTTGTTTAAGCGCCCCCTCAAGCTCTCTCTACTCAGAGGCGCTCCCGAATGCAGAGCGGACACTGCATCGGAGTTTCACGCCGAAGCGCTGAGCAATTGTGAGTGAAGGTTTTGCCCAAGGTCCCTACGCGGTTGAGGGTGGATTCGAACCTCGAACCTTCCGGCCCTCTGTTCCCTGCAGCTCCATTAGGGTATAAATAAGATGACTGTGTGCATGCTAAATTGCTAATATTGAGTGGCAGAGAGAGTCGATGTCGGGGCGTCGAGCTCAGTCGCAATTGATGTCTCACATGTGAGTCGATATATGACCGTCCGCCGCAGTTGAGGTCCGAAAAATAAGATAATAATAATAACTTTTAAGCCCATACATGGACATTCATTGCTTTTTGCTTTGGGATGAGGCTGAGTCATATTTAGGGACTTAGCCCCCCACAACCCCTCCCTGGTGCCGCCAATGGCATAAGCATCTACAGTTCTACACTATATGATATTAATATAAATGATTTCGTTGCCGTTGGTCATTGTCTAGTTTCCTTATTACGAAGTAAGCCGTTTTAGACATTTTCAGCTTTTTGATTTGGGGGGGGCTGAGTCACGTTTAGGGGGCTTAGCCCCTCCTGGCCCCCCCTAGCGCCGCCACTGAACACCCGCCATGACGGTTGAGCCTGAAACGATTCTTTTATTTTGAATATGAATCATTATGTGTCTGCCTACTTGTCTCTCTCTCTCTCTACGATGCGTCCAGGACTTAAGTCAGGCACAAATTCGCATTAAACTTGAAAAAATGCTTCATTACACCTTGTCCTTAACATTAATCCAGAATAGAACGTAGCCTATTTTCATTTTTAAATATTCTATCCATCTGTCAGATGGATGGACATTTGTTGGCGAAATAGAGCAGAAATGCAGTTGCAGTTGTTCTCTGGCAGTGCTTGCGCACTGGACCTATAATAATAGCCTACGCTTTTAGAATTATTCTAGGCCTAAAGCAAGTATTTGTGATGTGGAACACCAGAGTGCAAACAACTATTACATAGTTTACTACATATTACACAATTTAACAAAATTTAATTACTAAGTAGCCTACTGTTACAAGGCTATGTAGTATGTAGGCCTATTTCTTGAAATACTGGACGAGTGAAACGCGAAGGGTTCCGCGAGCGAATTCGTGATTTGGAAAGGTTCCGCCACAAGAAAAAGGTTGAAAACCACGGCATTAGATAGACATGGGGCCCATTGCAATAGAAGCTGCCAGTGTGCAAAGGAAACTGGAACCCCTCCAAATAAGAAAGTGGTGCCTATTGCTATGATAATGAGCAGGGCCAGCCTTAGCCCAAATGGCGCCCTAGACAAGACATACATTTGGCGCCCCAGGCATAGGCCTGCATTTGGCACCCTTAGATTATCACTCAATTGTTCATCCCATGTCAGAATCTAAAGATGAATTAGCCAGAGCCGGTTTACGCTCACAAGGCCGTAACCATGCAGGATTTTATTTTCTTGACCGTGAATTTTGAGGTGCGCGTACACGCTACGGTCGACTTTTTTGGGCGAAGTTTTCTGATGACTTTTTGTTAGTCGTCGAATTTTCTGACGTCCAAAAACATTATTTTCCGCGGTTTTCGACTATTTTCTGCTCAAAATTAGGCCTACATTACACACTGTCATGGGCTAGCAAATGCATAGGCCTAATTATTTCATTTTTACATTATTTCATTTCGGGGGTGTTCAAACACCCAATTAAAACATCCCCTAACTACGCTCAACTGAGTAATTTATTCTAATTTCTTTATTAGTAGCCTACACTGAAGGCTGGATAATATTCAATTTTGTGGAGAATGGCATAAGTTTAAAAAAATATTAAAATAAACTAGCATATTGTTTAAATGGCGCCCTCTTTGATGGAAATGGCGCCCTTAGAACTTGGCACAAAGTCGGATAACAGTTAGGGCCTACCATTACGAGATGTACATTCATAAACACTAGAGACGGCGGTTTATTGAGGAAGAATGAAAGGGAAGGGAAGGGAAGGGTGGATCGCATTCAACCCACACAGACCGGGTTTCAACGCCGATATTATTAATTACTCCCCCCCACGCCGACCAGACGCCCGGCCGAGAGGCAACTCTGGAGTCCAGTAGACGGAGAGTGACGTGTGACGAGCGGCAGTGAACGGTTATAGGCTTATAGCCCGGTCGTGAAGGCCATGATGCAGAACGGTTTAATTAGACTAACAAGCAGACCCACCCATAAGACAGAGAGAGGAACACACAGGTATATAGGCATAGACAGATGTAAAGTAAGGTAGCGATAAAAAAATAAAGACGGAAGGTAAGGGGAGAAGGCGGGGCAAAAAAATGGACACAGAGAGCATGACAACAACACCACGACCATCAACAATACAAGCACAGCCACAGCCACCGCAACTACAACTGCAACTGCCACTTTCACTAATACTATCACCACGACAACTTCTATTACAACTTACTACGTCGTCTTTCTCATCATCGTCGTCGATTACTTCATCATGATCATCTTGATCATCATGATCATCATGATCATCATCATCCTCGTCAGCCTCATTGTCCTCACCATCCTCATCCTCATCATCCTCATCATCCTCATCCTCATCATCATCATCCTCATTCTCCTCATTGTCCTCCTCCTCATCATCATCATCGTCCTCATCGTCTTCATCATCCTCATCATCCTCATCATCATCGTTTTCATTTTCCTCATTGTCCTCATCATCATCATCATCATCGTCATTGTCCTCATCATTCTCATCCTCATCATCATCGTCATCGTCCTCATCATCCTCATCATTTTCATAATCCTCACTATCCTCATCGTCCTCATCATCCTCATCGTCCTCATCCTCATCATCCTCATCCTCATCATCATCATCGTTTTCATTTTCCTCATTGTCCTCATCATCATCATCATTGTCCTCATCATCATCATCATCGTCATCGGCCTCATCATTCTCATCCTCATTATCATCATTGTCCTCATCTTCATCGTCCTCATCATCATCATCATCGTCATCGGCCTCATCATTCTCATCCTCATTATCATCATTGTCCTCATCTTCATCGTCCTCATCATCCTCATAATCCTCAGCCTCCTCCTCCACCTCATCATCCTCATCATTTTCATAATCCTCACTATCTTCATCGTCCTCTTAATCCTCATCGTCCTCATTGTCCTCATCGTCTGTATCATTCTGATCCTCATAGTCCTCATCGTCCTCATCATTATCATCCTTATCATCCACGTCGTCCTCATTGTCCTCATAGTCTTCATCATTCTCATTCTCATCGTCCTCATCATCCTCATCATCCTCATACTCCTCATCATCCTCATCATCCTCATCGTCCTCATCATCCTCATCCTCATCATCGTCCTCATTGTCCTCATCGTCTTTATAATCCTCATCCTCTTTATCATCCTGATCTTCATAGTCCTCGTCGTCCTCATCATTATCATCCTTATCATCCTCATCGTCCTCATTGTCCTCATAGTCTTCATCATCCTCATCCTCATCGTCCTCATCATCCTCATCATCCTCATAATCCTCATCGTCCTCATCATTCCCATCCTCATCATCCTCATCCTCATCATCGTCGTCATTGTCCTCATCGTCCTCATCATCCTCATCATCATCCTCATCGTCCTCATCATCCTCATCCTCATCCTCCTCCTCATCATCATCATCGTCCTCATCACCTTCCTTCTTATCATCCTCATAATCATCATCCTCGTCGTCCTCATCATTCTCATCCTCATCGTCCATCCTCTTTATCACCTTTATCATCATCATCTTCATCATCATCGTCATCATCGTCATCATCATCATCATCATCATCATCATCATCATCGTCGTCGTCGTCGTCATCATCATCATCACAATCGCTTCTTGAGGGTATACTAGTTTTTTGTACAGCTCCACAGGCGGCGTGCCTCTTTAGTCGCTGTTTAAGCAGCGTTCACTAGGTGGCAGCCCTATTTACACCCGGTCTACGGTCAGTTGACCGTAATCACATGCTCCAATGGAAATTCAATGGAGATAGTCGATCGTTACGGGGATTGATCGTAACTGGTCGTGGGCTAGACAGTAACTAGTCAGATACGGTAATTGCCATTCAAGAATTACGGGCATACCGCCGTGAATTGGTACAGTGCATGTTTGCCTTTTCTGGACTCTGAAAGTAAACTTCCAGTGACGATTTTAGACGCCACAATCCATTCTTCATTCTCTCTTCCTGTTCATGATGCTGGTATTTTAAAGAAATTAATCAATCAGGTCACTACTACACTACCGTAACATTTTTGGATGTATATTACGTAGATGAACACTTTACTTGCAATGACCATGTTTCAATAATAATCAAAATTATGTTAAATGCCAAAATATTAGTAATTTATTCACTCATTCATTCGATCATTCGGTCATTAATTCATACATTAGGGTCATCATTCATTCGTTCAGTCATCCATTTTTGTTCATTCGTTCGTTCATTCATTCATGCAATCGGTCGGTTGATCGGTATGATGAGCATTGAATGTAATTTTTTGACACGAAGGACCTACTTCTACACTGCGATGGATACTGAGATGGACGAGTCATTCGTAACGAGATACAAATGCTGCAATGGATGGAACCATATCGACGGACAACAAGGATGCACGTTCAGTAAGTATACACCAACGTTACTAGAAAGCAGGTTGCCACGTCACGCGACTACAATATGATTTAGCCGCGCGACGTGTGGGCCTTATTATGTAATATGCCAAACTATAGTCTTTGTCGGCAGCTGTTGTCATGTACAATTATACATGTAACCTGTCATTAAACCCTGGATCCTCCTCCTCCTCATGTGTGTCACCGTTACGCTAAGATAATGCATGCGATGTTGTTCAATGGCATAATTAATTATATAGTTTAGATACATAGTCCAGTCTGTCGTCATAGGAAGGACTTATCATTTATGAATATGCAGCTAAGATGTGTGGGAATGCTGTCTTCATTGAAAGCGAAGGTGCAACTTTTATGAACGGAAATTCAATGGAAACTGAAGATGCTTTAGTCCATGGGAGAACCAGTTATGGAAAGACCCATCGACTGCAGGATCAAATCGCATGAGGATCATGTACATACACACAAATAAATATGTGCATTACAAATATAAACATGTATCATGCAGAATCCGAATCATGAGGCATATTCGGTGTTATATCGATGATATTCTTTTGAAACATCGGTCAATATCTCCTTTCGGAATTATTTATTTTGATCACTACGGTTGCTGTTACATATAGGGTATAGGCCCTATATAGGCCTATACATAATATGTATATATATACCGATGCAGAAGCAGAGGTAGAGACAGTGATAATCAGACTAACATACAGGGTGGTTGCATGCATGTGGCGCCGACCAAATCGCATTCTGTTCAAAGGCTGGTCTTCATTTTCACTCGGGGTCAACAAAAGCTCCATGCATCTACGGTATCTACCGTGACCTGATGAGAAATGTCATCACTGCGGAATGGACCACAACGACCTCTGACCCTTGACCTCTACCCTCAATTATAGGTTATTTTGTCTAGTGAATAGATGCATGTTATTCCCGACATCCTTCTTCAAAGATTATAATCTGCCAAAGATCTGCCGCTACCAATCTACCACTTGCTTACTGATTATTGTAGACTATATGATCATATAGCCCTATACGCTGTCAGACAATGTTATCATACACTGAAAAGTAATAATAACTCAGTTTTATGCGTTTATATAAAGCCATTTTATGTACTAACAAGCGCAAACATGCATGCATAATGCATATATATGCTTTACAATGCATGTTTATTCTGAACATTCTGAGAAGGCATGATCTATATTATCATATATTTTTAATGGCGCAGCAACACAGCTCTGAGGCCCTATATTAGAGGGTTCAGTATAGGTTTAAAATTGAAATGCTGGCTCGAAAATGTCCGCCACATCTGAGTATAATAATCGCATCTTGGCACATCAATCTATTTCTTATTCTTATTTATTTATTTATTCATTTATTTATGTCTCGCATTTGCTATAGCGCCCTTTATTCTATCAACTCAGAGGCGCTCCCGACTGAATCGGAATTTCACACCGTAGCGCTCGAGCCCAAAGTCCCTACGCGGCGACTTGAGGTGGATTCAAACCTGCTACCTTTCGGCTCTAAGGCAGCGAACATACACCTACTGTCCTACACCACCTGACCGCGCCCCTTCTGTGCTCTATCTGCCTGCAATTTCTCTTTCACGTGTGGATGTTTGTCTGCATATGTATGTTGTGTGTGTTTGTGTGCGTGTGTTTCTGTCTGTTTCCTTGAGTATTTCTTTCATTCTGTCCATCTTTCTCTCCCTCTGTCTATCTGGATGGTTGTCTCCATGTCTCTCTCCATCTGGACTGCTTGTTTTGTCTGTTCGTCTGCCTGCCTGTCTATAATATTGGAGAAGATCAAGGAGGTAGACTCTTTGAAATTCAGTAGTGCACAAGTCGACCACGAAATTCCATATTGCGGGTCAAGTCAGACTAAGTACCTTACTGACACAAAATACCCAAACCATTATTCATCTACAGTCTACACACACATATATATATATATATATATATATATATATATATATTACTAGCTTTTCAATGGATGGCATATGTATAATTATATATATATATATAAGTGATTTCCAAATGGCCAGTAATACGCGCTTGTAATTCGACCGTGTAGGGCAATAGAAGCAGTAAGAGTCTAAATGTAGGAACGCCTGTGCCAACAGGTGCGTCTCTCTATATACATGCGTAGCGCGTCCATCTGTCATGACTCATTTGCCCTTCGGCTACAGTTGAGTACTGACAGGTATATTGACCAGTTGGTCAGTAACTGTTGGCTTTCCCCATCATCATCATCGTCATCGCCATCGTCGTCGTCATCATCAACAACTGCATGAGTCCCGCGTTGATTTCATCAATATAGTATTCTTAATCGGTTAATCACTCTGGTGATTGTCGTCTTCATCATCATCATCATCATCATCGTCGTCGTCGTCTTCATCATCATCATCATCGTCGTCGTCGTCTTCATCATCATCATCGTCGTCGTCGTCGTCTTCGTCGTCGTCGTCATCACCACGGTGAAGCGTGGGAAAGCATCCGTCTTGAAGGGATGTGTGAGGTATCCGTAACCATTCGTGCTTCAGTCCCTCAGCCGTGTCTGATTAATTTCTCTCTTCCAATCTGTCTCTGTTACCGTCCACTAGACACTGATAAACGACTATGTATAAAAATTGTGCATATAATTTTACACAATTATATGCATAAATAATAGGGCACGGTGGTGTAGTGGGTATGTTCGTTGCCTTTCAGTCGGAGGGTTGAAGGTTCGAATCCACCTCAATCCGCCTTGTAGAGACCTTGGGCATCTGAGCAAATACTTCACTCGAAATTGCTCAGCGCTTTGGTGTGAACTCCGATTCAGTGTCCGCGCTGTAGTCGGGAGCGCTTCTGAGTAGAATGTTGAAGGGGCGCTATAACAAGTGCACATAAATGCATTTTCAGGGATACATAGTCTATCCCTATAATTAACGCGCATAACACTAGACCATTTCGCACCCTTAATATCACACACACACACGCGTACACACACGCGCGCGCACGCACACACACACACACACCTGGCGATCTCTTTCAATACCTGCCGCCTCGTTCCCTCACACGACAGCTGGATAGATTATTGTTTCGAGGCACACCATCGACAAGCCTATGCTTCATCTATACCGTTGTTTTAGAGAGAATGTTTATTTTTACATGTCCCGCCAATTAAAACAATGGCGAGAATTTCTTTGAACGGATGATGTCTTACTCGAGAGTAGGCTACATGATAATTATCGACATAAAGTTCGTTAAGTGCATGACTTTCCACATGTAGGCTACTATTCTAATTAATTTAAATCATTAGGACAATAGGAAAGTACTGTGGGTGTACACATTAGACTATCTACAGTTGAGTTGGTATACAGGGCGATGGGGGAACAGAAATGGGGAAACAAAACTCTTGCTTTGGGGAGATTTTAACCCCAACCACTGAGTTGACAGTTCAGTACGCTACGACCAATGTACCACCATGATGAGTGGTGGATATGGTTGGAGATGTTCCTCTTGTCTGACTTCATTGTCCACTTTCGAATTGTTGCGATGGACGATTTATCCAGTCTAAGATTTACAAATGTATTTATCATTTGCATTGTATTGCATGCAATTACAGTCAGATGTGTTGTATTGTTTGCCTGTATGTATATACACGGTGATTCATAAAAAACCATCCCCCTGCATATTTCACTGTAACTCCGTCAAATGTCATGCTATATGAAAGAAATTTTAAAGGAAGACAGAGGAGTTATTTCTAAACATTCGGAAAGTTAAAGTTTATGTTCAAATTGACCCCCCCCCTTTGGCAGCGACGCATGCGCGAAGACGAGTACGCCACTGTTTGACGGATTCATCAATGATGCGCTGATCCATCTCGTCCCATGCCTCCACAATTCGACTTCGCAACTCACTGACATAACATATTCGAGATCTGTAGACCTAGCTTCTCTTGCATGACACTCCATATCTTATAGTCCACTGGATTTAAATCAGGGCTGTTGGGTGGCCACAAAGTAGGCGGGATGAAATCAGGTGTTTCAGTTTCCAGTAACGCAACAGTGTCCCGTGCTCTGTGCGCAGGGGCGCTATCCTGCTGGAAGATAAAATCCTCATCGGTAATGTCACGAATGTCTGGTATAAGGCCCTGTTTTAGTGGAACATCTCTGTAATATTGTCCATTGACCTCATGACAACTGGTTCGGTGAAATGGATATGTTCGTACGACCAAGTCAGAGACCCGACCGATATGTCATAAGGGATTTGCTGAAAGTTGGTCGATTCCGCAAAAGACGATTTGCTGGAACGTCCCTCTTCTGTGTACCGGCAGATACGTGTTTGCGAACATTCTGATTGTTACTGGGTGCTGCCACAGCCCACAGTAAACAATTTCTCACCTGGAGGCTAAACCAGATGAAATTGACCAGGTTTGCATGATACAACCTGAGTGACTGACAGGAACGTTGGAATATTGCTTGTTTCTCGAGATTATCGTGACGTCATTAGTTTCGTCATCCGCGTTACGTCATTATAGCTCTGAATGTGAAATAATTTATACAGCACTTGGCTAGAACATCAAGCTTCATTAATGTGAAATTTCGTTAAATTTGATGGTCATCTACATGAGTTATCCGAACTTACGCAGGGGGATGGTTTTTTATGAATCACCGTGTATATAAGCTTATATCTGTTTTATATATATATGTTTATATATTTATTTTATGTATATATATATATGTTTATGTCGTTTAGGATCGTGTAATTCCGGTCATTGTCTCAACGGAGGCCATTGTATGGGAGAGTCATCTCAACTCTGCGCATGCCCAGAGGGATTCCAAGGCCCACGTTGTCAATACGGTAAGATCTCAAGGCCACAGTCGCCACACACACAAAGATTCACAGAGTAAGTTTAGGCGTGGCATTTAATACTCAGCGATCAGCTATAAAAAGGTGTTTTCGTAGCAATAAAAATAAACCAGAGCCTTGCTTCTCGGACGGCTGCCTTGCATATACTGCATAATATTATTATATAGGACATGGAGTTTAAATCAGGCCTAAACAGTTCTAATTTAGAATAACCATCATTTTTCTCCGCCTTTCTCTTTCTCTCGCCTCACATCCTGCCTTTTCTCTCGGTGTCGATCGCTGTAGGAGCGCTTCCGAAAGGCTTTTTCTGAAAGAAGAGCTTAATAAAATGGTCACATATACAATACAATAATTATACAATACAATAATAGATTGACTTCTACAGCAATTCATGGTGCAAAAGGCGTGTGAATCAAAATCAAGTAGCCTATATGACTGATGTGTAGCAGAATGATGTCACAACATTGTTTATGAACACACTGTGTTGAGCCGGTGTTGTCCAATATGACCAGATCATCATGTGTGCGTTGGATAGGAATTGGTACCTTAAGCTATGACCCCGGTGGCTGTGATCTGCATACAGTCCCAGCGACTTCATTTTTCTCAGCCTCGGCTTATGGCTCTCTCTCCTCTCCTTCACCGTTTGATCTCTCCTCCAATAGTGAGTGGTCGATGTACTCATTTTGCAGTTGAATTCGCTAGATGATGCAAATGGAGCATAGAGAATTTTAGAAAGCTTTATGTGCATTTGTTGGTGATATAAACCAGGCTTGGGTCAATTGCATTTCCAAGCACAATAAATTACACTTACATACCAGTTAAAAAGTAATACGTTACTGTTCTGGTAGCATCAGTGTGTTTATTTTATCAAAGGTAGACAAACATACAGCCAATGCTAATGAATAATCGTATACCAGCGTCACGTAATGTTACCGTAAGTGCCTATAGTGCACTTAATATGGACGAGCGTTTTACTCTATCCACCTTTAACCTTCTTCTTCTTTCTGGCTTAGGCTAAACATCTTTTCTCAAGTGGAGCTGCATGGATAAGACGGAATCGAGAGAATGCTTCTTGCCGCTTTAGCTGCACGAGGATAGTCAGCTGCATGAGCTTTTCATCAAGCTATAGATTAATTGCCATGTTTTGCATGTATATTATTATATTTTCGTATTCAGTCTCAAAGTAACTTAGAAGTCATGTCTTGCTTATGTGGAACAGTGGTTGCAGTAGAACGATGATGGTATACATTGTAGTGATAGTAATAGTAATAGTAGTAGTAATAGTAATAGTAGTACTGGCGATAGACAAGGAGGAGTGTATATGGAAGAAGTTTAAGCAATTTCCAAGATGTGCAGACCTGCCCGGGGAAGTACTGACATTTAATAGTAAAATACTAGGCCTAAGTACTAAGTAGTGGTGTTGGTGGTCGTGGTGGTTGTTGTGTTTGTGGTGGTGTAGTGGTGGTGGTTGTTGTGGTGGTTGTTGTGGTGGTGGTTGTTGTTGGGGCGGTTGTGGTGTTGTTGGTGGTGGTGGTTGTTGTGTTTGTGGTGGTGTAGTGGTGGTGGTTGTTGTGATGGTTGTTGTTGGGGCGGTTGTGGTGTTGTTGGTGGTGGTCGTGGTCGTGGTGGTTGTTGTGTTTGTGGTGGTGTAGTGGTGGTGGGTGTTGTGGTGGTTGTTGTGGTGGTGGTTGTGGTGGTGATGATGGTGGTAGTGGTGGTGCTGTTGGGGGTGGTGGTGATGACGATGATGGTGGTGGTGGTTGTTGTGTTTGTGGTGGTGTAGTGGTGGTGGTTGTTGTGATGGTTGTTGTTGTTGGGGCGGTTGTGGTGTTGTTGGTGGTGGTCGTGGTCGTGGTCGTGGTGGTTGTTGTGTTTGTGGTGGTGTAGTGGTGGTGGGTGTTGTGGTGGTTGTTGTGGTGGTGGTTGTGGTGGTGATGATGGTGGTAGTGGTGGTGCTGTTGGGGGTGGTGGTGATGACGATGATGGTGGTGGTTGTTGTTGCTGTTGTTGTTGTTGTTGTTGTTGTGATGGTGGTGGTGGTGGTAGCTGTGACATCTACAGGTTCATCTGTTTCTTTGCTGATTCCTGCAGATAAGCTAAATCAATCAGTGCAGCACCATGCAGAAGATGACTGAGATCGGAAACTGTACAGGGTGGGCCAATAGGAATGCAACTACTTTGACGCTTTATAACTTGAACAAATTTGATCCGAGCGTCGTGATTAATATACTAAATTGAAGGTAATTATCCATTCTACTACTGTGTCAAATTTTGCGCTGATATACGGCACCGTTTAAAAAACATTTGGTGCGGCGCACACCTCTCAATTTTGAATGTAAATAATGAATATCATGGCGCCGCTCACGGAAGAGGATAGAATTTTAATCTGAATCTTAAGAGTAGAAAAAAATACAATGCACAACAGATGTTGATAGAATTCTCTTCTAGAAAATGGAATAAATATGACCTACATCGATTGATTAAACAAATTGATGCCACGGGAACGTCTAACAGCTGCAACTGTGGTCGCAAGCGTTCTCCCGCCGGCGCATCGTTCACGTCATACGGTTGCCTATCTGAACGCTAGGCTAACGTACCAGAGTTTATTGAACCGGAGAACTGGCCACCGAACAATCCGGATTTAAACCCGTTTGACTATTCGATCTGGGGTTGTCTTCAGCAACTGGTATATCGTGAACCGATACGTGACGTTGAACATTTGAAAAAATTGATTGTTTACTGCTGGGCTGAAATAACCCGAGCACTTGTGGCCTCAGCCATTGATCAGTGGTCGTCTCGTGTCCATGCTGGTGGACAATGGACATATCGAATATTTGTTTGACTTATGATAAATTCACTCAAGATATGAATTGTTGTTAATTGTTAGAACTAGTGATTGTTTAGAATTGAGTCATTGACATAGTCAGTTTAAGACTTTTTTCTTGCAGTTTCATGGCAAAAAATGGACATCGGACATTAATAGCATTATCTCAAAAAGTCGTAATAGTATCTCTTAGATATTTTGCAGCATGATAAAATTGATAATTATGTTCAATCTGATATATAGTACAAGACGCTCAGATAAAAATTGTTCAAGTTATAAGGCGTCAAAGTTGTTGCATTCCTATTGGCCCACCCTGTATATTAGGCCTATCCAGTATTAGACCCGCATATCCATTTCGGATCTTGCTTTCCTCAGCATTTCTTCTTAAAACTGAACAAATGAAGTTTAAAGCGAGAATTGAGTGTATATAGCACCAGCGATGCATTGGACATTAGTCCTCTTCTTGGACGGACGGTTTGTGATGGATAAGCTTATAGCAGGAGATCAGAGACGACTTGTTTACAACAGTTTCTTTTTCTGTAGTGAATAGTGATCCTTGTTTGTGTCGTATACATATCTCTTACGCATGCACGGAAAAACATAAGATGCAGTATAACCCTAACCCTGGATTTCTCATCCAAACAATTCGTGTCCTCTTCAAAGAGTTCCATAAAAATAACAAATTCTTTTAGTAGTAGCAGGTCAAGTATTGTCATGGTCCTGTAGTTGGCATCACGATTCATGTGAAGTTCCTTCGTGTTACCGTGCCAGATGAATCCATGCAAAACTGGAAACACTACCTCAGTCTATCTACAGAAGACATTCCAATACTGCATAAATTTACCTTTGTGAATATAATTATCTGCGTCTTTCTTTTTTTCTGTCCGCGTATCTATCCACTAAATTGCTGGCAATTACCAGAGGGCAATAGTGTAACAACAGAACTTTCCCTCTTCTCGCAAGTAGTCTTTGGCTCGACATGCAAGTGGGTGTCCGGGAACTAGACAATTCCAGCAACTGCTCCAAAAATTCAGCTTTCTGACTCAAGTGTTGCAAGTATATATATTCATTCCATTCATTCCATAATATATTTGATATATATATATATAGGTCTACGTGTTCATTCGTGAGCATTTAGTTATTCAAACGCAGGACTGTCTGTAATTACGGCATCCATAGAGTATGCCTTTTTACATATTTTTTATCAGGGACAATTCATTAGATCTGTAATTATAAATTATTCCCCCGGGTGTTAATTGTTGCGCAAGCCAATTAAGCGCAATTACCTGTCTGCCAAATAATCAAGACCTTTGTATGAATGTATGCATGTATGTATGTGTGTATGTATGTATGTATGTATGTATGTATGTATGTATGTATGTATGTATGTATGTATGTATGTATGTATGTATGTATGTATGTATGTATGTATGTATGTATGTATGTATGTATGTATGTGTGTATGCATGTATGTATGTATGTATGTATGTATGTATGTATGTATGTATGTATGTATGTATGTATGTATGTATGTATGTATGTATGTATGTATGTATGTATGTGTGTATGCATGTATGTATGTATGTATGTATGTATGTATGTATGTATGTATGTATGTATGTATGTATGTATGTATGTGTGTGTATGTATGTATGTATGTATGTATGCATGTATGTATGTGTGTATGTATGTATGTATGTATGTATGTATGTATGTGCGTGTGTGCGTGTGTGCGTGTGTGCGTGTGTGCGTGTGTGCGTGTGTGCGTGTGTGCGTGTGTGCGTGTGTGCGTATGTATGTATGTATGTATGTATGTATGTATGTAAGTATGTATGTATGTATGTATGTATGTATGTATGTATGTATGTATGTATGTATGTATGTATGTATGTATGTATGTATGTATGTATGTGTGCATGTATGTATGTATGTATGTATGTATGTATGTATGTATGTATGTATGTATGTATGTATGTATGTATGTATGTATGTATGTGCGTGTGTGCGTGTGTGCGTGTGTGCGTGTGTGCGTGTGTGCGTGTGTGCGTGTGCGCGTGTGTGCGTATGTATGTATGTATGTATGTATGTAAGTATGTATGTATGTATGTATGTATGTATGTATGTATGTATGTATGTATGTATGTATGTATGTATGTATGTATGTATGTATGTATGTATGTATGTATGTATGTGTGTATGCATATTTAATGGCAACGTTGTTTTATCGGTCCTGTATAATATTTAATTGGTTTTTTTTTGCATTTCGGTTTCGAGAAAGCCAGCGCTGACTTAATTATTGCATTAATTTGTCTGAAGCGCTTGCCTGCGTGTTCTGTGCTCTTTCATCTATTCAAACTTTACTTCTTTGTTGATCGGGGGAGGGTTTGGGGTGCATGGGTATGTGTTGTATTAGGTTGTAGGGTAGGTGGGCCGTGACCTAAACTCTGACCCTAAGACGTACATGCCCGAGTGGTTGGCGCCAATAAGCATCATCACAGGCACCTATAATACATGTATATCGACACGTGAGGTGCATCATGAAGAAGCGATTATCTTTGTGTCTGCCAAGTAACAAGAATGAGATTTTTAGATGGGTTGTGATAAATGTCTGCGCGTGTGTTCAAGATAACACTCGGAGTTGGCTGAAATACGCAGAAGGATACAGACACCACGTAATTGTAGTTATGTGCCCAAGTCTACTATATAGAGACAGGCAGACGGACGGACAGACAGACAAGGAGACAGGCAGGCAGACAGAAGACAGACCAACAGACAGACAGTCAGGCCGCCAGACAGAGAGCCTGGCATGGTGTCGCGAGTAGATAGTTGTAAACAAACAAGTAGACTATTTCTAATTGTCTTCTCTTGTGGTAGGCTACTCGCACTGGAAGCGTTATTGAATTGTCACTGCTGTGAGTGACGCTATAAAAATTTCAAATTAAATTAGGCCTACGTGGACTGTGTAGCGGGCATCGCAGATTGTCTTCAACGGACAGGGAAGGAAGTAGACAAACAAACAGACAGATAGAAGTCGGGAAACTATAGAGACGTATTTTAGCTGGGAGACAACTTGATGATCTGTCTATGAAGCAGGTAGGCCTAGGCTTATGCAGTTACGGGCCTACTGCTGTGACATTCGATCTGTTTCTTTCTGCCTCCTCATTAACAACTGTTCGATCAGCGCCATAGTAAACCATCGTCATCGCATACGGCGCTATATAATTCACAACAACTGTTGCGACTCAACCGCAGAGCGGCGCAGACTGTGGCGCCCCGATTGACCTCGGGGGTCATGCGTCCATCTTTCTCCACCCGTCATCAGTAGTCTATACCTTCTCATTAAGATCCGCATGATGCTGAAGACCCACTGGCAACAGGTGGCGCTATTATACACTGAAATCCGTCTGCACCGAATGACTGTAATTTCCCTCGCGCGAGATTCGTATGAATATAATTATGAGACTGTAATTCTATCTTTGGTTACGCGCTGTTGGCAGTAATTATCACATTTTACGCTAATTAAAGACGTCTAGTATTTGTAATTAATGGTTACGGGTGAAATGATGGTGAATGTTATTCTCAGTTTGGCAATTTAAAGGCTCAGAAGTGGCGGGCAACCAGTCATCACTGCCAGAGTATGCGGTTGGAAACGATGCGTAAAATAATAATGTGAAGACTTCCAAGGTTGCTTTTATATAGTCAATGGTAGATGGCCACAATAGTCTAATAATGTAGAGTTTTTGTAGACCTATATACTGTATATCTAGGCATAAGCAACTCAACAGAAACAAACCCTTTACAATGCATGTATGCAAGCAAGAATGTGGCCTATGCATAAGCTTATAGGGTAGGCCTATGCATGACATTTTGTGTATTATATTGCTGGCGAGCTAAGGAGTTGTTTCATGTTCAGTGATGAAATCCATCATTAATCAGGTGCATAATTATGGCGAAAATTTCAGCCAATTTGAACCGTAGTTTGCACGATACAAGATTTCTGGGAATTAGATCTATCAATAAGTGCATGTAGGCTACTGTAGGCCTATGCTGTTTTAATAATCTTATGACCCAAACTGTCACGATTAGGATTGATGCAATAAAAGTTACCAGTTATCAACATATGCGAGTGCAATTATAGTTTGTTTGCTAACTGCAACCTATGCAGACTATGAATAATCTCTTAGATGCATCAGATCGCACTTAATTAATGATTATTTATTTTTTACACCAAATATAATTAGTTGGTCCATCCGACACTAAAAAATTGAAAATCTGAACTTCACCATAATATACATGTATGGTAAAGTTCAGCTTTTCAATTATATTATAGACATAGACCACCACAGTGAGCAACCAAATACTTCTTCATGTGCGAATATGCTTAAATGCATGCGTGTATGACACTGTATGCATTTATATAGTGCCATTCGACAGCATCTAAAGAACAGTTAGAATGCTGAGGTTATAATGTCAGAAATTAATCTAAGAAGTTAAGCATTTTCTTGGAAGCAGAATTAAATGCCGCCCATCATAAATGCATGGGATGACATTGCTTGGCTGTTGACATGTCTTTTCCACTTCAGATGTCAACGAATGTTCGGTGAGGAACGGAGGGTGCGAGCACGACTGTTGTAACACCGTCGGCTCCTTCTTCTGCCGATGTCCCCCCGGATACCGTCTCTCGGATGACCAGAGACACTGCCAAGGTCAGTTACAATCAATGACCTCTTAAATATAACGGTTCCAATCAAAACGTTGGCTTAGGCCTAATCCACCACTTTGTTATATTTAACATAAGCCTTAGCCTATAGGCAGCGCTTAAAATACCCTGAAATGTCAAATGTAGGCCTACACTTTTCCTGTATACATAACAAATATATACTTGGGCCGACAAGCGAAATTTTAGTTATTAAAGTCAGATGGTGCGTTATTGACTCGTAGGCCTACTAGGCTGATCTCTAGAAATATCATACTATGGAAAAATGTACCGAGAATTTATTATGCAAGCTGTCTTCAAAAGTGTTGTGTTCTTAACGGGAATTCTTCCTGGTTCAGTAATTAAAGTGAATATCTCACACATAATGACGGGCTAGCCCTTTTACTGTACTTACTTTACTGTACTTACTTTCTTGCCTGCTTGCTTGCTTACTTGATTGCTTGCTTACTTGATTGCATGGTGACTTACTTACTTAAGACGTGGACGAATGTGTATCGGGTGAGAGCGGCTGCAGATACCTTTGCGTTAACACGCCTGGCAGCTTCCGATGTCAGTGTCCCAGGGGTGCTCGACTGCAAAGGGATGGAATCAACTGCGCCAGTAAGTTTGTGACGGATAGTATAGTCATTATACTACTATATTTTAATGAATAAATGAATGGATGGGTGGATGGATGGATGGATGAATAAAACTTTTCATCAATAAATTTTTACTATGACGTTAGTATTTAGAAGGTGCCTGTAATAGTTTTGGTGAGGCGACTCTTTAAAATTTATTATTACAAAATAAAAATTGCATAGTATGTGATTTCAATTCTGAATAATTTTTCACTTTTTCCAATTTTCACTTAGAAGGTGCCTCTAATAGTTTTTGTGAAACGACTCTTAAAAATGTATGATTACAATAAAAAAATTACATAGGCCTATAAATGCGATTTAAATTCTGAATTTTTCTCTTTTTCAAACGAGATGAGCGTGAGAGTTGTTCTGACGGCAAAAACGGCGGATGTGAGCAACTCTGCACCGACGGATACTACACCGGTCGGCCATTTTGTGGTTGTCACGTGGGCTACCGACTAGCAGACGACGGGAGATGTTGCTCAGGTAGGGACGCTGTTTGTATGTGCACTTGTTATAGCGCCCCTTCAAGCTCTCACTACTCAAAGGCGCTCCCGAATGCAGAGCGGACACTGCATCGGAGTTTCACGCCGAAGTGCTGAGCAATTGTGAGTGAAGGACTTGCTCAAAGTCTTTATGCGGCGAGGTTGATTCGAACCTCGAACCTTCGGGCTCCAAGGCAACGACGCCACCACTACACCACCGCGCCCCACAAGCATTATATACCTGTTTAGGGTCAAGGCGAGCAGAGCCGCGAGCACCAGCTACATTCATTCAACCAGGTATTCTGTCACGTGTAAAACTACGATGAATGTTATTCTGTGTTCAGTGATTCTTATCAATCAGGCTTCTTTCAATCAATCAACCAATCATTCCGTCAATCAATGATGTTGTTGTTGCTGCAGATGTTGATGAATGCAAGATGAACAACGGAGGCTGTTCTCAAGAATGCACGAACACACAGGGGTCGTACGTCTGCACTTGCACATCCGGTTTCCTTCTTGGCACAGATCGAAGGTCATGCTTCAGTGAGTATTCACTCACTCAATCACTCAATCAATCGATCAATCACTCACTCACTCGCTTACTTGCTAATATGCATATTTACGCCTTCTCTGTCTGTGTGTCTGTCTGTTTGTACTTGTTTTTGCCTATCTTTGTCTCATTTTCTGTCTTCACCTATATGTTAATCTACCTGTATCTTTCTATATTTCTCTCGCTCATTTAGATGTCTATCCTTTTCTCTCTGACACAATTATTGTCCTTCAAACGCCCATCACTGCCTCCCGCTTAGTCTTTCACAGTCGCTGCTGCTGCGGTTTCCTCTTCCAGGGATCGTGATACAGATGGCTGGCAACTGCAGCATCAACAACGGTGACTGTCAACACGAGTGTCGCGATGGACCGATTGGACCGCTGTGCGTCTGTCGCAAGGGATTCAGACTTCAGCGGGACAGAAGGACCTGCGAAGGTTGGATATACAATTATATATTATGAAGAAGGAACAGAGGTTATCATCCCTGGCATGGCGAAACTCCGCCACATATACATTTCCTTGTCCTATTGCTTGATAGTGTGCCAGTCCCAAGTCTGGATGAGGGAGGAGGGAGGTTGCGCCAATGATCTTCTTGTATCACACAAACGCTAAATAGATAGCACAAAATGTTGTTTAACTGAAACTGATACTAGTTCTATATTTATAGGGTGACGAAAATAGAGTGAAGTTGGCATGAGGTGGAGTGGGAGAATGAGGTGACTTTGGAAGGACTTAAAGCTTTTGAATAGGGTGGAGCTATTATTTGCTATTATCAACTCTACCTATATCGATATATCGATCTATGTATACTACTATATACATTTAGTATATACCAACACCACTGCTACAACTCCAATAGCCACTATACTGCTATCGCTCTACTACCTTTACGACACAATCATCCTTAGATCCTTAAAGATGTACTACTGAATAGTCACCCTTCAACGCTCTTGTGCAATGTCAAAATGAGTCAAGTAGGGGTTCAGATGGACGCATATACTAACACACACATAGACATTATACATTTTTATTGTTATCATGGCTATTGTCATCGTTGCTGCTCATATATTATTGTCTTGTGCTTTGTCTTGACCTGCTTCTTGTAGATTTCGACGAGTGTCAGTCTGGTCTTAACTGTTGTGAGCAAACGTGTTTCAACAGACCCGGTAGTTACCAGTGCGAATGCAATCCGGGCTTTGCGCTTAGAAACGACGGCTGCACTTGCACTGGTGCGTCCCTTAATAATTATAATAGCAAAACAAACGTTTCGTTTCTGCTTCTGTTGCAACGAATTCGTGTCTTAAACGATAACATCTCTGTAGATTGTTGACTTGATGAAGACTTTACGTTTGCGCGCCACCGACAGATGTGTCTATAGTGTATGGAACACCGGCGCTATAGAAACTGCCAATTAATCGTATAAATGATGAGATTGAATGACATGAGATCTGACTACTGTAATGCATGAAGGACCAGTGGCGTAGCTACTATGTGTGCAATGTGTGCAAAGCACACGGGCCCACGACCTCCAGGGGCCCACAAAGATTGCTAAATATTTTCTTTATTATTAATCGAACCTAATTATTAATTCGCATTATTTTGTGACAAATGTAGTTTTTGTGAACACACTTACATTATTTCTTTACGTTACTGATGCAGTGACGCCTGTCAACCGCCGTGCTGTTGACAGGAAAAATTGTAGGCCCTACTGAACTCCTTTTAACTTGTGCTTTTGTCTTGAGTCATAAAAAGGTCTAACATAGTTTTAAGTTGAGAACAAGAAACGAATCTTACCATGCATCATAAGATTCTTATCTCGCTGATTCGCTTTCCTATGCAAGTGGCATGCTATCTAGGATAGGTGTGATAATCATGTCCGTCTATCTGTCACATTCGTATGTTGTAATTAAACGATGCGCCGAAGAAATCTCATAGGCCTAGGCCTACTTGTCACAGTCATGTTCGTATATTCCGGTCATTTACTGGATGTGGTAACGGTAGTGACTAGTGACCCAACATCTCCCTCAAACCAGGGTGAGAATTGTCGGGGTTTGAGGTGGTAGTTAAGTCTTCTAGTTAATTTTTCACAACCAAACTCCAATCCTCATGCTGCTCTCAACTTCTCTCAGCTCTAACCCAACAATTGGGGAGACGCAAAATTGAGTACGTGTAGATCAGGGTTGTAGGGAATCACGTTTATTTACCCTTATTTTGCACTTGCATGGAATATTGCTAAACTTATTTTTAGGTAGGCCTACAATAAAAATATTGATGATCGTGTCTTTTTGGTGTGCACATTGCAAATCATGGACGGTGGACCTGAATTGATAGATGATTGACAATTTCGGCAGAACAAAATGCTAGAAACAAACTCTATGATGCCCTTACATTGTACTAGAAGGCCTACTAATAATAAGTGGTTAAGTATAATAATTATGCTAAGTGATAGATTTAAAATTCGTCGAAGCTAGGCCTATTATAGCACTTTATCTGTAAGCTTATCATTCGTGCTGCATTCATGTTTATTCTGTGAGGTCTAATAGCAAAATGTCATTGATTAGTTTTAGTGATCTTGATTGCAGACAGAGTAAGAATTGCGGAGGGTTGTGGGTATAACCCACAACGCCCCAGTCTTTCTTTGGACGCCATATAGTAGGCCTAAAGTCCTCATCGTACGCCCAACTCCACATAAGTCAACGTCTGACCCCCGTGTTATTTTTCTACAATTCTCATGCTGATTTCATGAACACAAAATACCGGCCTAACAAGGTCAAACAGAGGCCCAAGCGGAACTTCTGCACACGGGCCCATGAAAAGCTAGCTACGCCACTGTGAAGGACTGAAGGCCCATAATCCTGTGCATCTGAATAGTCTATCACAATTTTTGAAAAGGAAAACAAGGTGACGACTTTTAAGTGGCACATTCTAGAAAGAATTCATTCGAGAGTTGAATGGTTTAGATGATACTTAGGTGCATTTGCATTTGATGATGGTGACGATGATGGTGTTAAAAATAGGCCTATTACTAAATAATAATGTCGACAGCTTATATGGCGCCGTAACACAGGATTATAAGGATTCTTTACAAAGCAGCTAACAGCCTAACAAGCTGACAAGATGACGATTATTGTGATTAGATGTGGTGAGAAATAGATCTATTAGACTTTTGTTCTGTATTTTATTGTATCTGACCATTTATAAAGCGCCTCTCGCAGCAAGAGCCTTTCAGAAGCGCTCCCAGTGCGTTCAAACCCGAGAAAAAAGGCAAGTTTTCAGACGAGAGAACACTACTTGATGGTAATAATTATTATCTCTACCACTTCTCTAGACGTGAACGAATGTGATGATGGAAGAAATGGTGACTGCGAGCAGATCTGCGTCAACTCCGATGGTTCTTTCCAGTGCATCTGTCAGATGGGATTTCGTTTGGCACCGAACGGAAGAAACTGCTTCCGCTATAATTTTCCAGGTAGACCTACAAGCTATGTCCTCCTTCCACAAGATGTATTATTTATTCTGAGTATATTTGTCTGATGTCTTCCGTTGTTTAGGCTATGAGGCGAGTTTTCTAGATCATCATAACAAGCATGCAGCAGCACAGCGATTGACCTTCTTTAATTGTTATTTCTATTCGATCCTGGTTTTGTGCATTATTCAGATGGGACAATCCCTCAGATGGTTTCTTGAACGAATCAATTATACGGTGTATAGATCTATCCTACCTATGATCATCACGATTTGGATAACGGGAGTTTCTCTGAATTTGATTAAATTTGAAATTGCAACAGAAATAACGAGAGAGTGAGATGAGAGAGACAGACAGACAGATAGAGAAAGAGACAGACAGAGAGAGAAAGACATACAGAGAAACAGAGAGATAAAGAAAGAGACAGGCAGAGAGACAGAGAGAAGAAGAGAGAAGAAGAGAGACAGAGACAGACAGACAAACAGAGAAGGATGAGAAGAGAGAAGGAAGAGAAGAGAGATGAGAAGAGGGAGAAGAAAGAGAGAACGAGGAAGTAATTATAGATTTGAAATGAATTCGGAAGGAAATGGAGAGACCTATGCAGGAACGCATCGAACGTGCAGACTGAAATTACTTAAGATAGCAACTTCGGCCAAATTTCCATTAACTACAGTTACTCGCATAATCAATTTCAGGCTCGTGCTTAACTGCAACAAACTTTCTGGAATTTTCGTTCTGCGTTTAGATCGAATACTTGAAAAGTCGTCATTTCGATTGGATCAGTTCACGACGAACCCTTCGTTCATCGATCACCGTACGCCACCCTCCCGCACGAGACTATTTCGCCCCCGGACCTCACCCGCCTCCTCTAACTTGTCAAGGGCCTTCCCTAACTCTCCCGCCGACATAAAAGCATCTGCAACGACTCATAAACGTCCCTCAACAGTCGCTACCACTGCTAGTACAGAAACTGCTAGTGCAACAACTGCTAGTACAACAACTGCTAGACCAACAACTGCTAGACCAACAACTGCTAGTACAACTGCTAGACCAACAACTGCTAGTACAACTGCTAGACCAACAACTGCTAGTACAACAACTGCTAGACCAACAACTGCTAGTACAACTGCTAGACCAACAACTGTCGCTATTACTGCTGCTACTATCGCTACAATTGCTACTGTTACAACGCCTATAAAAAGCAGTGGAACTGTTGCAGAGACCACAACTGCTACTAGCTCGATGCTGACGAGTATCAAGCGTACAATTGGTTCCAGAAGTTCTAGAAGAACAGCAAGTGCTACTCAAAGACTCACACGTGCCAACTTAAGTGTTAAGCGCACGACCACTGTTAAAAGAACTGCTACAAAGCGTATCCGTACCAGTACCGCTACAAGTACCAGTTCCACTACAAGTACCAGTTTAGCTGCAAGTACCAGTTCCGCTACAAGTACCATTTCCGCTACAAGTACCAGTTCCGCTGCAAGTACCAGTTCCACTGCAAGCACGAGTATTGCCACAGGTACGACTGAGCAAGCCGAGCTGGACCCTGGGTATAATCCGACGACGGGTAGGAAGTCAATATTGTTTGCAATGTCATTGATTGTGTGTGGTACATAATTGTTATAAAGTAGCCTAACGCTTCGAAAGCAGCATAGCCTATTTACTCTGAAAGTATATCTTACATCTAGGCCTATCAGGTAAATTTTATATACTTCATCGTGGCACCGCTACCATAATGTATGTATGACTGTATGTAATGTATATATATGTATATAGTCTATATATGTTTAATTGTTATGTATATGTATGTATATATTATGTATCTATAGGCCTATGTAGGCCTGCATGTGAGACAATAGGATGTCGAGATAGGCGCTTTTTAAAACGCCCGACTTAAACAGCGGCGACACGTAGGCCTATTTAATACAAGAAAAAGTGAAATAATTCCTGATTTAATTGAAATACAAAACAGCGCTCTAAAACTAATTGATATTGACGACGAAGCTTGAAGTCTAGGTCACAGCTAGGCTACAAGTAGGCTAGTTATATAGACCTACTCTGTACAGTGTTCAGCGGTAATAGCAAGACAGCTAACCGGGTTTCTGTAGCTGCGTTTTGCACGAAAAATGTTATCGGTGCATGTGGGGGTGGATTTCGGTGGCGAAGTGCGAATTAAGTCGTTTAAGACTCGTCAGTCAATGTTGATTAGTGGCTCGAGCGAGTGACTGAGAGCAGCCTTTGCTCCTGTAGTATACAATTATACATGTAGAGTCTACATCAACAAAAGCTGTCCATTAAAACCTTTTTTACGAACTCGAGCTGATTAATTAACGATCCGATCTAACTCTCTATAATTACGCGATTAACAGACTTTGCAAACGAAAAGACAAAAAAACATCACGTTGCTTACAAGTTCGTTCGTTGTTCCATAAAAACATGAGATTGGAATTTTATCCTCCGAATCATGGCGGCTGGATTCGTTAACCTTAAAAATCGTACTGTACTCAGTGGCCTTCCATAAATGATGCCAAGTAATTTTGGACGATTTTTACCCCTCCCTCTCGCAACGCGTCAACACAATAAGTCCTATCTAGTATGGAACCGTCACACGTCGTCACAAATGTGTGACCCTCACCCCTTGGTGCGTGACGTCATTTTTTATGGACGGTCCCTCAGTTTCAGATGCAAAGAATTGCGCCATGTTATAAATCTGTCATCTGATTGCATTTTGGAACCAGATTGATTGATCGGTTGATTGATTGATTGATTGATTGACTGACTGATCGATCGATAGATTGATTGACTGATCGATAGATTGATTGATTGCTTGATTGATTGATTGATTGATTGAAATAACAGTTTGCCCTCGTGGATTCTTTGGGCCGGGCTGCGAGTATACCTGCGCCTCATGTTGCAACGGAGCTCGGTGTTCCTATAACCAAGATGGCTGCCTCTGTGAACTCGGATGGAAAGGAGTCACGTGCAACGAGACATGTCCACAGGTGGAAATTATTCTCCTTTCACTTCTCCGATTGCAACCTACTCTGAGAACTTCTATAGCGCAATATTTTCGCAGGCCATAATTATACAAGGTGGGCCAAAAACCTAGGTTTTTTGCCAATATCTTAGCCAGAAGTAAGAATTTCGAAATGAAATTTTACATGCTTAAAGACAATTCATATTTACACATGTTAAGTATGGTCATCATCGACGTTGTAATCGTCGTCATCTTCACAATTTCACCTTGATAATCATCATTAGCTTATACTTCAGTCACTATTATCATCAGCATCATCGGTTCGAACATCATCATTGTTATTCTTTATCAATGCCGTAATTAATCAATTGACAGCTGTGTCGATCATATCCATTGTTGTCTTTAACAGCCTCTTCGTAAACATAAAAGTGACACTAAATCAGTTTTCATTATCATCGTTGATGTTGTCAGAGTATAATAGTAGTTTTTATTCTGTTCAGGGCAAATTCGGGTCTCATTGCCTTGGTGAGTGCACTTGTAAAAATGGCGGTACGTGTCATCACGTGACCGGACGTTGCAGTTGCCCTCCTGGATTGAGCGGAGATCTCTGCGAGATAGGATGTCGCCCAGGTAAGGTGTTCAGGGAGTCCGTGTTGCGATCATAATATGATTATATTATATTCATATAACATATAACATATAGTTAGGCTATATGTGTAATGTATACTTAGGGTCGCTCCCAGCCCAGCCACGGCAAAAGGAAAAAAGATTTGAGAGATTTGCTAAACGAAACTTGATGTAGTTTTGAATGGAGGTTATTCCATATGGACGGCCCTACAACCGAGAAAGCTCGGCGTGGTCTGGCAACTAGGTAAACCCGAGGAACCAGGAGTTGCCCTCGTAGCAGAGCGAAGAGGGCGAAGCGCTTCAACGTCAGAGACAGTGACCGCGTAGAATTTATATTGTATTAGATTGAATAATATATATTCAATTATATAAATATAAGTTAAGGTCGGTTTTTGATTGGATTTGTTTAAATTGCATTAAGTCCGATACTAAGTTTTTCGTCGGTGGCGTATAGGGTATTACTCGACGGAGTGCGATAAGCCATGTCCACAGACGTGTTCATCTGGATCGTGCCACCGTCACCATGGTTACTGTGAGTGTCCGTCTGGACTGTCCGGTCCGTCCTGCAACCTTCCTTGCTTGGTCAACTCGTGGGGTCCGAACTGCTTCCATAGATGTCTCTGCCATCCCGATCACTCAATCGGATGCGACGCTAAGGTCGGTCGATTGCAATTCTTACTTAATAGATCAACTAATTGTTCGATTGATTGATTGATTGATTGATTGATCGATCGATTAATTTAAAGATAGATTGATCAACTGACTGGATGTCCAACAGACTGACATACATTTAACTGCGCATGCGTGGCTGACTGACTGACCGACCGACTGACTGATTGGCTGATTGCTGAGTGCTGACTGACTGGCTGAGTGAGTGACTGATTGACTGATTGACTGATTGATTGATTGACTGACTGACTGATTGACTGACTGACAGATTGATTGAGGAGCTGAGCAAACAAACGAATGAACCGCTAAATATTCAAGTAGAAAATTGCTAGACTTCCGTCTAAATTATTTATCTGATTTTTTATTATATTTTTTGAACACTGTATAGCATTTCGTAGAAACCAAGAATTCGATTGGATCATCCAGACTTAATTAACAACATTCTGTGGCTGTTGGTCTATTAGTGTCGTCCCTACCTCTGACCTCTTTGCCTATTTCTTGACAATTCACTTGGTACAGACTTCCAGTATTTATCAACATATTATGACAACCTATTGAAGTCGTCAATAAAATAAGGTTTATCAGCAGGACGAGACAATCGGTTAAAGTAGGAGAGGCAGTAATTTGGAAGAAGAAAAAAGGAATTCAGATTTTTTAATGGTGTAGCTCACACCACGTTATTTGCGGCTGTTTGCTCTAGACTGGCGAGTGTTTCTGCCGACCAGGCTACGATGGCATCAACTGCACTGAGCGATGCAGTCGAGGTTTCTTTGGCAAACAATGCTTGGAAAGATGCAACTGTACACACAACAAACGATGTGATTTCGTCACTGGTGCCTGTCTCAGCAACTGCCACGCCGGATGGATGGGCGAATTGTGCAACGAAGGTAAGGTAGTTGACTTACGGATGTCTTCATTTATATCGTGTCTGCGAGCGTTGATCAGTGTAGGCGTGTACCACAGATCGACGTCCTTGTGTGTGTCGTGCTAAAAAATTACATACTGTTAGCTCCAAAGAAAATATGAGAAAGTTGACAGTTTTTAGAAGCAACTGTTAAAAATTTAAAAACATAACTCGTATCACCTCACGTTCCATAAATTAAACTGTTCCAAACTTTAAAAAAAGTTACCTTACACAGGCTAAGTTTCCTGCACATTAGGTTACAATAATATTATCTCACTTTAGTTAATTCACTTTATGTTATCTTACCTCACCTAGGCTTAACTCCCCTTATATGACCCTGCATTTTGCCATTTTTTTAAATCTTAAACTTAAGTGCCTCTTATCCTTGCTCACCTCTTATTATATATCAACCATTAAATTACAACTATTACGAGTTCAATGTTCAAGCGTTTACAACGCACTTGATAACACTGCAATTATAATCGTTAAGCAGTTACTATGATTGTGTGTGCAGCTTGTCCACGTGGTCACTTCGGTCGGGACTGTGATTCGGAGTGTGCGTGTTCTGGAAGCCAGTGCCACTCGAAGACGGGAGAATGCTTCTGCGAGGCGGGAAGAACGGACCACGACTGCAGTCAAGGTTCATGGTCCTAGTCGTTGTCTACATCGTCACCATCTTAATCATCATCATCATTATCATCATCAACATCGTCGTCGTTAATCATCATCATTGATGCTATTATTATTATCTTTATCAATATGCCTTTATTAAGGGCCTTTGTCTATTGATCAAGCGACATTCGAGGGCGTTGAGAAACAATAAACGTGCAACTAAAGATTTTGTTCAAATTCTCTGCTCAGTAGCCGTCTCGGAAGTATTCGAACCTGTATATATAAGGCAGGAACGCCATGGCCAATCGTTATTTGGTTCTAAAAAGTTTCTGACACTTTGCAAGCGTATCCGTTCCAGCCGTTTTCGCTAATCCATCCCACCTTCAATCAATCAATAATATAAAAATAAATATAATAGATATGTATATAATTATGTGCCTTCCTTCAAGATTCATAATCAGATACGCTCCTGACCCAAACCAAGCGGTAGAAAGTAGTCTGAGAGCAGGTAACGTTAGGCAAGGTCGTAGTGCCAGAGAAAGACCTTTATACAGTGCTACCAAATTTTCATTCAATATCGTCATCGTTGTCTTCATCATTGTCGTAATTCTCCTCATAGTAGCCTAATTACTATAGTACCACTGCACGTGCAAGTACCGTAGTGCTATAGTATTGGCGTAGATCGTTCCCATTATAAAACGGTTGACCTGCTGCACTGTTGACGTGTTGGCCTTTTCTAGATTGCTCAGCCTGGACGTATGGCATAGGATGCAATGGAGTGTGCAGCTGTGACCATTCCACCTCCACCGGATGTGATTCAACCACCGGGGAATGCATCTGCCGCCCTGGATGGTTCGGAAAGACTTGTCAGAAGCGTACGTCGCTCATCGTGTTTCAGTATCATTTTATTAGCTACTTGGATGGACAGACGGACGGACAAATGGATGCGAGTGTGGTTGCTTGGTGATGGTGGATGAAATGTACAACTCAACTTACTCTTAACTAGAAAGTAGAAAGTAATTAGAACTTAAAAACAGAGATTTTTAGATAAGTCTGATCGTCACCTTGATTGCAAATAGATATGCGCAATATTACTTATATACCTGTACCTGCTCATCACGCACTTACACATACATGAATGTACTGCCCTATGTTGCGTTGCATCTGATTTGCATTTTCTTTCTGCCATTGTTTCGGGGGAGCAGCATGTCCACCTGGTCGTTTTGGTGTGCAGTGCCTCCACCTGTGTGTCTGTGAGAATGGAGCCAACTGTGACCCAACTGATGGAACCTGCAGCTGCACGGATGGATGGACGGGCATCAGCTGCAACCAGCGTCAGTATCATCGTCTCAATTATATGTACATCCTTTGTACTGGTGTTCTGTGCTGCTTTTGATGGTCTGTGATGTTATTTTGACATTCTATAATGTTCTTTGATGTTCTGTGTTGTTCTGTTATGTTCTTTGATGTTCTTTGGTGTTCTTTGTTGTTCTGTTATGTTCTTTGATGTTCTGTGTTGTTCTTTGATGTTCTGTTATGTTTTTTGAGGTTCTGTCATGCACTGTATTGCTGTAAGACCATGCTAAGCTTAGAAAAAGAAAGAGAAATGAAAAGGAGCTCACGAGTTGCGTCTTTAAGTTTGAGTAAAGGGGCTATAAAAATAAGTGTGAGTTTTAGCTCCTGCGTTCTGTGATACAGCGGCAATGTTGTTAAGTGTTTTTGAAATGATTTGTAGGCTAATGTTTTTCTAGTTAACTGTCGACCTGAAGTATTTGCAATGTTCTAAAAAATGTTCTGCAAAGATTAATTTCGTATTGTTGTGTGATGTTCTGCAAAAGTCCTATGTTATCTCGAACGGAGGGTTAATGGGTGCGTGCAAAGTTATTTGTTGATGGTGAAATCTCGTGTTGCATTTGCTCTCTGATGGTGGTGTGACGGTGTTTCATGAATGGTCTGAAACGTTATTTAAAATCAAGCGAATGAAGAAGTTGATTTTGCTACGTTGGCAACGTGTTCTATTTCTTTTCCTTTCTTAGTAACTTGTCATTGTGTGTTTTCTATTTTATTTATTTCCAATTATTGAGTTTTCTCTCTGAGTTAGTCATTTTTTTTGTTCTCTTTCGTTACTTTGTGTTCAACCTTTCCGGCTCTGATCTCTCCAGGGTGTGCTCCAGGAACCTATGGACGGAATTGCTCCGGCGCATGCGCGTGCTGGAATAGTGCCGACTGTGACCCTGTTACGGGTCAGTGCACATGCGCAGTCGGCTGGAAAGGAGCAGCCTGTGACGAAAGTAAGTGCAAGAGCGAAAGATCGGGAGGCACGAGAAAATGGATATGAGGTTAAGAGAGTCATGCGAGTAAGTAAGTGAGTCAGCGAAATTACACTTAAAAATTACATAAGCTGCTTACTTAATTAATTGATTTAACTATTTTTTTAAATGAATATTGTAATTTCTTATTTCAACCTTTGAACCGTCGAAAAACTTTGTCTATGAGGAATTCTTGTTTTCTTTACATGGATCGTTTGCTTTTTCACTCATGTCCTTAAATAATTAATTAACTACTAGAAACTTATCGTTTTTTTTATCTCTTTAATTGCGCCACCTCTTTGAAATTGCTTGCCAGGACCGTCTGCTGCATTCTGTCTTATAATTATGTCAGGCCTACTTAATTTGATTTGATTTCAATTATGTAAACCTATGTTCATGTTATATGATGTTGCATTTTTTAATTTTATGGTAGATCTTTGAGAACGAAATTACACTTATGAAAATTATACAACCTGCTTACTCAATTAATTGACTTTATATTGGTCATTTATTAAAAATTAAAAAAAATTATTTTAACCTGGAAAACTGAGGAACGTTGTCTATTTATTAATATTGCGCTGTATATTTTGTTCTCTAGAGTGTGACGAAGGCACGTTTGGCCCCGGCTGTAAGCTGACGTGTGATTGTCAGAACGGGGCCACGTGTGACCACATCGATGGCGAGTGCTTTTGTGGCCTCGGTTGGCATGGCGACCGGTGTGACCGACCCTGTTCCAGTGGGTTATTTGGCCGGGGGTGCAACGAGGTGTGCGACTGTGAGAATGGCGCCAAGTGTGATCACATGACTGGCGAGTGCTTTTGCGCCCCTGGATGGATGGGCAGCAACTGTATGAGCCCGTGTCACCAAGGAAATTGGGGCAGGGGGTGCAACGAGGTAGGAGATGCCAATAACCATGCATGCTGCTGCTGATGATGATGAGGATGGGGAGGTATATGATGGTTTACAGAGATAACGATGATGATGATAAAAATAATGATGATGATGGTGGTGATGGTAATAGTGGTGATGGTGGTTGTGATGGTTGTGGCGGCGGCGGCGACGGTGGTGGCGATATCAAATCCACTGTATCATCTGTATGGCTTTCTGGCAGTGCCAATCCCGAGCGTAAATAAAATTACAGAGGTGAAGAAGAGAGGAAGTGAGACATCGGTGAAGATAATTATAGTGACAGGAAATCGACCTAAATATCCTCCACGGTTACAACTGCACAACTCTGTCTTCAGCTCTAGGTCTGCGGCAGCACAGGCGCCGAGTTGACCCGAAGAGTGGGGGTGCCCAAAAGAATGCGAAAATATACGCGCGTGAGCGCGCGAAATTTTTTTTGACCCTTTTTTATAGGAAACTTATTGAAATCACCACTGTTCATATAGGCGGCGACATGTTCCTGGTTTGAAGGGACGAACTCGCGGCCAAAGTATGATTGCCGAGAAGCACAGCGCCGAGAACGGGATGTGCTACTCCACATTTTCGATTTTTTTATTGTCACACTGAGATGGTAGAACCTTAGGCTGTCATTTTGACGTCATGACATCCTTGTGAAAATTTCCTGTTATCTCATTGCATAAAGACATGATTTAAAACTTCAATAAAATAACGTCCTTCCCAATTTCAATTTTTTTAAATCATTCTTTGTGTTTGATGTAGCCTATTTCTCTTGGAATCCACACAGAAGAAAAGCACATATCTTCGTTTTCATGGGCGTCTTGGAGCACTCTCCTTCAATTAGCTCAACATACTCAAATTTTGCACAAGAAATCAGACAATTAGCCACTGTTTAGTCAGCCAATATTAACACTGTGGAATAGTTTTTCAAATAGTATTTCAAGTAGTTTTTAAATACAAAACAATACTCCGCTTTTATGATGCTGGGAGGTGACTCGAGCACTGAAGAACACTGTTGAGCATGTATACCATATAGGCCTAAAGAAACAATGTCAATCAAATCGTCGCCTTCGTTCGTAATAAAAAATGACGGAAGCGGATCGAATAAGCAGGATTTCGGGGTTTCCTCGTATTCGCTGATTGTCTTAGGACCAATGGAGTTCAGACTACCAGATGGGATCAAACTGGAGTACGCCTAATTGTAAGGTAAACTAACTGAGATTTAAAAAAGTATAGGCTACTAAAGATGGAATGAGTTTTATAGATAAGCAATCCCAAAAGAGAAAAAATATCTTAAAAGCACATCTTGCCGGCTGATTTCAGGTGGTGCCCATGCATAGGAGGGCCTCGCATGGCCAATTTCTGGTGGTGCTGAGCACTCACGGGCCTCGCAGAGTCGGCGCCCATGTGCGGCAGAGA
>OX243816.1:17911614-17916614 GCA_945859605.1 Lumbricus rubellus | reverse complement strand
ATCATCATCATCATCATCATCATCACTGCTGACGACCTACCGTAGTTGTGAATAGATCCTGATGACGCGTTGACGTGACTTCATAGAAATTTCCGATGCAAACGCGAACCTACCCAGTTTCATCATCGCCACAATTATTGTCTTCGACATCATATTGTCTTCTTGGAACCAAGGTATTGTTATGCTGATGTTTTAGCCTGTCCAGCTGGTTATTTCGGCGTCAACTGTCTTGGTCAGTGTCAATGTCCAGCAGGGGTCAGTTGCGACCGGCACGAGGGAAGATGCCAGTGTCCATCCGGACAAACTGGACACAACTGCGAAAAATGTAAGACCCTCGTACATCAGATGAGAATGGCGTCGTCGATGATGAAAGTAGTAGTAGTGGTGGTGGTGGTGGTGGTAGTAGTAGTAGTATTGGTGGTGGTGGTGGTTGTGGTGGTTGTGGTGGTGGTAGTAGTGTTAGTAGTGGTGGTGCTGGTGGTGGGAGGAGCAGCAGCAGTAAGAGTAATATTAGTAGAAGATGCGGCAGCAGAAAAATAAATGAAATTCAAGCGCAAAATATAATTATACGAGGAATTAGTGAAACTGGAGTTAATCTTAAATCTGAAACTGGTTTCAGCGTGTAGCAAAGGCTTCTACGGTCCCGGATGTGAACTCGTCTGCGAATGTGAAAACGGCGGGCTCTGTGATCACGTGACTGGCCAGTGCAGCTGCCCATCTGGATGGAGTGGACCGCAGTGCAGGATCGGAGGAGGTCAGCGCTCTTACTTACTTACTTACTTACTTACTTACTTACTTACTTACTTACTTACTTACTTACTTACTTACTCGTGCCTTTCAACAGATATGTGATTGAAAGCGTCTTCTCTCAATACCTCAATCTTTTTCATCATTATAGTTACCATCATCATTCATCACCATCATCATCATCGTCGTCATCGTCGTCATCAAATTTAAAGTTCTATCTATATATTTTATTATGTACATAAAAACATAGATATTATGTGCAATTGTGCATGCTTGTGACGTGTGTCAGTGCTTGCTAGCACGCAGGTATATGTGCGTGTGTGTGTGTGCGCGCGTGTGTGTGTAACGGCTGGTGCTGGCTTGTAGGCGGGAATTTACGGGTGCCCGCAAAAACTAAGTCGTGTTTGTCTGATTGTGTTGCTGCGTTGTAGGCAACAGAGACTGCAGTCAACGTGGTGATGTTCCCATCGAAGATGACGGATGTTCACGACCGATCTCGCACTCTATTCTGCCCAGCAGACTTTAACTCTTTTGACAATTATTGATGGCTGGTTGCTAGGCAATATCATGAGAGTCCGTTGCTAGGCGACGCGACTGAAAGTGCGTTGCTAGGGAACGCGGTGAATCGTGACAGGAAGTGACGTAATAGAGAATTGCAGGATGGTTATGGTTGAAGTAAGTGAGTAAGTATCGGCAGGTATATTATTTAATGGGAAGCACCAACATGACTTTTGATAAGCTTCATAGTTTAAACACTAATTTATATTATAGGCTACGCAAGGCAAGACTTGGCTGAGAGAAGTTACTTTTTATCAAGGTGATAGCTTGCCAAGTGCCATGGTGTGCGCCTGCCTGTGCCCATCATTAAATAATATACTTACTTACTCACTTACTACTCCCTTATTCTAACTCTTTCCTCCAATACTAACCCTAAACCTTCCTACCATACATAAGAAGCATTGGGTGGGGGGGGGGGTTACTATTAAGAGGAGGGTTAGTATAAGAGGAAAATGAAGAACTTCAATGGTCAGATCAAAGGAAATCAAATCAAATCAAATCAAATCAAATTTTTTTATTGAGCCAGAGAAAAGCACACAAGGTACATATCATCACATAAAAATAAAACATGAATGTTATTGGCAACAAAAGGAAACCCAGAAGGGACTGCAGAGTCCCGCTGGTTAGGGCCACCTAAGCACATTTTCTGGTTCTAGGCGTTAACAAATTCAGCACAATAAAATTATATTCTATTTTCCATCATATATGCAATAAATCAAAAATAAATCAAAGCCTTGTTTATTTGCATCCATGGCATCCGGGCACTTCTGAGTCAGGGTGTTTAACATGCATGTGGAGCGTATACACTATACAGTCATGCAACCGGGCAAGCAACAAGTTTTCTTGTCATCCATTCAACCTTGCAACAATTATTCGCGTAGGCCTAATACAAGTATTGTGCAGGATACAGGAAAAGTGTGAAGCTTCTATAATAAGTATCATTGTGAGGGAGAATATGGAGATATACTCCGGGCCGTTCCCCTCTGGAAAACTAATCTGCGGATTATTGCCTTACTTGCAGATTGAGATGGGGATTATTTAGAAAACAGGTTGCTAGGCAATGTCAGAAATCTGGATCTCGTTTAATGAGATATTTTTGCTGTCAACTTATTGTTGTATGTTATTGAGTTAAAGAATCAGTATTTCGTGGGCTTGTTGATATTGTGGGGACTACTCGATCGTGATCACCTACTTCTTAATAAGTAGGCTACCAAGTTTATCAACGACGTCAGCTGAAAAAGACTGTCTTTCTCAGAGAAATAACATCTCATTTTGTGCAATCGAGTCATAGGCTGTATTATTTGACAGTGCAAGATGTTAGTGTTCGCATGTTTTTTCACAGTGTACTGCATGTATATAATTATCCAAGAAGAAATTTTCATTATAATTAATCCTAATTTAATGTAGCCTACCAATCGATGTTCTGTTGTCTTCAATCTGTTGTAACGTAATGTAACCGATTTTGATGTATTGCTACTGACAGATTTATATAGCACTACTATTATAGATTAATTTTACTTGCTCAATTATGCTGCAAAGTAAAATCTAAGTAGGGGTTCCGTGGCCCATTGGTCCATGCCTCACAACAAACGATGGCGAGGTTATCGTTTCTTCACCTTAGGTGTGAGAGCCAGCAGCAGACGAATTACAAGACTATAGACGCGAGGTCAATACAACAGAGGACTTGAGGGCAATTGAGCTCAGTTAGGGGCACGAAGTCAGTTGAGCAAATGAGGCCAATTTGCACATGAGGCGAATTGAGGACATGGAGCCAGCGTATACGCTGCGAGATTCTGCTGCTTGATGACAAAAAGACTGAGCGCTCAATTTCTTTCATGTTGTTAATCATTTAGGCTACTACAGAATATTAGACTGCTCGTGTCTGAGTCCCTGCTATGAGACCTCTTCTGTATTGGTGACTTCTGTTTATGTAGACTATGTTACTGTAACACTGTTCTGTGTATTAGCCTCTGATAGACAATATCATATTGGCGCTATATAAATGTCTGATGCTTTCGATACCTCAGTTTACGCTGTAGTTACAGATCAGTGTAATCATGTAATGGTTGTTGTTGTTTACGTTTGTTTACATCAGCCTTACAGGAAATAATTGTGTGTCAAATATATTCGTCTGTTTCGTTGTTTATTTCGTTATTTTTTTCTTCTTTCCAATTAACCCTTGCCTTCTCCGTTACAATAATTGCTTCATTCCTTCCGTAGCCTACTCTTTTTTACTTTTTTCAATCTATGCAACATTCCTTTATTATATTCTGTTCTGTCTTTCATTACTTCGTTGAATGTCCGTCCGAATCACTTTCTTTGCAGACTTTTTTTAACCCACGGTTCCCACCATCTGACTAATCAAACGCCTTTGCAACCTCCTTTTAGAGTTTAGACCATCTCTCCATTCCCTTCATCTATCCACTCTATACCTTCCCCGCTCTATTGGTCCTCTCCCTTTATTCCACAATCAGCGTAGGCCTATTCATCAATCCATCCATGTGCTATGCCACTTGACTAGTTGCCATTTAAACAACTCAGCTCTAATGAGTACACTGACTGTACACAAATAAAAAAGCCAAAGTCTTGGTATCAACAGCGTTGATGCATCTGTTATGGATGAGCATCGCTATGCCTATGACTAGGCCATGGGCGCCCGCAGAAATTTTTGCAGGAGGGGGCAAAACACGATGGTCAACGCAACACAATTTTAGCAGGAGGACAAAAAAATGCAAAGCGGGGAGTTAAGAACATGAATGGGTATTTTTCACAGAAGTTTTTTAGGTAAATTTTTCAGTTTCACTTTAAAAATTTTTTAATATGAATTGCTTCTTTTTGCAAGAAAATTTGTTTAAAAAATCGAAAAGTATTAGTAATTAAAAGTAGGCTTTTAAATTCTCTAATAGGAAGAAATTTGTTATAAACCCCAAAAGTACTAGTGAGAAAAATAGGTTTCAATTTTCCAGGGGGGGGCAAGTGCCCCCCCTTGCCCCTATGTGCGGGCGCCCATGGACTAGGCTATGAGTGAGTTGTTTCGCGGACCATTCATAGAGGAACTACACAACATACATGTATATACGCAAAGGCGGCAAACGGTATCAATTAATTCACTTGATAGGCTACTTTGTTAGATTAAAAATGTTCAGCTTCTAGTTTTTAAATTCGATCTTTAGCTTCACTTCTATGGCTTCCAGTTGGTTTAGCTTCCAAATTCGATCGTAGCCTTTCTTTTTTGAAAAGTTTTGAACGATTCGAAGGCATGTGTTCACCAAATTAAACATAATTATGACCCGTGAGTGAGTGAATAATGCAAAATCGACATTTTGTGCCTTGAACAGCATGGTGTCTAACTGCTACCAGACATGACTCACAGAAGAAAACCTCGCTGCAGTAGCACTATCCTTACTGCGTCCCTTATCGCTGCCTCCTCTTCTCCGCTAATCAGGCCTCTGCCTCCATCTGGTCCACGCAGCGATAAACCAGCTATGCTCTTCGAGTAGCAGGCGCCAGACAGCGTAGCGTACCAAGTGGAGGCTTACGTTGTGGGAAAGGAAGGAAGGAAGGATGGAAGGCAAAGTTTGGAAGGCGTGATGGAAGGCTGGAAGTCTGAAGGCTGGAAAAGAGCAAAACAACTTCAGTCGATCGAAACTACGCTTTAGAGCATTCCAGGCAAGATGTTGTGCAGAAACGGATTA
>OX243816.1:17799114-17909114 GCA_945859605.1 Lumbricus rubellus | reverse complement strand
GTCGACGAAGACAAGGACAACAAGATCAGCTTCAGAGAGGTAAACGGTCAAGTCAGAGATACGTGTAAGTGTCAGGGTCAAGGCCAGGCTCATGTGAAGGGTGAGGGTCATGGTCAATGTCAGGCAAAACATCGACCGATAGCTGCTGGTCTAGACTTTAGAGCTAGGCCTATATAATAGTCTTCTAAGCTAACGTGATATTAATATATAATTAATATTAGCCTAATTATAGGCTAAAACTTTCTTAGGCCTAAGTTAATTTTACGCACATCATAATCCCTCGGGGAGGGGTGGGGGGGGGGGGGCAAATTTCTGGATTGGTCAAACCCGGTCAAGTCATCCTTCAAACGGCATAGTACTATAATTGATCTATTATTATAATGCATGCTTATTTGCTATTGTTGCCGCTGTTATTATTTGTTATTGTTATTGTTGTTGTTGTCGCTGCTGACAGCATGTTGTTGTCATTATTATTATTAGTATCATCGTCATTGTCATCGTCGTCATTGTCATCGCCATCATCATCAACAGCAGCAGCATCATAATCATCATCCCAACCAGTCTGCATTTATTAAGTGTCAACATCAATGGTATCTACCGACCAATCACAAGCAACGACGCTGAGCATTCCTATGAAGTGAAGGGTATACGCCTCATAATGCTCGGGTTCCCTATATCACAGTAACCGCGATCTCAGAGTCTGCTCGAAGCAGTAGGCCCACCCACACTCCCACAGCTCGAGGCGTTTCTAGGCGTTCGCCCATGACTAATCGCTACCGTAGTGGACTCAGTTGGCCGGTGGCTCTTTCTTTGCTTGAGATGGTTACTTCTGTGTAAAAACCAGTGGGTAAGTTGTTCATGATGGATTGAATGGCTGCCGCTCTTGCCCGCAGCAGCTGTCGAAAGTATATCTTTTGTCTTCTTTGTCTATGGGTTAAAGGGCATTGTGCTTCTCTAGCAACATAGGGATAGTGTTTTCGCAGTTAGTTAACAAATAGCACATGCATACACACACTTGCCTATGCGCTTACAATTAGAGTAATAGATCTATATGTATTGGTGTGTATGCACTATGCATGCATGTACGTATGCATGTTTGTATGCATGTATGTATGCATGTATGCATGTTTGCATGCATGCATGTTTGTAGCCTATGTATGTATGTATGTATGTATGTATGTATGTATGTATGTATGTATGTATGTATGTATGTATGTATGTATGTATGTATGTATGTATGTATGTATGTATGTATGTATGTATGTATGTATGTATGTATGTATGTATGTATGTATGTATGTATGTATGTATGTATGTATGTATGTATGTATGTATGTATGTATGTATGTATGTATGTATGTATGTATGCATGTATGCATGTATGCATGTATGTATGTATGTGTGCATGTGTGTATGCATGTATGTATGTATGTATGTATGTATGTATGTATGTATGTATGTATGGATGTATGCATGCATGTATGTATGTATGTATGGATGTATGCATGTATGTATGTATGTATGTATGTATGTATGTATGTATGTATGTATGTATGTATGTACGTATGTACGTTTGTACGTATGTACGTATGTACGTATGTACGTATGTACGTATGTACGTATGTACGTATGTACGTATGTACGTATACGTATGTACGTATGTACGTATGTACGTATGTACGTATGTATGTATGTATGTATGTATGTATGTATGTATGTATGTATGTATGTATGATTGTATGTATGTATGATTGTATGTATGTATGTATGTATGTATGTATGTATGTATGTATGTATGTATGTATGTATGTATGTATGTATGTACTTATGAGTCTATGTGTGTCAGTGTGTGTATGCAGGTCCTATAGGCGTGAGCGCGTGCATGCGTACGTACATGTATGTATGCATGTAGGGATTGTAGGCCTATGTGCATTTTGCAGGGGCTTTTTTAGTGTCGTTGACGAAGATTGCAATGTACTCTGGTCACCCGTCGGGTCGGTATAGATGACGAAAAGAATTCTTACTAAATAGAAGCCGGATTGATGAACAGTTTTAATAGAACCAAGATTGATTAAACGAATTCTTGCCTAAAAGGAAGCATCACTGATAAAAAAGTTTGATTCCAAAGTAAAAGTCGAATGAAGAAAAATAGCCTAATTAAAAATTCTGCATCGGGCAAATATTATTTTGAACGCAAAAACGATAAATTAGCTTGGTCGACGTTATGCAACTTAAAATGCTTTGGGAGTCTGGCTTAAATAATAATCCTAGATAACTTTTGATCGATGGCCTCGTTGCTCATCGAGATTAACTCCAACAAAACAAGACGAATTGTTTAGCCTATATAAGATACTTGCGTTCATCGCATATCCATATTGCACCCATATCAGAAGGGTTTCACCCTCCTCGGGTTCTGTAGTTCAGTTCACTCAACTAAACTCAACTCACTGCCTCTATTAATCTCTGGGTATGTAAACTACACTGCACATGTATGTTGTACATATATGTATGTACATGTATGTATGTATGTATGTATGTATGTATGTATGTATGTATGTATGTATGTATGTATGTATGTATGTATGTATGTATGTATGTATGTATGTATGTATGTATGTATGTATGTATGTATGTATGTATGTATGTATGTATGTGTGTGTGTATGCATGTATGTATGTATGTATGTATGTATGTATGTATGTATGTATGTATGTATGTATGTGTGTGTGTGTGTGTGTATGTATGTAATTATGGATGTACACATGCATGTAGCCTATGTATGCATGCATGTATGATTGTATGTGTAATTATGTACTAACAGCAGGGCTTAAAGTGCAACTAGATAAATACGTACGACGTCCATGCACTTATTTTTAAATCTGAACGCCCTGCCACTTACATGTAGTGAATTTTTTTGGAAAGTTAAGGAGCGTCCAGGCACTTCTTTTTTACACTTTAAGAACTGATCAACAACAGGCTGTGTATGTAGTAGGCCCTACATATTATAATATATTATATAATTATGCATATACCCAGTGGCGGATCCAGAACTGTTTCAAGGGGGGCCAAAATCTTAGATCTTTGATGGGAAAAAGGAAATTTTTTTGAAAGTTCGAAAAATAGTCATCGGTCGTTGAGGAAAAAAGTACTTTTCATCCGCCAAAAAAGTTGATGACCTTTTTTTTAGTCATCTGGCCAATTTTTCGAGAAAATCATACCATTTCATTTGCCAAAAAAGTTGATGACCCTTTTTTTAGTCCTCAACTTATAAAGCGAATGGGGGCCAATATCCATTACACACATATTCGTATTGCCAATTTCAGACCAAATGGGGGGGCCACGTCCCATGGCAGTTTTCAATGGGGGGGGGGGCCATGGCCGGATTGGCCCCCCTGGATCCGCCACTGCATATACCGCGCGTTATGTTGCGTGCAGAAGTTTGGATCCTAGATTAATGCACTAGGCCCCCCCTACTACTTCTTCACTGTACAATGTAGTGAACATTATCTTACATTACATTTAGCTATACCACGCTTAGTATATAATTTCTTCGTAATTTTCATTTCATTAGCCTATGTTTCCATCTGTTTCAGTTCCTGTTGATATTCCGAAAGGCCAGAGCGGGAGAGCTTCCAGAGGGTAGTGGTCTCTACGACGTCTACCGACTGATAGACGAAATCGACGTCAACAAGGAGGGTGTCAAGGGCGCCAAGACCTTCTTCGAAGCCAAGGTCAAGTACCCTTGCACTTCCGTTATTTCCATAACTCATAATAAATTCTATTTAGGCCTATTTATGTAATGCATTTATTACGCCAGATAATTAAGTTAGAAAGGAAGGAAAGAGGAAAAGAGAATGACAAGGACATATGCTGTTGGACTGGATGACGATGCAAGACTATAGGAAGCTGAAGAAGGCTCAACATCGAAAAGAGTGATGCCATTGTGTAGAGAACTTTACGGAAAAAAGAAAATTAAGTTAATCTCAATCTTACTCTGATGACGATGATTAAGACAATTAGGCAAGTACGCATTTGTAGATATTCAATTCAGTATAAAAGCTGGACCGTTAATTAGGAAGTTACGCAAATACATGAAATAATAAGTAGAAAATCGGGTAATTGTACATCTATATAGCGCCACTTTATGAGAACTCATCAGAGGCGCTCCCGACCTGACACCAAACTATAATCAAAGAGAATGGTTTTCAAACGCTTGGTAGCCTAAATGAGCAGGAATCTTGCGGAGTAGGAAATGTGCACGTGCCAACAGACTTGAACAGAGTATAGGAATACGAAATTAGCAAAATGACAAGGAGTTGCATGAATAGGTATTAAACTATTAAGGTAGGCCTAATATTCTGTTTGGCACTCCGGCTGTTGATTGAGTAGTTTTGCCATTTTAGTGTTTGGTTTTCAAACCGTTTTTTCCCTGTGATTTGCAGATCGACCATCTGTCGAAAACGAGTCAATTTGAACAAGAAATTCGAGACGAACAGGAAGAAAAGAAGAGAGTGGCAGCGGAACAAAAAGTGCGAAAGGCAGCGTTCAAAGCGACGGCCAAGTTATTTGAAAATCAAAAGTAGAGAAGAATAAGGACTGATAAGGCAGTCCATCAAATCGTCGGCAAAGTGCTTGGAACTGTGTCATAAACTAAAAGCATTGTGGGACCAACAAGGCTTTGGATATTTAATAAGGCAGGCCTACTTGGAAGTTAACGTAAAGGGTGGAACACGTAACTATGGCAACTAAAAATCTTCATGATGGATGGTTTTCAGCTGTTTAATTAGGCTTACAGTGAAAACTGAAACCACGAGTTCTGTATTCGACAGAACTGGTTTAACAATTATTCTAACAAAGACTAAAAATAAGAATTAATAAAGACACCATAAAAAATTAAAAGTTTATTCTCTTCGAAGGTCGAACAGTCAGCAATGTTTTAATCTTTGGAATGTTATACACTTGCATTCTCATTGAAAAGGCATTGCCAGTGGACAGTAAAAACTTACGTGGCAATAATATGACATGCGGTGCACATCTGATAAAATGCTCAACTACAGAAGATGGACGCATTCGTAAAATTATGCGATAGAAATCGAAAAGTAGTTGATAAAATATATATTTTTGAATACTACTGTATAAATACATGACATTTTACTGGAAAATCTTTAAATTAATTATTAATTTTCTGAGGCAATTCCTGAAGTCCTGTGTGTTCACGACGACCTATATAACTCACTTTAAAACTCTTTACGTCATCGAATCAAGCACTCCAGGTTTTGCTATCAAAAAGTAATTGGATATGTAAAAATGGATTGCCAACAAGATGATAAATGATCATGTCATGATCAATTAATCAAAGATGGCCGACTTCACATGGTTTCTAGAAGGACTAGTGATTCAAACAGCGATCTTTGGCAGCCAATCACTTGACCAATCAACCGTCACGTGACAAGATAACATTGCGAGTATGCCAGCCAATCAGATGAGTCGGTCTGGTTGGTCGTCTGCTGATGACGTCAGATCTTTTCGTCGTGCGGCAGATTCGTCGATGTTTGAAAGACTTTTGGTCGTGTTCAGCTCAGGATGGACGATTCGAATCTGATCTTTCGTCAGCTTCCGACCAAACGCTCGGCCAATTGAACCCTGAAAATTACAGACAAAACAGAGGATAGAGCGTAAGCCATGAAAGGGGCAAATTGAAAATTCTGTTATGTCCTACACACATGTACTTTACACAGATGCTTAAAACTGTCACTTGTATTAATGAACAGTCCAAGCTAGACATGACCGTAACCCCGGTAATTGTATGCAAAATCGTCTTCATATTCATCATCGTTATCACCATCAGCCGTCATCATTATTTCCAAAACTAACCAGGTGATATTATCATCAACTTTATTATGGTTAATTGTGATCATCATCACCATCACCATCACCATACCACCACCACCACCACCACCACCACCACCACCACCACCACCACCACCACCACCACCACCACCACCACCACCACCACCACCACCACCACCATCGTCAACGCCGCCGCCAATGAGGTGACGAAACTTGCACCTACCCTCCAGGTGAAAGCTTTCTCCGATCCTCTGCTCTGTCGACTTGGTTGTTCCTCTGGCGTTCCTTTTCCTCCTCGAAACGACCGAACAAACGGAGAACGACCAAGAGTCGACTTCTTCGACGACGTACTCGACGGACTGACTCTGTATACGCAAAGAAAAATAATTATTGCAAATTACCATTTAAACTATTTTAATATTCTTTTTTAAATTTAATGTCTTATAATGTTGATATGGGATCTGTTTTGCACAGATTGTCAGAATCTACGACCAAGAGCAAATAAATTACTTGGTTTTCATATCATTCGCCAGATAGCACCAGATTAACATGTCATCTATTCCATCTGTACCTCATACCAACCTAGGGTTAACTCGTCACTCGGCAGGTTCCTAAAAGCATTTTTGTTTCACCATGGTTGGACTGGGAGCGCCTCTGAGTGGATTTCTTACAGCGGCGCTGTGTAAATCTTTGAAATGAATGAACGAATGAATAGAATGGACCACTTACATGTCCATAACAATTATCACATTACGATATAGAATCACAGATCTTACGTTGCATTTGTGATGAGCAATTTGAGTTCGCTTGCAAGATGTCGAACGACTAGAGACCTTGAAGACGGGATGGTCAGCTTTTCAGCGAGCAGTTCTGCAGAGAAGTTATGATCGAGAAGAACAGCACCGTGCATCCCAGAGTTCTTTAGCTTTCCAGCATATTCCTACAACCCATAAAAACAACATCATAAGAAAGAACAACCTAAAAATTTATCAAATAAAATAGTAAAAATTTAATAAAATATATTATATGAACAATCAACTTAAAGCAGAGAAATACAGTTCATCAATTGATCATGAAAGTTTTGCTTGTACTTTATAGTATTCCAATTGGTAACATAAGTATGTAAGTAAGTACCTTTATTCGCATTGGACAACTGCATATAATTTACATTGTACACAATGACTACACAAATTTTAAGAATAAACAATAATCAAATAGCTAAAGGCACATCACGAACAGATTTTTCACTGTTTGCAACTTTTCACATAATATTTGCTCCCCATCTGCGAGTCTTTTCCAGGGTTGCATTATTGCATGCCACATCATTTGACGGGAGTAACCCAGCATAAACAGGTAGTTCGTGAGCGATTCCAGAAATAACGTAGAAATGTAATGTGAACCCTTGAGTGTGAAATAAAACAAGTTCCCGTCTGCTTGATATCTGACTTTATACACTGCATTTCACAGAGGATCTTATATATTTATAAATAACCGATAAACAAGCTCATCATAATCTTCCTTAAAATCAGCCAACTCAGGTCTGTGAGATTTGTTCATGCTGTAGCTGGCTGTAATACAAGTAGTCATCAAAAGCCATGATCTAACAATGAGTTGCTTATGTCACTCACCTCTAAGTCGATTGACTTGACCCAGTTTATGACTTGCTCATTGGTCCATATTATTGGGTCGGTATTCGTTTCTTTGGCACGATTTCTCCGTTCTGTTAAGACCTGCAAAATGTAATTCAGCTTTATCTCTACCTTCGCACACTATGACGTTCCATCCAAATTGAAGAGCATCGAGGTGCTATGATTAGGCCGTAGGTCTGGTCTTGCCTTATCAGATGAAGGGGAAGGCAAAGATGAATTTATTGATGTTCAAAGTTTAAATATCACATACAGGCAGAGATTATATAGTTAGTAAGTTAGTAAGTTACTTAGTTAGTTAGTTAGGTAGGGAGGGGTGGATAGTTTGATGGACAGACAGACAGACCGCTTTATAGACGGGCAATGGGTTGTTTAGATATAGAGAGATAGAGATATTTTGACACAACAGAGAAGGACAGAGCAAAAAATTGAAGTCAAAAGAATGTGATGAACTTACAAGAAATTGAAATGTAAAAAAGACAGACAAAGACACACAGACAGAAAGAGAGACACAGAGACAGACAGACACAGACAGACTTACCCGTTTGTCGAACTGTAGACAGCGTAGAAGCTCAATGCCGCAGAGAATGCTCGTCTGATGGAATTTCTCGAGAACGCTCAAGTGCTTCTCAAGATCTTTCCTCGTCACGACGTTCAGCAGACGACCGTCGATGAAATGAGCCTCAAACGTCGAACTGAACTGAGGCAGACCGAGGCCTGGAAGCCAGTCACTCGACACCCACGTGAAGGTCAAGGTCGAAGCCAATGGATAATCTCTCCTGTTAGAAATAGAATCAGACCATGTCATCATGTAATCCTATAAATTAAGCATTTGTTCTATAAATATAAGAATTATCTATTATCAGGTAATAGCCTGCAGTAGGTCAAGGCCTATGTCAAAGGTAATGGCAACCACAGGACATCGTTAAACATCCTGTGGCAGCTACCCCCAAAAGCAATTTCATCCAATTCTCATACAACAACATTCTTAACATGGTCATTATATACCTCATTATATGGAGTAGCAGTACGGTCATTATTTAGGACATAATTATAAAATCCACGCAAGTAATACCAGCTGAAAGAATTTTGGCCAAAATGCCCTTCATGAGACCTTGTGTTGGGCGTGTAGAAATTGCACCTGGAACAATTAGTGAAAAGCAGCCAGATGGCATTTCAAAAGTAGCCAGATGAGGTATTTCAAAAGGAGCCAGATGAGGTATTTATAAAGCAGCCAGATGAGGTATTTATAAAGCAGCCAGATGAGGCATTTAAAAAGCAGCCAGATGAGGCATTCAAAAAGCAGCCAGATGAGGTATTTAAAAAGCAGCCAGATGAGGTATTTCCAAAGCAGCCAGATGAGGTATTTCAAAAGCAGCCAGATGAGGTATCTCAGAAGCAGCCAGATGAGGTATCTCAGAAGCAGCCATATAAGGTATCTCAGAAGCAGCCAGATGAGGTATTTCATGCAGCTCAGATCCAAGAAAACTGTTCGGACTACTTGCCTTGCATCTGGATGCCGGAGTTCGTCGATCGCGAGGCGGAGTTTGCGGCGGTGCAGGGGGGACTGAAGCCCCAACACCGAATCCAACTCAGTGTTCGTCATTCCCAGAAGTACCTACGAACAGAAGACCATTACATTGGACGCAATTTGCACGCCTTTCATTAGTCCTATGTAGCCAAACTGTAAAGGTAGTGTCAATGCAGTTGTCAAATGTTAGCACTACCTTAGGTTAAGCCCCCAAAAGGCAGCCACTGAAAAATTTTAGGACTTCATTTTCGTAACCATGGCACACAGATGATTGGCATTGATTGCATTGTGTTTTTGTGTATTGCATAGAAACAATTTGCTGTCAAAATGCAGCAATTAACAATGGATCAACTGTTATGGAAATAGAGACTGTTCTTTGCAATAGTTTCTATTGTGACCTGGTTACAATACTATGACACACAAAACATGACACACAAAGATTGCTACATTGACTTTCAAAGTAGTTCTACTTAAATGTCTCTCCAAAGTGCTCCTCTCTCATCCAATTCGCGTAAAAGGCCAAGTTACATCACCGCAGACGATGTAGCAGAAAGGAGAGAGTCAAGACTTTCATACCCGTCCACTCTTGATGTTATCAGCGCACGCTGATCCATAGCAAGGCATCTGAACGTCCAGCTCCAACCACGCTCTCACGTGACTTGCCTTCCAACAGGCTGGAACGATCTTGCGTGCCTCCGTCAGCATCTGAATCTTCTCCTCATCACACAGGTAGGATGAACTGAAGTTACCTGTTCAGGTGCAAGAGAGTACTTATACCGGGGGAATGCAATATTACAGGAATATACGCAGGAGAGAACTAAAGAGTGATCAACTGGAGCTACAAACACACAGGGACAGAGCGAGACAGACGGAGAGATAATACCAATCTAAGAAACACGCACAGACATGGAAATACATGGAAATACATAGGCAGGCAAAAAACAGTAACACAGACAGGCATAACATACATATGCAAGAGGAAATCAATGGAAACCGAGTAGGCCTAACGCAGAGGCAAAAACATCTAGGCTGACCGGTAGAAAGGCATCTGTCTAGAAGAAGCACGCATTAACTCACAGTAAACAGACAAAGGCAGAGAAATTGGCAGGGAGTGAAAGAGAAAGAGCAATAGACAGAGAGCGAAAGACAAAGAAAAATAAGCAAAGAGAAAGACCAAGAACTAGACAGAGAGAGAAAGGGAAAAGGAAATAGGAAGACAAAAAGAGAGAAAGAGGGATAGGTAGAGATAGGTAGAGAGAAAGAGGATGAGCAGAGAGCAACAGATGTAGAAAGATAAAAAAAGTAATAATTCTGTTTTAGACAATGATAATTAAATCGTGTTACTCGTTCTTTCTGGTGTAGCTTCACAAAGTGAAGAAGCAGTTGCGATGGAGGTCGGTGCTTTGGACACAGTAGACTGACCGTCATGGTCCAATTCATTGCGATGACTGTTTGGTTGACATGCAGAATCACTCGCTCTCTTCTTACTGATATCGTCATCTCTGCCTTCTAGACAAAAAGCAAAGAGAAAATAATTAATTAATTACCTGAGATCAACAGTAAACAACTACATCAGTTATTCACTCAATCAACTAAATTAATTACAATACAATACAATTCAGAGAGAGACAGATGAACATGGATGAAAAGACAGATAGACAGACATACACACATACATACAGACAGACAAACAGACAAGAGATTGCACTGTAATACGATACAATAATTACCGGTATAATGCATTAGACTAGAACAAAATAGAATAGGACAGAAAAGAACAGAACAGATTGCAATGAAACAGAGTACAATAGATTAGAATAAAACAAAACAGAGCAGAATACAGAAGAAAACAACAGATTAGAATATAGCAGAATAAAACAGAACATAATACAATAGAACAGAATACAATAGAACACAATTACATAGATCAGAATAAAATAAACAGAACTCAATAGAAAAGAATACAACAAAACATAATAAAACAGAGCAGAATACAATAGAGCAGAATACAATAGAGTGCAATGTGTTATTGCAGAATATTACCGTTTTCTTTATGTATCGACCAGGACACCTTTCGACTCATCTTCGGTTGATCGAATCGTCCACCAAACCGTGGAAACGTCTGGTAATAAGACTCATCCAGCAGAGGTGACATTTGGACGGTGCTGCTGCTCGATGAAGCCGGTTCAAAGGTCAAGGCCTTCGACCTCAGTGACTCCTCTGAGAGACTGTCCTTGACCAACGTTGACGTTGACTAAGGAACGAAATAAAACAGAACATAATACAATAGAACCGAATACAAAAGAACAGAATTCCAGAGATCAGAATAAAATAGAACAGAATTCAATAGAACAGAATAAAATAGAACAGAATTCGTTGGCTAAGGAACAAAATGGTGAAATATGAAATGGTAGAATATTGCAGAATTTCAGATAATTTTTTTAAATTGTTCGTCTGGTCGTCTGTATCATTCGTCTCACTTTAACCTCCTTCAGTAGGGTCTATGTGTCAATTTACGTATAAATAATTTCGCCTGCATGTATCGCTGAATTACATAATATTATGTCTCTTTACCTGTCTGTCTGTGTGTATCTTTTCAGTTGCAAATTACAATAACCAGATCTTACCATACCCGGTGGTAACTGCGCTTACCCCAGCTGCACGTAGGCGCGTCACTTCCTGTTCCAGTTGAACGATGACCTGGTCCTTGATGTCCAGCTCCAAGGTCAGAGCCACACTGCGATCGTTCAGCGCTTCCGCTCTCTGCACCAAATCCCACTTCAGCGTCTCGTAGTCTGTTCTCTCTGATGCCATCTGAACACCATTAACATCATCATCATCATTGTCGTCGTCATCAACATCATGATTATCATCATAATTGTCGTCATTATCAGCAAGATCAGCATCAACATATCATTTAGTCATTGTTTTCATAATTGAAGTTTAGCTATTGTTTGCAGTGTCTAGTGTTTGCACTGAGAGCTCTAACAATAGATGTCACAGTAAATATGACAGATGATGATGATAAAGAGAGATGATAATAATTATATGATGTTATGATGATATAGCCAATAGTGATAACAGCGACGACTACGATGATGATGACAATCAAGACAGCGAAAGTTGACCTTCTTGATGATTTTCTCGCTCTCTGTGATCCTCTGTTCGTAGTTTCCGATGAAATCCTTCAGCTCGACCTCCTTGTCCTCCAGAGTGCCGTAGAGCTGCCTCATCTGACCTAGTAGATCGAGCTTCTCTGCTTTCATCGTCTTCTGATCCAGTTTCATTGCTTCTCAATAAACAAACAAATTTGTGCAATCCTCAGCAACGTTGATCTTACAGCAACAAGTTCAATGGCTTCAGCTTGATTTTTGTTCTCTCCAAACTTCTATCAAACTTCTATCATGCTTCTCAGACAGATTATGATTTTGGCTAAGCTCCTCAGTGAAGCTATATCTATCCTCCATTGATGCCTTGGGAATTATAAATCTACCAAAAATTTGTAGGAAACAGAATTACTATTAAAAACACAGTAAGTAAAAATATGATAATATAGAGCAGAATACAACACGATGTAATAAACAAAGATTAAAACATATTATAATAATTATACCATAACGGAATAGACTAGAATATATTGGAACAGAATGGAATAGTGTGGAATAGATTGGAATAGAATGAAATAGAATAGATTAGAAGCAAATAGATTAGAAGACAATTTAGATTAGAAGAGAATATATTTGAACATAATAGATTAGAACAGAATAAGTGAAAACAGAACAGAAAATAGATTAGAACAGAAGAGCTTAGATTAGATTAGAACAGATTAGATTAGAACAGAATGGAACAAAATAGATTAGAACAGAAAAGATTAGAAAATATAGATTAGAACAGAATAGATTAAAATGGAATAGATCACAACAGAATGAGTAGCAGAGAAACGTGTCAAACTGTAACGAAAGAAAATAACTGAACACGATTAAAAAATTTCAGACTACAGACAGATCTACAGAACTTGACCAGATCATCCTTTGATCAGTTCCCTGATGATCGTTTGACTTACAGTGGATCTGTTCTTGTGATCGATTCAATTCTCGTTTGCATTGCATCAGTTCCTGCTTCAATTGATTCTGTTCCGCTGTTGTGTCGTTATTGTTCGTCAGTCTCTGATTGACTTCATCCAATCTCTCCAGTTCCAGTCTCACCTTTTTCAACTCCTTCACCAGTCGCTGGTTTTCGTGCTTCAGTTCGACCAATTCTTCCGTCAGACTCGACTGAGCGTTGCCAGAATCTGCTGAGAAACAGAAAAAAAACTGAAAAAACTGATTAATGTGGTCTTTAAAGAAAATCGAAACTATTCTAAGTACAGAAAGGTCAATGATATTAAAGATGAAAAGCGTAATAAAAAGGTTATATAATAGAGATCACGATAATGACAACAATGAAGACTAAGTACTACAACTACCACTGCTATTCTAATTACTACTGCTACTACCAACAGTGATACTGCTACTACTACAACCTGCCACTACTACTACCACTACAATATTCCTACTCTTGCAACAATCATTACCATCTTCAGCAGCAGCAGCAACAACATAATCATCATCATTGTCATCATCATTGCCACCATCATCATCGTCGTCACCAACTCCACCACCACCACCACCACCATCATCATCATCATCATCATCACTATCATACAGACCAATTCTAAACTGATAAAATAAAGGCAACTGGTCCGAGTAACTAGGTCAAACTACTAATCATCATTACAACAACATTGTTGTTATGCTTAACACAGCTGCAATAAACAAAACAATTACCATGAATAATATCATACATAATATTGCATATCTAATGACAGTGATAAACCACAAAATAATGATTGCATTTCAGGCACAATTTCCTTCTAAGTATCTGGTCCTAACATTACCGCATACGTGTACAATACCACATGTAGGACAACTGGGAGACAGAAGATAATGACATAGACAAACCTCAAAACGAGTATCTATGACCTTAAACAGACAGATGGCAAGCATTCCATACCCATATAAACCCTCATTCCCTTCTCAGCTCTTCTTTTTCAATTATCCAAACTGTGGAAACGCCCATGCAACAAAAAGCTGTTTCTGCAGACAGACGGAAGCTCAAAGTGAACAATCTTTCGCAATTTAACTTCAATTCAGTCAGTTAACATGACATTTTGTAGTCATATCCAAGCACAGAAAGAGGGTACACAACAAGACCATCAACCAGGGAAAATGGATTGATGGCGAAAAAGAGTAGAATGGGGTTCAAATCTACCCATACTGGTTGGGGTTAAAATCTACCCACTATGGCAGAATAGACTGGTAGACTTTCGGCTTCTTTTCCATCAGTGGACTTTGGTATATTATTGTAATCTAAGAACACCTGAAGGGCAGGCGTTGAAGGAGAGAACTGGCCACTCGTTCTCATGATATGCCAAGGCTAAGAAAACGATTCCTGTGAAATATATATATATATATATATATATATACCGAATTAAAAGTTCTTTCAGATAATTAGTTGACAAAATTAATTTATTTGGCCTATATAGATCTATATTACAGGTACATGGTATTTCAGCGGAAGTTTGTTATCATTAACCTCATTGTCAAAGCTAAGGCCGCTATTACAGGTAACTCAAAGGTAAGACGGATGCTACAGATGACAGGATGTAAATGACAGATTTATGAATTGTGAAGCAGTTTCAAGTGTTTATCTCCCATGCACTCGCCAATTTCTGGGTTAGGCCTGTCTTAGGCTGTCTATACTGTTACAGTGCTGGGCCCTCGGCCTCAATGAGCTTCTTCCTACAAAGTAGGTTTGAACAATAGCAGCCAAACAAAGCCAATGTTAACCTATTAGTCATTGGCTTAGCGGCCTAAGTACACAGACCTAAATTTGCACCTGTAGCCTATTTCTAGACTACATTAGATGATTTAGATACATGTATCTCTATTGTCTTCGGGTGGGCTGTGCATTTACAGCTGAATAAACTCACAGCTAGTAAAGGTTTAGAACCCTGACTTTGACCAGAAATTTCCGTTTGTTTCCAATTGGGCTCTCATTTGCAAAATTCGTCACGACGCGCCAGGAAGTACGCTTGGTTTCCCCTGTCGTTTGCGATAATCGGGGAGAACGGGGCTCGCTGACCCACTCGGACAACCGCTGCATGTGGAATGAACGACGACCGAACTAAAAATAGCGACAGGGTCTTAATGGAAAGGCGAGAATGGGCAGTGAGTCTTCTAGTTCGTCTGATTGTTTCTCCGTCTGTGTGTATTTATATCTCCGTCCGTCCATATGACTATATGCATGTCTGTTTATATTCCATGCAGCATGTTCTGCTTTGCAATTGCCAGGAAAGGTCCTGAATATAATAAAATCAGTTGAAAAACGTCAACCGATTGGCTGGCTGTCAAGTACTGTTATAGATTTACCAACCATTCAGTGCATGGCATCTTGTGAATGCTATCTAAGCCTCCTTGTGCCTTGAGTAAGTTACGATTCGATGCAGATAAAAAGTTTAGCAGCAAGGCGTGACTTGCTATCTGTCTCTCTGGCTGTATGCATATCTGCCACTCTGCGTCTGTCTGTGTGTAGGACTGTAGGTATCTGTCTGTGTGTGTGTTTGTCAGAGGCAGGTCAAAATCCGGGCAAATAGACAAAGAGACAGCTGGACATCTAGACCCAATCATGAGTGTCTTGTGATTCAAGTGGTTGGAGAAGTTAATGGCTCGGATCTGACAAGATTACACTTTGAGATCTAATTAGATCTACAATGTGCCTCGCTCACTCACTCACCAACCCAAACTCCTTCACTGCTCCTACTTTGACAGTGCCAGTCCCAAGCCTGGAGAAAAGAGGAGAGCGACACTAATCATCATTGATATGACACAGTTCTATTGTTCCATTGCTGTCCCGTCTCCTTGGGGGTAAACTACCGCCAGCACGATAGGATAAACATCTGACCCATCCTACAAACTCACCAAAACTCAACCTCTTTCTATATCCGCACAGGTCTTTCACTCACAACTCAAAACATTCTTTTCCACATATGCTATCCTCATTCCTCCACCTCCCCCTACATCCCACGCCGTTCCAACTCTAAACATCGTCCACCATTGCCCTGTGTCTAACTGCTCGCCTGACTCTTTGGATCTTGACATCTGCCTCTTGATTTTCTTTTGATTGAGTGCCTGTGAATAAGCTGGTTCCCGCGACTTAACTTTTGTGGACGCTAGAAATTCCGAGTTTACGATGCGATTGCAGTTTCGTTAAACAGCAAACTGTAAGCAAAACCAAGGGCTCCTATATAGGCCTATTTAGCGCAATGTATCGAGATGTATCTTTATATGCGGATAAAAAGTTTAGCATGGCAAAACTAAGCATTCACGTACCCTGATTGACAGCTCTGCTATTCGTCATCCGCACCAGCTTCTGCAACTCCATCTTCATCGTCATCATCTCCTCGTTTGTCTCGTGCAGTGAGCCGTCGATTTTCTCCGCCAGGTGTCTGTTGTCGTCGGCCATCTTCGAGAACTGTTTCTGGGCGTCGACGAGCAGAGACCTCATCTGAAGGAAGGACTCACGGAGGGTCTGCTGGTCCTCATCGGTCAGGTGGATGCTCGCTTGCAGGCGGTTCAGTCTCTTGCGCGAAAATACGAAGGTCGAGATCTGATCGTTCAGGTTTTCCAACGATGAAATAGCTGCAACAGACATTCGCAAAACATTTATCACAGTTAACATCGTTATAAAGCAATCAGAAGCGAAACCAGAAGTTTGTAAAGGTGGGGATTGGGGGGGTGGGGGGGGGGAAGAGAAAGTGGAAAAGGCAAGTGGTTATTTCAGGGATTTAAACCTAGGGCTATATATAGCACGGTCCGTACACGGGGGTGGGGGTGGACCTTAGATGACGTGTCGATCAACCATTCGAAATGGGCAAGAGGTGTGAAGGACATTGCACTGTCAATTCATGGGAAAATGAGCAGGAACGATGACATACATCTCTATATAAAATTGAGTATATTTACATTTGCCTTCCCACCCAGTCATAACCCTAACAATGCAGCTTCACACTCATCCTCAGTTTGAGGCAATCCAATGCCCCAAGAAATTAGGGTCCAAAGGAAGTATATATCTACCATATTATAACACTGTCAGAGAGAAGAAAGGTGTGTGTGTGGGTGGGGTGTGTGTGTTTGTAGTTACGTATGTGTAATTGCATTGTGTCCACCACCACATAATCAGCGTTGCTGCACATTCCATGAAAGGCTGGTTATTAATAAATACATAGATTTATGAAGTCAGACACCTATGTCTATATTGACACAGCAATATTTTTATAATATAATCAAAACAATTATTAAATACCTGCTTTCGGCTTGTACATATCTGTGTATGCTTGAATGGATGGCATTTTATATATATATAATTATATATATATCATAATATGTAAGAACTCACATGTACAAGCACATTATAATTATATGCACAATGCATCTATTGCAGAGTAAATGTGGTGGTTCCAAGTTCCAGTTGTTCCTCCTCCTCAGTTAGATGGTTACTGCATGGTTGATTGAATTCACCCACTACACTGTGACTACAGAGACGACTTTCAACAAAACCCTTTAGGCAGAATTGTTGAGTACCATCAATCAATCAATGTCATAATTATGTCATCATTATGTCATCGCAGCATAATAAATTCAGAAATGACAATAGAAATATGCAGCTAACATCTATTACCATACATGCATTCACACAAACCACACACACACACACACACACACACACACACACACATATATATATATATATATATATATATATATAGGGCATATTATTGCTATTTATTATTAATAATATATAAATATACGGTATATATAAAAAATTATATTATAATATATATATATATATATTATATGTGGTTGACATATTGTAACAAAATCTGGTTCCCTTTTCCACTGTAGCTAAAGATCTAGCCTAGTCTTCTGCAGTATTGATCTGGTTCTCTGTGCCAGCTGGTTCTAAATCACTCCACAACGTTTCTGGCAAACACTTCCAGATTATGAAGCAGAAAGATCACAATACGTCTCCCACGTCATTCAGAACCAATTGTTGACCTCATGGATGGAAGGCAATGACGTGAACGGACGACACTCGGAACTTATTACAATTGGTTGCCAATCCAATTCACTTTGAAACGACGCCAAAATGGTACCTTTGATCCTTGTGGTTGAACCAATGGAATTTTAATTAATGATGATGCATGACGACGACGACGACAGTGATGATGACGACGATGATGACGATGATGATGAATATGATGACGATGATGATGGCTATGATGACGATGATGATGATAAAGATGATGATAAAGATGATGATAAAGATGATGACGATGATGATGATGAAGATGACGATGATGACTATGAAGATGATGATGATGACGATGGTGACGATGATGATGATGATAGAGTTCTCAGCCCAAAAGGCAGGTCCATTGGCGTCTATGCCATCTGAGGATGATACGAATGACCTGGTTTTCATTTTCTCACAGACAATCGTGGATGGGCAACTTGTCCAAGGGTGGCACGCTATGTCTTGAGGGAGATTAGAACCTACAACCCTCTGGTTACATGGCATAGAATATACCGCTACACACTCATGTCCCTCTTCATAAATATAAATTATTATGCATCTCACACAGACATCTGTGTATATATAGCCTATATAATTTTATATATATACACACACATAAATACACATAATTATTATTATTATAAATATATGTGATGTGCAATTGTGCATCCATAATCCATATGCCATGTAATACAAAACAAAACCAATAAATATAACAATCGGCATAAAAATCCACATTTATCTATTTTGTTCTCATGTTTTAAACAGAAGCCCACAGTCAGTCATCGCAGTACAGACAGCGGCGGAGGGAGGGTGCTTATCACTTGGCAGCCTAGGGCGGATCCGTCAGTCGACAACACCCCGACATCGAATACAAAAACATAGCAATATGTCGGGCACCACGTTTAATGTGCAGCGAGGGCAAAGGTTACTATGATAAACGTCACTGTAGTACAGCAGTGATGCCACAGCTGTGTTTTTTCTACTAGATCTGGGTTTTTTCGTCTTCGTTTCTGGTTTTTTGTGTGAAAATCTAGGTTTATTTGGGCGAGTTGAAAATTTTCTGGGTTTTTTGGGGGAAAATCTAGGTTTATTTGGGTGAGTTGCAAATTTGTACATTTTTGGTCCGTAGGACTAAAAAAAAAGGTCATCAACTTTTTTGCCGGCGAAAATAGAAAATTTTCTTGACTTTTTCGGCCGGACGACTAAAAAAAAGGTCATCAACTTTTTGGCCGGCGAAAATAGAAAATTTTCTTGATTTTTCGGCTTTTCGGCCGGACGACGGTCTGTGTTTTTCTGTGTCTTTTTCAAAGGAAATCTGGGTTTTTTCTGAAACCTCAGTGGCAACACTGTAGTACAGTGCAGTTTGAAGTTCATCCCTATGTAAAGATTCTGTGACTATTCTCACCTCCACTTATAAAAAAATTCACTATGATTTATGACCAGTAACAGGGCAGACAGACAGACAGACGAACGGACAGACAGACAGCAAATAAGCAGGGTGATAGCCTATGCATGAATCCAACTAAGTCTGTTTGTAATGCACTGCATCTCGGTATTATTTTAATTAAGTCATGTTGTGAAATATTTAATCAGGCTATGCATATTTAATTAGGTTATGCAAGGATACCCAACACCAACACCTGATATAGCTTATAATAATATGCATAACCTTCATCACTATGTAAAAGGTATGCTGACTCTTTGCTGAGATGAACAATCCATGCTCATGTCTTTCAAGTAGGTCGAATTGCATGCCTCATATCTCCATAATTATGTTTACAGTTTAATATTCATGCGTGCAAGGCCTTTACGCAGCTGTAACCATTGATATGTATGTATTAGCTGGATTGATAAGGCTTCGTATAGTGGTCCATGGCCGACGGCGAATGACACGTGACTTCCTGTACAGGCAAAGAGCGCTTGTTCCTATGTAAACACATGTTAAATTCGTCAACTTTAAAAGCAATTTCCAAGAAGTCTGGTCAGCGGCCGCTAAATACAGTTAAGTTGATTGGTTCGTATGTCATTCAACTCAAAAACCCCAAGGTGGTTTTAAACAATTTTGCATCATTGCTGAGAAATTTGCGTTTTAAAGCGGAGTGTTGTGCCGCCTATCCTTTACTATGGTTTGCCTCTAGGAATTCTGGGAGTTGCCGCAGAGAGTCCTGGGAGTTGCTCTTAGCTTTGTCCCAAAGAATTCTGGGATATCCTTTAGTGAGCGATAATCCAAACTTTCATAGGCAATGATCAATCCAGTAGTTATATAATACATATCAATGGCTGTAACGACATCCCAAGGAAATCTCAGACCACCGGAGTATTGTAAACATTCACCCCACACGGATCACAAGCCCTAATGAATATTCACTAGACAGATCAACAGTAAACATATCTGAACACAGATGCGAGATCAGGCCTCCTTTAGTAAAGCCTAAATTCGTACTCTTTGAGTCTATGGTATATTATAAGAGATTTAGAATCCACATGAATTATGCACATGTTGTTACTACGGCCTGATATGTCCACAGCTTAGATAGAATCCATCACCTATAATAAAAAGATCACACTGTGAAGCTCTTCTGAAAGTCTTGCTCAAGACTGACACTCATGTTACATCGTAATTATGTCCACCTTGTAGACTCAGTCATGGTATAGGTAAACTGGCTAAAAACAAGTAGGATTTAAAGAAATATGTGTAGACACTGTAGTGTCATCTATAATCTCTAATGTAGGCCTATGTTTAGATGACAGCTTTCTACATGCTCAAGAGACCGGGGTCCAGGAAAATATGCAACATAAAGGGTTCTGATACATTTAAACGATTATGAATGCATGCAAGTACATCATACATATAACATACATGCATGAAATATATAAACACACGTGCATAACATACATATCGACAGACACTCATACATAAATGTAATAAAAAGTACATATTTCTTCCATGGGCGGAGACCTAGGGGGGCAGAGGGAGGGTTCCCCAAAAAGGTGTTGGGGAGGATGGCCCATGCATTGGTCCCCCCACCCCAATGTTTGAGCGTCAAGACCAAAAAAGTCATTCAAATTTTTTCCGTGGTGAAAAATTGACATTTTTCTAGACTTTTTGGCCAGATGACTAAAAAAGGTCATCAACTTTTGGCGATGAAAATTAAAAAATTTTGCTTGGAAAAAGGTCGTCAGAAATTTTCGTCCGTCAAAAAATCTCGCGTATTTCCTTCGGCCACTCATTCGTTCCCCCAAATCTCAACCCAGGTCTCTGCCCATGTTTCTTCCTAACGAAATTTGGCAGCGACCAGGAATGCATGTCCGGCAAGATCCCAATATATTTCTGTAGCCTATCTGATATTAAAGAACCTGATCAATGTATCAGCCACAGCACTGACAGCAGTGCTCTTGCATTGCATCAATTCTAATCGTTATGTTTCCTTGCCTTTAAGAGATCTTAACAGGCGCCGTATAAATGCTCAGATAAATACGTTCATGGCTGACATGGATACGAATTGATTGACATGAATTGATTGGCACTCGTTGCTCTCTACCCAGCAGCAGCGGTAGCGAGGCAGCTGCAGGTGGTTTTATAATCCATCAGGAAATCAATGAACAGACTGAGAAACCTGTCTTTTGAAACATTCTCGGTTGCCATTGCAATATTATGCCAATAGCAGGCCTATGGCAAGTGAGTTCATAGCAAGGGCTTTGAGTGATCCAGTGATCCAGAACACATGTAATCTGTTTTAGATTATAGTATGGCCTTCAGTCTTTAAAAACATCGTACGGCTGCTATATGACCGCTGACGTCGACATTGCATCACCTATTCAGTGCAAATAATATTAACAACATTCACTACATTATATGATCTACTAAAGACTAGGCTACTATGGATTCACATGATTGTGCTTTTAGATACGTTTTCGACTACTTACCGGTTCTTTTTATACAAGTGTAGGCCTAAACAATTACAGAAGCAATGGAATCCAAAGTCGTCAGAGCTCAACTACTAAAGAATATAACTAGGCCTAACTGTTATCCGAAATGGAGACGATAGCGAAATAGTAACAATAATTATCTGAGCAAGGAATAGGACGATTTACAATCCAATCCGAATCGTCCGTGCGTCACTGACCGAATGCCCATGCACTGCCCAGGCTCCTCTGCGACGGGGAAATGCCAACACGGCCTTTGATTCAAGCGGCAAAGCACCTAATTAATGCTACCCACCCATCCACCCACCACGACTGGGTAATGGGGGGGGGGGGGGCGCAACTCATTGGCAAGTCGCACCATAATCGTGACCCTCATTGGAAATTCATCAGCGCGAACCCGTTGGCATATCAAAAGCAAAGCGCACGGCAGGCAGTAAGAACTATTAGAAGCAAATAAAGGTCGGTGAGGTTGATACCTGTAATTGAGCATAGCGGTTTGGAGGGGTGTTAGAGGGGTGGGTGATTGAATGTCAGTTATATTATGTGTGAATATTAATGTTCTTATCTGAAACTTGACACATGTCAACCCGTGCGACCATAGTACGGTCGACCCATGTGGACATACTGTACCGTACTAATACCACTTCATGTGACACTAAAGATAATACAGCGATAAGCATATCATTGACCGGCTCATATATGACACACACACACACACACACACACACACACACACACACACACACACACACACACACACACACACACATATATATATACAGGGTGGTCCAAAATAAACTGCACAATGATAAATTGATAGTACTTTATTCAGACCAATTCAAATATAACCGTGAAAAATCACAAAAACACAGCAATTATTTTTACTGTAACATTACATGGATGTATTTCGTTACATAAAATGTTCAATGTGTCCTCCTTGCTGCTCGACCACGCATTGAAGCCAACGACGCCATTGATCAATTGCGCGGTCAATGAAACGCAATCGCTGTTCAACTGCTGTCCAACTTTGCGCCTGTATTGGTTAAGTCCGAGATCTTTCTTTACAATACGTTTAACAGTTGAACGTGAAATTCCGGTTTCACGTGCGATCTCCCGTGGGCTCTTATGGCTTAGCGGTTTGTCTTCCTGGCTACAGATAAGGTCGCTTACCAACTTGATATTTGCATCTGTTCGAGCTGATTTCGGACGTCCGCAACCCGGCTTCCTAGCTGTGGTACCTTCGGTATCAATTTTTTTAATGAGGATAGTACGACGTTTCCATGTCTTATTTGGAAATTCTTTCATCATACGCAAGAAAAATGGCATTAAACATTGAATTGTTATACATTATATCAAAAAAACTGTCACTGTGCAGTTTATTTTGGACCACCCTGTATATACCAGATGGTCGTCAGATCTGGTATGGTCTTGGCTGGTCTGGTTTGGTCTGGCATAGTTTGGTCTGGTCTTCTATAGTCTGGTCTGATCTGATCAAATCTGATCTAATGACTTCTGAAGCGCCTGTCTGTCTGTCCGTCTGTCTGTCCGTCTGTCTGTCTGTCCGTCTGTCTGTCCGTCTGTCTGTCTGTCTGTTCGTGACAGTTTGTCTGTCCGTCCGTCTGTTAATCGAAGAAAAACTGTAGTATAGAATCATCGTAATTCGTGCGGGATTTACCATCAAATGCCAGAGAAACCGGAAGTGGAGTCACAGAGGTCAAGAAGGTCACAACCAAGTCTTCAGTGGAGAACTTGTAGTGTCATCGGTTATCAGTTGACACCTGATATATATATACATATATAGTATATATATATACACATATATATTATGCAAAGATGTAAAAAACGATGAAAATAAAATAAAAAACGGTAAAAAACGACGTTTTTTTCAAAAAAATAAAAAACGACAAAAAAACGATAAAAAACGGAAACGGAAAATAATTTTACTTTGCTACATCTAAAACCGCATATTACCCTTGAAAACCTTGATTAGGAACCTACTACACGCAGGCTATCTCTTAAATGATGATGTTAAACGATGAAATAATGACTTTAGTTAGCTGAATCCTTGAGAGTTGGCGGAAAACATAAGAAATATCAGAAAAAATTAAAATTAAGTGAAATAATAACAGAAAGTAAATGAATAAATAAAGATAAAAAAATAATAAAAAACGATAAAAAACGATGGGAAAAATAAAAAACGAAAAAAACGACGTTTTTTGGGAGAGAATAAAAAACGGAAAAAACGTTTTTTACAACTATGATATTATGTGTATATAAGTGTGTACAATTTGGTATAACAGCTTTTATCAGGTAGAGGTGTGTGTGTGTGTGTGTGTGTGTGTGTTCGGTCTGCGTGTGTATAAGCATATAAATAATGGGGGTTAAAGTTGGCTATGCTCATTGTCACCTGAGAAAAACTGGAAAAGTTCAGTCACGTTCCAAGACGCAGTCACCAAAGCTTAACGTGACACTTGGTCACCCATGCACCCACTTACTTACTCAAAAGATCATTTATTTTAAGTGATTTAAAGTTATTGCTGATGTGTGACTCATGAATCTGGTCAGAAGACTCAGTTACAAATGAATGATTGTATGAGTTTACTCATTGACCCACAAAGACCCGCGGTCAGCAATGTAAAGACAATAACGAGACTGTTGTAATTTAAATAAACTATCTGCCTATCTGTAAGTCTTATACGTGCTATTGTTTGCTTGTATGCCTATCTGCTTGTTTGCTCGTTCGTTCGTTCGTCTGTTTATCTGTCTGTCGGTTTGCCTGTCTCTCCGTCCATTTGGCCAGATTTCATTTTCAACTGTTTTCTGGGGAAGATACATAGGGCCTAGAACATGGGGACATACGCATGGGCCGACCACGTGGAATATAGGCCAACCCTCTTTTCATCATGTCATGTGCATTCATTTGATTATAGGGACTCTAAAAAGTCTCCATGCACCTTTAGAAGCATTTTGAATGGATGAATGAATGAACAACACTTTTCCATGACGAAGAAGATGATTACGATGATTACAACAAAGAGGAGGAGGAAAAGGAGGAGGAAGAGGAGGAGGAGGAAGCGGTTTATGGCAGTGCCTTGTTGTGCACATGCAGAGACGTGTAGGCCTATAGAACGGCAGAACGAGTCGTAAACGGGGTGATGGTGAATTAAAACCACATGTCCACCTAAAACCCCTTTCCTTATAATTCGGAAGAACGGGATTAACCGTTTCGGATTCTCAGCGTCGAAAATCGTCGTCCAACGGAAAAAGGTTTACTACCGGAAACTGTCGGTCTATATATATATATATATATATATATATATATATTATATATACAGGGTGGCGCAAAATAAACCGGGCTATTAGTTATTGCAACTGCATCGCTTGAATAATCAAAGTAATTATCACTTTAAAACTATCATTAGACAGAAATGACACAGAAAAATGAGAGCGCTACATAAAATAAAACTGACATCAAGTATTCTATGGCGTTAACTATTCTTTGTACCGTCATGGCGAAGCGTCTGCTGACAATTGATGACAAATCGTTAATTCGTGCGTTAAGACTCGAAAAAGGATGGGGTTCGCTTCCAATGATTAGAGAATTCCCACAACGACAATGGAAGCGAAATACGTTGAATGATTTGATTAAAAGGATCGACGAAACTGGCGACACTAAAAGAAAACAGGGTAGCGGTCGACCGCGATCGGTTCGTACGGCTGATAACGTAGCGAAGGTCGAGGAACTGATTTCAAGTCAAGAAGACCAACCGGGAGCAAGCAAATCTCCGAGAGAAATTGAACGTCAAACTGGTATATCTCGTAGAACTGTTCAGCGTATTACTGCCAGACATTATAGCTCACTCTGGTGACAATTTCACTTTCCAACAGGATGGAGCACCTGCTCATCGTTCACGAAAAACAGTTGCTTTTCTCACTGCTCACGTTCCAGACTTTACTGAACCAAAAAATTGGCCACCGAACAGTCCGGACTTGAATCCCGTAGACTATTCGATCTGGGGAATGCTTCAGCAGCTTGTCTTCAGGCAGAGAATTCGAAACATTGAACATTTGAAAGAAGTTCTGACCGCATACTGGGACGAAATCAGCGAGCACACTATCAACCGGGCTATTGGACAGTTTCGCAAGCGATTATCATTGGTTATCGCAGCAAACGGAGGACATCACTTTGACTTAAATTTCTTACGCATTCAGAAAACTCTGAAATTTTACAGTTCATTCAATGTTAGGCTATATTAAATGCCAAACCAATGCCATTTTTCTGTGTCATTTCTGCAGTCTAATGATAGTTTAAGGCAATAATTACTAATAGCCCGGGTTTTTTGCGCCACCCTGTATATATATATGGCAACTGCATGGAAGAACATCCGGTTGAAGCGAGACAAAAGCTCCCTCTGTCGGTTTGAAAATGCAACTGATTCAATGCAGCACGACCCGCTATATATATATATATATATATATATATATAGCTACATGAGGTCACGAGGTCATGTTCAAGTATGATCAACGACGGACAGGCTGAACACGTCATCGTCGTCGTCGTAACCGTCGTCGTCGTCATCATCATCATCACCGTCATTGTCGTCGTCATCGTCATCGTCGTCATCATCATCATCATCATCGCCATCATCATCATCATCGCCATCATCATCATCATCGCCATCATCATCATCATCATCATCATCATCATCGCCATCATCATCAGCAGCAGCATTATAATTGTCATAAGTGTAGAAGGATCATGAGAAAAAGTCGACTGAGATAAATGAAGACGAGGATGGGAGGAGGAGGAGGTGGAGGGGAGGAAGAAGCAGAGGTGGTAGTAGAGACGGAGGATGAGAGGAAGAGTGGGGAGGAGAATAGGAGAAGGGAGAGGAGAAGGAGGACGAAGTGGAGGGGAAGAAAGGAAGACATAAGAGGGAGGAGGGGATGAAAATGAATTAAGAAGAAGACGAAACGGAGTAGGAGGAGAGGAAGAGGAGGGAGAAGAGGAGGAGGAAGGGTGGGATAGTGAGAAGTCAGAGACGTAGGACACTATAAGAAGGTAGAAAAGCACAAAGCACACTTCAGCAGATGCCTGACGTTGGTCTCTATCTATGTCTGTCTGGGTATGCCTGCGTGTGTCTTGAACTGTCTTCGTGTCTGTCTCTCTGATTTCAACAGTATGTCTGTCTCCTCTTGCACAGTATATTGCTGTGGGTAGTGGCATCTTGTTAATGCTCTCACGGCTCGTGCTTGTCAGGGAGGGTCTTGGAAATCTTAGATCCATGCTGTAGATTTGCATCATAAATTGACAATAATTATTCGTTGTTGAGCCGTGTAACCTATGTAACCTAAATGTATGCATGAGAAAAGTAGATCGACCACTTGTTGAGTAGCTGTGATATTATATCCGCACATCTTCAGCCCCCCCTCCCCCACGGCGCTCCGAACTAGCTCCCGGTGCCATCAGTCAGTTTAGAGGCGCGGTCCTGATGCTGGTGAAACATCTAAAGGGAGGATGAGGAGGCATGCAGACAATGATGTGGTAAAGATAACTGGATGGATGATACATGTGTTTGTTAGACGAGAAGATCCATGGGAGAAACAGAAAGACGTGGGAGAATGCAAAGCCAGCGGGAAACAACCTGAAACAGTATACTGTGGGATGTAAAGAAACTTGGACAGAGGTGAACTGTATGTGGTATAAATTTAACGTGTATTCAATTCAATTATATTTGTAGGCAGCATACACACTATTACACAGTCACATTGTTTGTTTGTTTGTTTGTGCACTTGTTATAGCGCCCCTTCAACGGTCTACTCAGAAGCGCTCCCGACTACAGCGCGGACACTGAATCAGAGTTTCACGCCGAAGCGATGAACAATTGCGATTTGCGAGTGAAGGACTTGTACGAGGCGGCTTGTGGTGGATTCGAACCTGCAACCCTCCGGCTGCAGGGCATCAAACACATATAGGTCTACGTTAGACAATAGTCACAATACAAGGTCAAGTCAGAGGTTTCTCCTGGTCAACTGGTCAGACAATTAATTGTCAGAATCTTTTCCCTGCGCTCGCTATAAATCACCCTATACATTGGTCACTTGTACGACTGTCCTAGCTGACTGTGCCATGGTTAGGCCTAAAAAATGTCTGGCCATGCCTCTACTTCAACTACAGATGAACTGAACAGGGCCGGATTTAGGCATGCTCAACATGTTCGGCCGAACAGGGGCCCCCACACTTTCGACACTTTAGGGGGGCCCCCACAAATGCGAGAAAAAAATTTCAGCAAATTTCGACGAAACGACTATTTTTCTGACAATTTCGCCAAATGACTTAAAAAAAGGTCATCAACTTTTTTGGCGGACGAAATGGTCTGATTTTCCCGAAAATAAAGGTCATCAACTTTTTTAGCGGTTGAAATGGTCTGATTTTCCCGAAAAATTTTCCCGAAACATTTTTTCCCAAACAGGGCCCCCACATTGCTTTAATCCGGCCCTGGAACTGAACCAATTGCAGTAAATTATATGGCTCTTTAGTGAGAACTATAATATTAACATATATATATATATATATACTGCAAGGCTTAAAGTGTGGCAGGACGGTCATGGACGGCGTCCTGGCATTCATTTTCAAATCTCTATGCCATCCTGCCACTTATTTGGCCAGCACACCTGAAAATGTAAGGGGCGTCCTGGCACTTCTTTTGGAAAGATATGGGGCGTCCAGGCACTTATTATTTTTTACACTTTTAGCACAGAACATAGGCTAGTCTGAAGTTCTCAGCCCATGAGTTCGCCTGACATTGCTCGCACGTGAACTCTCATAGTATGAGCCTCATGCATGTAGGCCTATGTACACAGTCACAGTCACGTGTACAGTTTCCATGCTTTGATCGTGTACAGAACAACGCAATGGTTTGAGGGGTCACCACAGATACGAAATTCGGTGTCTAATAGCCATATAAATAAATAAATTACATTACTATTTCCTCCTAATCCACCTCCTCCTCTTCCTCCCCATCTCATCCTCCTCCTTATCCACCTCCTCCACCCCATCTTCCTCCTCCTCCTTATCCACCTCCTCATTCCTTTCTATCTCTTTCTTCTTTTACTTCTCCTCCTCCTCTGTGTGTGTGTGTGTGTGTGTGTGTGTTAAGTCATGAATTCGCATTGCATTGTATACACAAGTCTTCGTATTGATCTGTGGACCTACTCTAGGCCTATTATAGCTGTCACCATATAGGCCAATCCAATAGTATGAGCTAATGCATAGGCCCACGACGTGTTCAAGACCTAGACATTGATATGTCAACTCAACTGTCGACTTACTTACCAAACTCTGTAGTGGAAGCCGGTCTCCCATTGAACTTCGACGCCATCGTCACAGTTGATCTAGATCCAGACCGAATAATACATCTATGGTAGCTTAAATCCAGCAGACGGCCGTTGTCACCTCATCCTTCTGCCGTGGTAAAAGCTTCATATATTCGACGTATTTCTTAAAGAACGGCGTCCCATAGCGTCACAGCTGCGACCAAAGACTTGAGCTGCGACCTGCAAGAAGTGAACGCAGATTCACATGCAAACTGTTTTCAATCAGTGAGTCAGTATAGGTCTCGTCTCTGGGCTATCTCTGTGGTCGAGGCCTCGCAGCCAATTATAGAAGTCCCTCTTAAAGCGATAAGCCGCTTCTATTAAGCCGTCGACGACACTACAAATACCTGAGTCAGTTCTCACGCAGATATATTATTCGGTCGTCTCTCGCTGTCTGAAGCCGCGACTTATAAGGACCTAATTCAAATCCGTGCCAACGATTGGCTGTTAGGTTAGCTAACTACTCTAACTGTAGGCCTACGGTGCGAATATGGAAAAGCAAAATATAGGCCTACACGTATGCTAAAATAGACCTACTAATTGTATCTCATCACCCAGCTCATTTTCAAGTAGGCCCTATAGGCTAATTACTGTGGTGACACTGGTGAGAAACTTAATCCAGTGTGAGAATTGTGGAAGAATAGCTTGGGGTTGGGCCATGATCCACTTGGAATTGGGTGTGAAAAACAGACTTTACTGTGGGACACTAAGAAAGACTGGGGTGTGAAATTCACAACCCCTGCAATTCTCACCCTGACTTCACCACAGCTGTCCCTTTTGAATGAGTGCAATGATATCCACAAGTAAGGTTTAGGGCCTATGTATGGGCCGTGCAGATACATGTATGTGCCGTGCATGTAGGTATGCCATATGCCTAGCCTACAGAAATTAGGCCCTATTATTGTTTACAATTACACATGAGTGATCTATAATGCATTTCAAACTTTGGTGCCCTCTGGCGAATGTGTTGTTCAATTGTTGCTGTTAAGATTTTCAAGCTTCGATTCTTTTAGACATTGGCGAATGGTGATCGTACAGCCGAATTCTATAGCAGTAACTTGTAGAACACTTAGCAGTGTAATCACGGTGAGAATTGCTCCCGGTCTCGCTTCGCTCACTACTTGTGGTCCATCCGGCTGCGTTCTACAAGTCCCTCAAGTCTTTTTTCTTTGTTCGTGGTTGGGCTGGGAGCGCCTCTGAGTAGTTTCTTGAAGGGGCGCTATATAAATGCTCTGAATGAATGAATGAATGCTCGGGGACGGGGTTGTGGGGATCAGCCCGTGTTTTTAGGATCCCATAGTAAAGTCATCATTGTGCACTACAAGTCCATATAAATCGACGTCTGACCTCCCAATTTTGTGTGTGGGTGATGGGCAAGTTGGATGAAAAGAGTTGGAGGGATGGGTGCTAAGAGGAAATGGGAAAGTTAGAGGCGTTCAGGCACTTCTTTTTTACACTTTAAGCACTGGCAAGCGCATTGGCTGATGGATGCCTACTGCCCAGTCAGATGCATCGAGTTTGCACAAATCCTCTAAAGAATGTAGTACATCCAGTACAATTGGCCATGGAGAGGATAGAGAATTGGAGAAGAGAGATAGGTATAGAGAACAGAAAGCAAGAAGGCAGCTAATCATGCAAGAGAGGATTTTCACAAAAAGGTGCATTTGCTGGAACGGCAGTACAAAAAGTTGTGTAGATTTAAATGAACAACGAACAGTAGCAACAGCACAAAATGTTATTTACGTTGAAATGCACACAAAACAGTAGCAATAGTAATATAAACGACTCTTTAATGTGTAAGCAACTAAGAAAGAATGCCTACATGAACATCATTATGGTGTTTACATCAAATTTCCAGATTCATTTGGCTGCTCATTTGAGACATAATTTATGACATCAAGCATATCGCTTAATTAGCCTACATTGTAGTTTTTTGCATCACTCTATGACACAAATTTTTCAGCACAAATAAGAAATTATAAAAATACAAGATTTTATACAAATACCTCATATTATAGACATGGTATTATCAAGCAGGTGCTGTACACTTATTAAAAAAATATGTTCGTAATGTAATTAATTATCAATCAATGTTATTAGTATTACCCCTATGTATTTTATCCAATATTCAATTTTGTAGTCCCATTGTGCTTTTCCAAATGAAGTAATAAAGACTACACGTTTTAATTACTTCTTACTTATTTATAATCCATTCATGAAATGCTGTCACCAAAAATGTTAGAGTCTTTTCTGTCACTTTTTGCACAGTTCTTTTAACTGGTAGATACAAATGTTGCCTATTACAGAGTGAGAGTCTGATCTGTTTAATCTTGGGTGCTCTTTAATCCTGATATAAAATTGACAGTGCGGGTTATTAAAAAAAACTATTAAAAACAATAATAACAACAATTATCATTACCATGGCAATGACCCCATCAATAACTTGGCTTCCAACACTAGCCCTGGTAGATAACTGTTTCTAACCATCTTTACCATTGTTGCCTATCACCATAGTATCACGGAACATTCACAGTAGACACTGCTCAATGAGATTTGGCCATATCAGAACAATGCAAAATAACGTTTCTAAATCTTGAGGAAATAACATCTATGATTATGCATCAATAATACAAAATATGAAAATAGTTAAAAAATCACAAGGCAGTTTGCACCGGTTATAAAAACATCATTACATTTAAAACTGTAACATCACCTAACATCAGTTCTGTCAGTAGTAGATACAGTAAAGGTGTGAGACACTTTACATTCATTTTTAGAATAATCTCATACACATGGCTCACGATGAATCGATGATGGATTCTTCATAAGGTTCATTTGTGCCACAGAGACTGAAATCAGCAATAGACGAGTCCTCCTGTGACCGGCACAATGCGGCATTTAAATTGACTTTCCAGTTCATATCCGCTCCAGCTTCGACCGATTGGTGAACACACTTGCCGGGTTCCTTACATGCATTGTCTTAAGCTGTCCTTGAACCTACAAACTTCTGGTCAAACAACCTGCAGCATGCTAACTGATTTGACCATCATGTCATACCGGATCCTATGGCTCAAATTCAGTTGTAGTAATCAATAATATTATGGTAGCACAGTAACAAGACAAAAGATGTAAAACAGAGACATACAGCATTCTCAGACAATAAGCTAATTAAAATGACAACAAGTATAATTGCATAGTCGAGGTTTCCTGAACACCAATCACATAAAAATATGTTCAGAACAATGTTTGTACGAAAAAACCCTGTAAGTCCATTAAGCACCTCAAAAAGCATGATTAAGCACCTGAAAAAGCACAATCGACATTGCAAATTGGCCTTTAAAAGGCAACTTCCATGAAAGATAGAATATGTTGAGCATAGACAGTTAAAACAGCACAATACTAACCTGATGTATCTTGAAAGAAACGATAATAATAATAATAACAACAATAATAACAATAATATGCGTCAATCATCCTCTCACATCATTGAAATAATTATCGAAATATTTCGATGCGGTCGAATGTTTCTGACATACTTATGCTGTCCTTAGTGTCCTACATTAGATTAAGAGTAACTGATTATAATGCTCATGTGAGTGATACTACAATCAACAAAAGCATGCTCATTCTTTTTTAATTGGGCCACGCAACATCTCGGCTAAGTGATCCTGAGTTGACTCTGAAAGACAACAAACAAACTTCTCAAACGTTTTGGCATCCTTCAAGTACAGCAAGTTCAACAGTTTCATATTTTTTTGCGTTCTCGTTTTCTCTGCAGTGATGCTTTCCATCTCCTGAAAGGACAATGCCATCTGGCTGAAGAGACGCGCCAGTAACTCACTCTCTGTGTACATCGAATCAACAAGAACAGTATAATACCGCTGTATCAGTTCCGTATGACCGCTTTTTTGATCAGCAGCTGAAAATTAAAACCACAAGCATTCCAAATAGTCACTAAAGTCTATCGTTTACTTAGTTATACAGGGAAATTATACGCCAATTATATAGACCTAACATACCTTCCCTTACAGTATGTATACGGTAAATTTGGATACCAAATTACAATAATGCGACTTTGGCTGATGTAGGCCTACATTTCTTAACTGATTATTTCGACAAGCAACAACTCTCAGCAGAAATTAACATATAAAAATATATGGGCTTAACCCATTTATTTATGTGCTTCTGCATGTGCATATTATGCCTTAGCGGCGAAACTTAGTGAGCACTATACATCTCGTGAAAGAAGCTTTGTCAACTAGAAAATTAGTCAAATTTACGATTTCGATGTACATTCACTCACTCACTCAGTGTTGTAGGCGGATTCACATCAACTTGTTGCTCAACATTTGAAGCTCCACAGTTTGTCACTTTGTACTGTCGCTAAATGAATAAAGCATAAATTTTAATAAACATCAAAATGTTCACCTGGCAGTTGTATAGTATTTACAAATTTACAAAGCGCCTCTATTAGGGTGAACCGTTCAGAGGCGTTCCCAGTACACAAGGCCCACGAGAAGAAGTAGATTTTAAGAAGAGACAAAGCAGAAGAGATGCTGCCAGACAGAAGTGTAGAGCGAACAGAAGGAGAAAACGCATTCCAAAGAGATGGACCAATTGAGGCAAATGATCGAGACTGAGCCATAGCAATCCATTCATTCATTACAAATATATGTATGTATATAGCACCTCTTGAAGGTTACTACTCAGAGATGTTCCCAAACTCAGCATGTTCCCAAACTCTAAGTCTAGAGTAGAATGCGACAGAATTTGCATTTACACATTTACCTTGAGGGGGGGGGGGAGGGAGGGAGGAAATGGTACATGGCACATATTTACATACATGTATGCAACACCTCGCAATTTTCATAGGGGAAATTCATTCCTGGGCGGGATCCCCAGAAACGTCTAGATTAAACACTGCAGTTAGTTGTATCTGAGTTGACCTTGCCCTAGCTGTGCTACTGTGCCATAAAACCTGTCACTGGTTTTATTGATATTACTGCAATAATCAGATATTTCCTTATGATAACTGAATATCATCTGCAGATTATTTCATTGAAGTTCATTTTTTTAAATTTGCCAAGATAAAAGTAATGTAAAAACACAAATTTAAATACACTAAAATCGAAAGTGATTGACTATGTAGTTACACACACAGATTACATTCAAATAAAACACTTATTAAATAATTATACATAGAAATAGACCTGACAATTGGCATACCTTTCTTCTGGCATTATTTAATGCATCTGAAATGCGACCTAACACTCTTTTGTTGATGTGTTCCATCTTAATGTCATCCAGAGATAGAAGTTCCAATATTCGGTCTCCAAGCAGTGATTTCAAGCTTATTTCATTGAAAACACCAAACGTATACTGCAGTGGTAGATTTTTCTCCGTTACAATCAGCACAACCTTTGCACAATTTTCGTTTGTAATACTACCATGCAAGGCAACCGTTCTATCAAACTTTCCTTTAAGATCTTGGCTGTCTACTGACTTTAGGCTGAAGAAGACAAAGGAAAAGCTGGAGCAACCCAAGACATGATTGAAATGTTCCGTCTTGTTAGAACCCAATGGATCTCTTAGGTCTAGGAAATCTGTATAGATTCTTGGCTTCTGCTGACCATCGAGTATAATAAACTTCCGCAAAAGTTCACCAAATTTCGTCGCCAAGTCTTCGTCCTCCAGACAGTAAACCATTGCAACATCAAAAAATTCTGGTTCAGTACCTGTAAGAAATTAATAATTAATCAAGAAAACTTATTTGAAGCAGAAATTTTTATAACATTGCATCAAGAGAAACTAATCAGTGTTAGTCAACCTGACATGTAGGAGTGATGGTTGAATGGTAATACACAGGCACAAAGAATAGAAGGACCTGAGTTCGAGACCCACTAGCCCCATAAGGCTTATTCAGCCTTCTACTACATAGGGGCGCAGAAAAAATAAGCAGCAATAGGAAAGATTGGTGCCTAACAAGCTGCCATACGGTTAAACAAATTACTCTTGTTTAATTTGTTGTCATGCTCCCACTATATCGAGTAATTAATTATAATTGGAATCTCGTAGGTTTGTCAGTTGGAGTTGAATAAAGGAATACTATCATGCGAGAGTAGTAGAGTTCATTTCAACTTAAAGTTCTTGAATATTAAAGGAAACAATGTCGACACAATTAGACAATGTAGTAAATATAAAATTAAGTAATATACCGTTAAAACTAAACAGTAAATTTAGCAAAAATTAAGAAATTTCTAAAAAGAATCTGTTTTACCTTTTGACTAGTCGACAAGTTTGCTGGTTAATAAGCTTCATTCAAAAGAGGACTATAATCCGACTATTAGTTAATGAAGTTCTATCTCTGTGCTTTGACATAATTTTATTATATTTGTTATTTATTACACTTACAAATGCATGAACTGTTTGTAAGGGCAAGCTCAAAATCTACTACACAGATCAGTGTGCCTCATAGTAGACCATAACAGCACACAGGAGACTATAAATATAATTTATCATCATGCTGCGTGACACCCCACCATGCCACTTAATAGGTCACAATACTACACATAAAATAGCTTAAATGAAATCAGCATTAATATGTGCACTTGTTATAGCGCCCCTTCAAGGTCACTACTCAGAGGCGCTCCCGACTACAGCACAAACACTGCATCAGAGTTTCATGCCGAAGCGCTGAGCAATTGCGAGTGAAACTTGCCGAATATTCCTACACAGTGACTTGAGGTGGATTCGAACCTGTAACCCTCCGGCTCAAGGCTACGAACATACACACTGCACCACCACGCCCCACAATAGTGTATCACTATAGGCCTAGTCAGTCTTTATTCTGGATGTCACTTGCATGCAAGCTGTGATACAAGTATTTCCTTCCTCTGTCACTACCTGACCATTATGGAGGGTCACCCACCATTTCATATACTATCGTCTTGGGGCAGCCCAAAGTGCCCATACAGTACAACACAGGGAAGGGTCACCAGAGTTAGGCAATTTGTGTACGGGTGCCTATGGCAACACAAAATGTACGTACGCAAAATAGATGTCTAAAAATGATAACCACATTAGCCTATTTATAATTCTGTAGTATCCTATAAATCGTCCAATGTCATTAATTTTTATTACATTATAATGAAAATTTTGCTCAAATCTAAACACTAAAACCATGACACTTAACAAACTTAGCTAGCATATAGGCCCTAATGATGTTAAACAATAAATTGTGGCCTACGCAGTCCTATGGTAAAATAAATGTTTCGTAGATGCATTTAGCAAATTTAATCTTTGTAGGCTACGAGGGTTAGAGAAGCTTATTTGTACGTATGCACAAAATGTATGAATTGCAATGAGGCAGCTCTAGGTCAAAAATACGATTTTTGAGCATTGTGTGAAGGAGCCCTTATGGGATCTGGTCGCTAGCAAAAAGTGAAAGACTGTCATATCTCAAAGTTATTGCTACAAGTTGGGTAAGTCGACAGTTAGAAGTTTGACTGATCGACGTTGGCAAGGCATTTTGTATACGTATCATGAGCATCAAAATTATCATAATTCCTTACTTTCTGGCCTCCATTGAATTTCTACTAGTTCCCTTTGGCTAAGGCTTTCGTCAGCTCCATTGCTTTGCTGATCCATAGAAGAAACTATCTCTGACAACTGTATCGCATTGCGAGTGGAAGAAGACACATCCTCTCTCTAACAAAGTGTAAGCTAGCATTAGAATACAGAATTGTTTAGGATTAAATTAGGATGAGAGTGGGATAAAATGAAATTTAATAAAGCTAGGAGATAATAGTACTGCTCATAATCTTGAGATTCATATAGTGCATAAACAAGCTAAGAGAACCAGCTTATTCACAGAAGCTCCGTTTAAAATCATTATGTAGGTTATGCGAGATAATGAAGTTGGACATCATAGGTGCATCGGTAAGCAAATCTAAAGGTATTAATGTGAAGATCTATAAGCCTTGACATAAGAGTTATACCACTGTGTCAAACATTAGTGTAGGACTTAAGCTCTGTATACAATGTTCAGCTTAACAGCAACTATAATTTTCATTCATTACTCACCTAGCATAAGATAACTGAATAAGTTGCAAATAACAAGTTTATAAGGGGAACATCCACAGTGGTTCAGACTACCGTTATCTTCAACTGAAGACAGATTTTCCATGTACATTTTACTACTTCCAACAGATCATCCCCCTCACTGCTGTGAGTGCCGACAGTCACCAATTGCACCCATGAGATTGGCGTCTTATATATCTTAAATCGGTGTCATTCAAATGCTCAAAATCTATGAATTTGATTCGTATAGCCTATTATTAAGGCTATACAGATCTAAAATCTATAGGCTTAGATTTGGATAATAATTGAATTAGGATGAGAATAGACTAGAACTGGATTTGGTCACAAATTGAAAGAATTACAGATTAGAATAGACTACGATGCAGTTTACTATTAGGAATGTTTTAGATATCCCTTATTATCTTATAACAACTGTACAAATTCAAAAACATGTCTACATTTTTTACCAAGTCAACCATTTCAGGCACAGCATCGGGTTCAGTGAGACCAGCCTGAATGATCGATCCATAACTTGCATCTCCAGAGGCGTCTGGTTCGGTGACAGTTCTATCATCCAAAGAAAGTGAAGCAAGAGACGACCCAACTCCACTGTCCACAGTATCAATGCTAACACTATCCGACTGACCACATTGCTCATCAGTTTCACCCTTCGAAGCCATTCCTTAATTTGGCTAGAAACAAACAAGACAACTATATTATTTATTCTTTAACCTGGAGTAGAAAAGCACCGAAATTAGGCCAATTTACCAGTCGTTGTCCATCTTCAGTAAGGATTGAAACAGAATGAAAATTCTGGCGTCATTGGAAAGTGGATGAGGATGATCTAGTTTAGGGTGACCATATGTCCCGGTTTTCCGGGACATGTCCCGGTTTTTTGCAGTGCGTCCCGGTGTCCCGACGACTTTGGCAAAAGTGCAAAATTGTCCCGGTTTTTGAGAAGACGGAAACTTGGATATTGTAGACGTAAATTTTATGTAAATGACATAATTTACAACCCAAAAGGAAGTCGTAAAGAAACTAAAGATAGAGAAGTTGTCAAATTATGTGGAGTATAATTAATAATTATTATTTGCATCTTTGGTATGATTATAGGTTAATGAGTTTAGTTAAAAGATTTTAAGAATTATCAAGAAGTAACAATCGAGAAAGTGTTTATTATTCAGAGGTGGCACTAGATCTATAAGACTTAGGCATAGGCATATCGATTTCGGCATTTCGCGTCAGGTTCATAGTGGGAGTTAAGCAACTCATGTCAGCACTGAATAGTATAGCAGTTTCTTTCAGATGACAACTGCCATTGCTATGTTGAAATTTTTAAAAAATCTGATTTTTGAGGGGCACATAGTCTACCGTCCCCAAATCCATTTTCCTCTTCGTTTGCCCCCAGAAACCTTCAATCTTCCTATGAACTAGATTACACACTGAGCGCCGATTGAGAGTGTTCTCAATTGTGAAAAGAGTGCTGCACTCAGCGGACTGACGACTAGTACAGGAACAGGTGGTAGATTTTAAAAACTGAAGTATAATTGGGCTACTCAGCATTAAATTTAAAATGTGATGACACCTGCATCGATGTGCTCGAGAGTCGTACGATTAGGCCTTCGTATAAGACCTACGCCTAGTTATAGTTCTGTATTGTAAAGAAATTACAATTGATCAGTTTTCAAAAAAAGTGTCCCGGTTTTTGATGGCCAAAAAATGGTCACCCTAATCTAGTTTCTCTTTAAAATGGTAATTATTCTCCAAAATTCACAAATTCGACTTAAGACTCGTTCTTTGCGATAGGCCTATGGCCACATAGCCTATTAGGACTGCTTTTAAGCACAATTGATGGTAGCCCATTAATTTTGATTACTTTATTTTCGCAATCGCAGGGCCTACATAGCATAAAATTATATCCGCTTCCCCTTAGGCTGTAACGCCCTCACACGAATTCTTTTTAGATGAATTAACGAGCTTTTTCACACCTTTCATGAAGCAGATAGTAATTAATCAAGAAATACAACGGTTAATTGATAATCTTCTTGTTTAGCGTCCGAAATTATTTCAATGGTTTCAATGGTAGCATCCGATAATATATACTCTGGATTTAAATGATCGTTTCACCTCAGCGTCCGAAAATATTGATGTCAATCGCGTCATTCAATAGTTGCTATCCAACTTCTGTTTAGATAACAATTATTTTTCGTCAATCCAGCTCCAGTTAGGCAAGAACATTTTCATCAATCCAGCTTCAATCTCAGCAGAATGACTGCACTAACCCTAAAACTAACCCTAACCGTCCGTCACGACGCCTAACCTGAGCCCTAACCGACCCTCACGCGCTAGGCTAAATCCCGCTTCTATTTCGTCAGGAAATACTTAATTTTCATCGAATTTATAAATTTTAAACGGCTAGACGCGTGGCAAAACGCGTAAAAGACGAAGCTGAAAAGACGGAGTATGTATTATAGGATGCTACATTGAAATAATTTCGGACGCTAAACAAGAAGATTACCGGTTAATTAACAATTAATCCACGTGAGAAAAGTAACTTGAAAACTTACTAAATGGTTCGTAACTAATTCTTTTTAGAAGTTATAGACTACACTACACGAGTAACACGACAAAAAAATAATGAAACCGCACCAGTCAACCACAATAATTATAATATTATTAAGTAACCAGTGTTGCCACTGAGGTTTCAGAAATAAACCCAGATTTTTTTCCCAAAATAACCCCAGAAAAACCCAGACTATTCATATAAGCTATTTTAGTTCCCTTTGTTTAAAATTAATTAAGTTGATTTTTCGCTTGTTTGTATGAGGGCTAACAAAATATTCGTCAAAAGGGTCGAATTTTTGTAATTAAACTTTTAAAATATCAATTGTTAAAGTTATCAGAGACTAACAATAAGCTTAATCGATATATTCGTGTGCGCATGCCTACCAGAATAATAATGTAGGCTAAACACCTAACGTACATATACGTGGCTTAAGTTTACGAAGTTTGAAAGTTGTCCGAGGTTTCCAGCCAAATTTTCTTAATACATCAACAATCCCAAGTTTTAACCACCTAGAACATTATAATTATAACAGGGCCTACTTTGCAACAACTATAGACCTATGCCACTAGAGATGACCTGACCTACAGTCAGTACAGTGCATAGGCGTAGGGGACATTTCAGGAGTGGGGGGGGGCAAAAGTTTCACTTTTGCCCGAAAAATCTTAAGAATTTTTTTCCGTCCGGCCGAAAATTCCCGTAACTTTTTACTTTTTAGTCGTCCGGTCGAAATTTCCCGAAAATTCCCGTTACTTTCCCGGCCGAAAAATCTGACGACCTTTTTTTTTTTTAGTCGTCCGGTCTTGAAATTGCATGAAAAATTACCGTTACTTTTCCGTCCAAAAAAACTGACGACCTTTTTTTTAAAGTCTAAATTAAATTTTTTTATATTTCTTTAGACATTTTTTTACTTTTCCCGGACTGCTTGCCCGAAAAACCACACTTGCCCGAAATTTGGGGGGGCATTTGCCCCCTCTGGACCCCCGTCTCCTACGCCTATGGTACAGTGTATAATGCATTATACATGTTAGAGAAGTCAATATGGCTTAACTAGGAGAGAGGAGTTACCTTACCTATTATGAGATGTCAAAATGGTTTATTAATTTCAGAGCTATTCTTCAGGTTAAAAATTAGTTGTGAATTGACAACGTGAGATCTTGATTGAGGAGTTTAAAATTAGTGGGAGAAAATTATGTATCACGACCATTTTACATTGAATTTCACAGAATATTCATGTTTTGTAAGTACAAAATAATGTCAACTCGCCAAAATAAACCCAGATTTGGCCCGAAAAAAACCCAGAAACCCAGACGAAGGCCTAAAAACCCAGATCTAGTGAAAAAACCCAGCTGTGGCATCACTGTAAGTAACCACATATGACTCAACTCTGTAGTTTCGGAATTTACGGTGTTCTATTTTTAGCCCTGCGCGCGATTTTTTTTTATATGCGCACTTGTTATAGCGCCTTGAACAGCTCTCTACCGCCACTCAGAGGCGCTCCAGACTACAGCGCGGACACTGCAATGGAGTTACACGCCGAAACGCTGAACAATTGCGAGTGAAGGACTTGCCCAAGGTCCCTACGCGGCGACTTGAGGTGGATTCGAACCTCGAACCTTCCGGCTTCATGGCAACGACGCCACAACACCAGCGCGTCCCAATAATGTAGGCTATTGTAAATAAATAGGCCTATATCTTTTATACAAAATCCATCTCAATGGTTGCCGCTGGCTTTGTTTGTTTGTAAGTGAATTTGTTATAGCGCCCCACAAACTCTCGACTCAGAAGCACTCCCGACTATACACTGCCATATCAAAGATGATTAGTGTCGCCCTCCTCCTTTATCCAGGCTTGGGACTCACACTGGCAGAGTGCAACCAGCGGCTGGGTTCGAAGCCAGCGCTCTTACCGATGCAACTAACTGGGCCAGTGGGCTTTGGCAAGGTCTATCTAGTGCGTAGCCTATACCGTCCGACTAGAGCAGTGATCCCAAATATAATCTACTGGTGGAAGGAGAGCCAGTGCAACGCGTCTAGCCTGCAACAAGATGTGACCAGCTTTATGGATACCCCTATTAGGAGTGCATCAGAATGCAAAATCCGTTATAAGCACACCAACCCGTCCGGCCGGGAGGCCAGTGTAAATTGAGCAGCAATCAAGATGGATTAGTGAACAAGGGTAGCCATACTAGTTGCTAGTCATTCAACTGAGGATTTTCACAAGAAGGTGCATTTCGAACAATCAATCAATCAAATATTTTATTTGCAACCAAGTATACATGAGAAGCTTACACATCTTAACACGTTGGACGCGAGGGACGTGTATACAAGTCCCCCATTGAGTCATTTAACACAGCAAATAAGCAGTCAACGTGTTAAACAATGGTTACAAAAAGGGAGGCCCTAAAGGAAGAAAATAATCCCCATTTGCCGAACAACAGCACAAAAAGTTACGTAGGTTTTAATAAAAGACTTACACAAAACAGTAGCAATAGCAATATAAACGACTCTTTGATGTGTAAGCAACTATAAGAACACAGGTCTATACATAAACATCATCATGGTATTTACATCATATTTGCAGATTCATTTGGTTGCTCGTTTAGACATAATTTATTACATCGAGTATATTTTTGAAATAGCCTAGTTTTTAATCACTCTATGGCACATAAAACTTTCAGCACAAATGAGAAATTCTAGATAATATAAGATGTTATACCAATATCTCATACAGAATTATTATAAACACACAATTATCATGCAGGTGCTGTGTAGCCCCCAATCATTTATTAAAATATTTTATAATAAAATTATCTATTAATGCTATTAATATTCCTATGTATTATCCTAATTATATTCAATTTTGTAATCACATTGTGCGTTTCCAAATGGAGTAAAGACTATACTAGTAACTTACTAATAATCCATTGATGAATTGCAATCACTTTCTGTGCAGTTCTTCTGGGCAGTAATATATATTGTCTTTATTACTCCATTTGGAATCGTTAGATACACAGGGCTGAAAGTGAGCCGGGTCGGTCCGGGTCTGCGACCCGGCATCGATCTTTGAGAACTGCTGTAGCAGGGTCTCAGCAGGGTCGCAAAAACTACGCCAAAGTCAGACCCGGCAACTTTTCCAAACCAATTTCAGCCCTGTAGATACATGGAAAAGTGCTGCCTATTACAGAGTCTGATCTCCTTAATCTCTGGTGCTTTTTAATCCTGATATAAAATTGAGTGCTTGTTATTAAAAAAATATTACCGGTAAAAACAATAATAACAACAATTATCATTACCATGGCAATGACTCCACAATAACTTGGCTTCCAACGCTAGCCCTGGTAGAAAACTGGTTCTAACCATCTTTACCATTGTTGCCTATCACCATAGTATCACGGAACATTCACAGTAGACACTGCTCAATGAGATTTAACCATTTTAGAACAATGCAAAATAACGTTTCTCAATCTTGAGGAAATAGCATCTATGATTACGCACCAATAATACAAATATGAAAATAGCTACAAAATCACAAAGCAGTTTACACCGGTTATAAAAACACCATTACATTTAAAACTGTAACATCACCTAACAGCTGCCAATGGACACAGCAAATGTAAGTGTGAGACACTTTACATTCATTTCTAGAATCTTCTCATATTGTGGAGAACGGTGGTGTAGTGGGTATGTTCGTTGCCTTGCAGCCGGAGGGTTGCAGGTTCGAATTCACCTCAAATGGCAGTGTAGGGACCTTAGGCAAGTCTTTCACTTGCAATTGCTCAGTGATTCGGTGTGAAACTCAGACTCAGTGTCCACGCTGTAATCGGAAGTGCTATAACAAGTGCAAATTACTTACATTAATGTGGGACAGGACGAAGGATCCTTCGTAAAGGTGGTCTGTGCCCCATAGAGACTGGAACCGGCAAAGGACGAATCCTAAGCTCCTCCTGGAACCTGCACATTGCAGGATTTTAAATTGACTTTCCAATTCACACCAGTTCCAGCTTCTTTCGATTGGGGCAAACACTTGCCTGCTATTCTTACATACATTGTCTTCACCTGACTTGATCCTACTGTAAGCATTCAGTCTAAGACCCAGCACAATAACTGATTCAACCATAAAGTCACACTGGATCCTTTGACTCCTTTGACTCAAGTGCAAACTCAGCCGTGGTAATCAATATAGGAGCACATTAAAAAGAAGAAAAAAACACAGAAATACAACATTCTCAGTACAGTAGACCTGTCTGTATGGAGCCAATAAACCAATTAAAAAGATAACATAATCCAGGTTTCCTTAACACAAACACATAAAAATATGCAAAGATCGTTTTTGTAGGAAGAAAACTGACAGTTCATTAATTAAACACCTCAAAAAAGCACGATACAGATGGCAAATTGGCCTAAAAATACAACTTTCTATGGAAGGTTGAAAATATATGTTGAACAGAGAAAGATAAAACAGTACAATACCTAACCTGATTTATGAATTTTGAAAAGAACTTGTCCAAGCTCCTTTGAGATACTGTGCCGTCTAAAAGTGCCGCCCAGCAGGCTATTAATTTTATTTAACTGTCAAAACAAGTGTGATTTATAAGTTTGAAACCGTATGCTTCAATCTTCCTAGCACATCATTATAACAATGAGCATCATTTTGAGTATTTAGAAACCCCTGCTAACTAAGGAGATCTATGCGGAAGGCCTAAAATTTCATTCATTACACTGCCTGTTCGTAAAGAATTCATTTTAAACTCTGCCTTATAGTTTAATGTTGATATAAAACAGCCATTGCAGGATTTATTGTGCCATAATTCATAACCTTTGTTTCATGCACACCACGCAAAATTGCAGTTGATTTGTGGACATTACGAGTCTAGTTGTGCCCTGCTTCTAAACAGCATTGGGCTCTCACGCATCTCAGTTGCTGGTCTAAGGCTATGAAATTTTCTGCCGAGTTCAGTTCAGGGTGTCAATTAATTCTTCATGGCCAAATTTAAGGCATATCACTTTCCACATCAATACCCAACAAGACTTCTGGTTTCCAGCTCCGACAGATATCAACTCTCCGATTCTCCCAAGGATAATGATTTTTCATATTGCAATTTTCTTGACTAAAGTTTTGGGAATCGCGATAGCAATAGCTACGATGCTATGGAAGATTAGTTTCATTTAGAAAGTATTTAAAAAAACCGATGCAATCAAAATGCTTCCAACATCTGCTGTCTGACACTAGATATATGCTCATATGTTTGTTTGTTTGTTTGTGCACTTGTTATAGCGCCCCTTCAAGCTCTGTCTACTCAGAGGCGCTCCCGAATGCAGAGTGGACACTGCATCGGAGTTTCACGCCGAAGCGCTGAGCAATTGTGAGTGAAGGACTTGCCCAAGGTCCTTACGCAGCGAGGTGGATTCGAACCTCGAACCTCCGGTTCCAAGGCAACGACGCCACCACTACACCACCGCGCCCCACAATGGAAGTTACTGTCAATGCTCATGTGCAAACGCTACTTTCAATGTTCCTGTGGGAATGCTACTTTCAACTGTATGCTCATCATTTATTAGTTGGGCCACGTAACAAATCGGCTAAGCTATCCTGATTTGACTCTGAAAGACCACAAAGAAATTCCTCGAACGATTTGGCATCCTTCAAGTAAAGCAAGTCCAAAAGCTTCTCATTGCTTTTGTGCCTGATCTTTTCTGCTCTGACGCTATCCATCTCACGTCGAGACAATACGTTCTTGCCGAAGAGATACGACAATAACCCAAACTCTGTTTCCATGCAGTCGACAAGAACATGATAATGCGACTGCAGCAGTTCCCTATGATAAGCGGCTGAAAATAAAAACCACACACATTACAAATATAGTCATTAAAGCATATCGTTTACTTAGTTATACAGCAAAATTATATAACAATAGACCTAAAACAGTAGAATATTTAAAGGAAATTACAGTAATAAAAGTATGGCTGATGTACATTTCTTAACTGATTATTTCGCTAAACAACTAGTAGCAGCAGAAATAAATTTTGTAGAAGCACCTGGGCTTAGAGACCGTCCATAAATGTCAAGCACCTGGGAGAGGTGGTAACGCATTTGTAACGATGTGTGACTAGATACCATATGACTTTTGTGTTGATGCATGACAAGGTGGAGAGAGAAGTAAAAAATCATCCAAAATAGGATGGTCATTTATGGATGGCCCCCTAACCCATTTATTTGTGTGAATATTTTGCATGTTCATATTATGCCTTAGTGATAAAAACTTAGTGAGCAGTACAAATCTTGTGAGAAGCATTGTCAACTACACGGTGAACGGAAAAAAAACGAACCTCTACAATAAATAAAGAAATTAACGCTAAACATGTAAAAATATTATTGAGAATAGAACTATTTTATTCCCAACTATAAACTTAACTAGTTTTTATAATTATACGCTATTCCAGCTAAAACTTGAAGTTAATTAAAATGTTTGAAGGAGCGACGGAGCGTATAGCGACAAAACTAGCGGAGGTCAACAAGCAGGCATGGGCCGCATGGCTTGAGCGATCAAGGCAGTTGTTGATGCGCTATCCTGCAAACTTGATTCATTTCAAATAGACTAGACCCTTGGACTATAAAATCTAGTCTGTGATTCAAGAAAAAGTTTACAAGAAAAGGTACGTGATGTCGGAGAACTGCGTCAGCGTATGATATTGGCACGGGGCGAATCTGATCAAGTTGTAATTGATTCAGCAACAAGTCAGTGCCAAGCGCGTCTTTGTGCGTGTTTTGAGGCTGAAGGAGGATATTTTGAACACACATTATAACTAACAAATGATAGTTATCTGATTCTTGTCCTTTAAGCTGAATTTTCTCCAAATTTTATTAAAATGTACAAATTATTACACAAATTATCGTGGCAATAGGAGAGGTTCGGTTTTTTTCCGTTCACCGCGTAGAATTAGTCAAATTAACAATATTAATGGAAACTCACTCTGTGTTGTTGACTGTTTCGCATCAGTTGGTTGCTCAACTTTTGAAGTGACACAGTTTGTCAATTTGCATTTTCGCTATATGAATAAAAAAACTGAAATTTTAATAAACATCAAAATGTTCAGCTGTCAGTTATACTCGCTCATTCGTTCATTCATTACAAACATATGAAGGTTACTACTCAGAAATGTTCCAAACCCCAGCATGGATAGAAAGAACAGTTCTAACGATGCGACGGAATGTACACTGAGGAGGAGCAAGTGCAGCGACAATGACAGAGAAGGCACGGGGCAGAAGAATGGGTGAAAGGGGGGGGGGAAAGTCGCATTCACCATTGCATGAAGACATCTGGTATCTGGGGTAGGATAGCAAAGCTCAGGCAAGTAAGTTCAGGCAAGGCTCAGCAAGGACCACCAGATTAAAGCGGCGATCCAGAGTAAGGTCTGCTGGCGAAGGGAGAGCTAGCAAAGCACATTTAGCATATAACAAGATACATGGCCATCTTTAGGGATACCTCCCATGAGGTGTGCATAACCCAATGGCCAGTCGAAGGACAGCAATGGCATCAGATGTCAGATGCTAGTACACCTGGACCTCATCAGAGTAGTTGGCCCAGCACAGCACAGACAGTAAGAGGAATACCAAGGTCATATGTGGAGACGATATTAAGAAGGAACCTAGCACCAAGCCCTGGAGATGACCATGATGGGCAGGGACACATGCGGACCTATAGAACCCATTAATCACACATAGGAACTGGTCAGTCATTTAAAGAGAAATGAAAATTTTAGAATATATAAGTTTAAATAAACACGAGCAACATAGAAATAAAGAGAACTTCTAATTTGTGAAAACTCATTTATCCTAAAAATCAGGCATTTTCTTATTACAACTGAATATCCGATAAATTCTTAAAAATTCAATTTTCAAACTTTGTCAAGAAAAAAACTGATGTAAAACCCAAGTTTAAGTAAACTAAGATAAAAATAATTGATTAAAGCTATACAGATTAAATTCAAATAAAACATATGCACCATAAAAAATAAACATGACAAATTTGGGTACCTTTGTTCTGGCATCACTCAACGCAACTGAAATGCGATCTAACACTCTTTTGTCGATGTGTTCCATCTTTAGGTCAGCCACAGATACAAGTTCCAATATTCTGCCGTCAAGAAGTAGCGAGCGTATGTTTATTTTAACCAGATGGCCAAAAGAGTATTCGAGTGGTAGATTTTGCTCCGTTACAATCGGTACAACCTTTGCACAATTTTTGTCAGTAACACTACCATGCAAGGCAACTGTTCTATCAAACTTTCCTTTAAGGTCTTGGCTTTTGACTGAATTTAGGCTGAAGAAGACAAAGGAAAAGCTGGAACAACTCAAGACATGATTGAAGTTGTCTATCTCACTACCACCAAATGGATCTCTTAGGTCAAGGTATTCCGTGTAGATTCTTGGCTTCTGTTGACCTTCGAGTACAATAAATTTCTGCAAAATGCCACCGAATTTCTTCGCCAATTGTTCATCCTCTCGACAGTATACCAGCGCAATATCAAAGAATTCTGGTTCATTACCTGTAGGAAATTAATAATTAATCAAGTAAGAAAAATTATTTGCAAGCAGAAATTTTTATAAAATTGCTTCAAGAGAAACGGATCTGTTTGTGTTAGCCAACCTGACACGTAGGTATGATAGCTGAATAGTAACACACAGACACAAATTCTAACAGAAGAATCCAAGTTCAAGACCTGCTAGTCACATAAGGCTGATTCAGCCTTCTACTCCTTAGGGGTGCTGACAAAATAAGCAGCAGTAGGACAGACTGGTGCCTAACAGCCACACAGTTAGAAAAATTACTTTTGTTTAACTTGTTATCGTGTGCCTAATACGTCATGTAATTATACGTAGGACCTAGTACGCTTGTCAGTTAGACTTGAATAAATGAACAATAAAATTATATGAACATTAAAATGATCACAATTCCTTACGTTCTGGCCTCAATTGAATTTCTACTGGTTCTCTTTGGCTAAGGCTTTGGTCAGCCATTCTGCTTTGCTGGTCCATATAAGAAACTGTCTCTGGTGCAAAGGCCTCGGCTTGTTCAACGGGTACCTGGTGATATTCCTGTCTTGAAGAAGGATATGAAGACGAAGATGGCTGCAGTTCTTGTCTTGACCTACTGGCAATAATGATCTCTGACAAAGTCCTCATCTCATTGGAAGAAGACACATCCTCAATCTAACAAAGTGACAGCAAGCATAAGAATTGCTTAGGATTGAATTAATGTAACGTAATTAGTAATTTTTATTGGACAACTCACGGCCAAGGCCATTCAGTAGTGCTCCAAGCGCAAGAACCCTGAAAGATGAGAGTGAGATAGAATGAAATTTAGTTAGGTTAAGATGATCAAGATGAGACGATAATTACTGCTCGTAATCTCGAGATCTCTACAATGCACAAAGAGTGCCAGCTTATTCACAGAAGCTCAGTTGAAAACTTCAACAGGTAGGCAATGTGAGTTTTGGTTCCTGCTCAAGATCAAAGGAAAGTCAGAGAGTTTACAGTTTATAAAACCCATGGTGAATGGTGCTTAGAATTGGAGTTGCAAGAGTGGAGGGGTAAGAATCAGGATAGGATTTTTGAAATAGGATATGACTACGATGAGGTTACAATATTTAGGATAGTCTTAGGCTTGTAACTTTCTACAAACTGTTCTAAATCAAATTGTATTTTCATTTTTACCAAGTCGACCCTGGATGCAGGTCCACAAGGTATTGCATCGGTTTCAGTGAGACCAGCTTGAATGATCGATCTACGACTTGCATCTCTGTCTGGTTCGGTGACAGTTCTATCATCCAAAGAAAGCGAACTAAGAGACGACCCAACTCCACTGTCCACAGTATCAATGCTAACACCATCTGACTGACCATGTTGCTCATCGGTTTCACCCTTCGAAGCCATTCCTTAATTTTTTTCAGAAACAAACAAGACAACTGAAATTATTTATTATTTAACCTGAAGTAGAAAATACTGTATATATATATATATATATATATATAATTATATATATATCAGAACTTGTAAATCTAGAATTACACTTTTTTATATTTGACAGTTCATTGAACAAAGAATAACATTATAACATTGTGTAATTTTCAAACGATAGTAATTTGGTCTCAAAGGCATAATAGAATATCTGTTTACTGCAAACAAGCATTGCCAAAAATGCAGTACGTCACAAATGCAAAAGAAGGAACTAACTTTGCATTATATACAGTTCCACTCCACAAACAATTAAACAGATGACATCTTCATGAAATCATATATCATTAAAGGTGATATATAAATAGCCAGATACGTACAGTCGTACACATGTTACACTTAAGAAGAATTCACCTGAAGTGGCATTCATGCAGGTCAAGTGCTAATAATTCAAAATTTGGAATAGTAAATTTTTTTAAACTGCGAACATCACAATTATTACCCTTTACAAATCAACTAGGCTTGAGCACACAAATTATATGAGTTGCTTCATATGTACACAAAATTAACATGTCCGATTTCTATCTGTTGGACCCAAATGAGCAATCCTACAGATAGAATCAACCTACAATTTACTATTTCTATCCAGGGTACCTAAATGAACCATTCCCCATCCAGTCTACCCAATTGTTCTCATATCTCACTCTCTCCTGTCCTTCAGTCACTACTCAACTCAAGTTCTCTATTTGATTCATATCCCGCACTGTATCTCAACTCAGGAACAAACTGTCCCCTCAGAATTCCACAAATTCTCAGTTTCTTCACCAATACCACTTAGGGCTGCCAACTTTTGATTCTGCCATTCCGGGACGCTCACAGTCACTCGATATGCCATTGACTATAATTCACGCTGTCCACGTCACTGTGTATAGTGTGTAGGCCTATGCAATATGTAACGAATGTTGCCTCAGACTAGTAGGCCTACAGGATCAGCATGGCTGAAATTAGTCGTTGATAATTGCAATCAAATCATCCGAAGATTGTGGCCATTATGTAAAATTATAATCAGTCTTAAGAAGAAAATGTTTATTGGATTCCATTGAGCTTCAAGCAGAGTAACGAGACTTAGGCCCGTATGGTCCAGCACAAGCGATGTTCACAGGATACAGAATAGACCCATCAGCCTAAATGCATGCAGATTGCAGATGCCAGTTATTGGGTCTGCTACGTCAGGGCAGAACTTCCCTTAAACTTCTAACGTTGCTGAGTTGATGCCATTTAAAGCAGTTTCAGATCACCGCGTGCGAGTCGTAAAACTTAGCACATGCCATGTCAAACTTTATTCTGGTCAGGACTCCCGAAGTCGAATTTTAGGCAATTTCAGATCACAGGGTGTTCATAATGCTGCACTCTCTCGCAAAGCATTGGAAGCGGGAAATGACCGTTCGTAAGACACATTATTGCCAAGTCAGTGTCATATGGGTTTTACGCATAGGCTAAAGCGACGTCTTTAAACCAGCGCTGCCAACTTCCGATGTTGAGTCAGCAGCGCAGGTATGAGTTGAGTTTAATATGCGAAAAAAAGAAATCATTTATTAAAAAAACCAATTCTCTTCAAATTCCGGGACAATTTGAGATCAATCCGGGACACGGGACGCAAGGACCGATTCCGGGACTGTCCCGGCGAATCCGGGACGGTTGGCAGCCCTAATACCACTGTCACTCACTCACCATGAAGCACTGCAATCTCCCTCAGGCTCCTTTACCCATCACCCCACAGGACCTCTGTTGGATATCAATCTCTCAAAATACACTTCATACGATGCAGAACTCGTGAACACGCTGGTTTTTAAAGCTTAGCTTTAGAGTGGAGTTTCAGAAATTTGGAGTCCACGATGACCAAATCAGAAGTAATGCCAAAGCGCTAGTGGTATAAGCTACATTGCCTAGCAGCGACCGATATATATTCAATGAACCATAATCAACACATAATTTTACCCATCTCCGCAATGCTAGTCGTAAGTTAGAAAATAAAGCTTAAAACAAGTACAAATTTCATTAATCTCAATTTTAAGATTATTGGATTATAATTATAAAATATATGACTTTTACGTAAGACATAAGTTTGAGAAAAAGTGACTTTGAAGGGTATTATCTGGATGATCTCGTAAAAGTTTGGACTTCAGAGTTCGGGCAAAAGCACCAATCATTTCTCACTCACTTCAACCACTCCGAAATTATATAGGCCATTTTACCATCCGTTGCCCACTGTATCTTTAGTAATGATAGGTAGTTCTTTATGCATAAGAAAAGTGCCTTGAACAACTTACCAAATTGTTCGAAACTAATTTTTTAATAAATATAATAAATATTACACTCGTCAAAATAATAACGAAACCGGTAGTCAACTGTAGCTATAAATAGTCATGCGGAATTTAGTTCTATTTTTAGTTTCCTCGGACTATAGTTTCGCACTAAGGGCCATCCATATATTACGTAAGCAAAATCGAATATTCGGCCCCTCCCTTGCAGCCTACATTTTCTGGAACACCATGTACGTACAAATGAACTTCTCTACCACTATCCCCTTACAAAAGTTAATTAGCTAAATAATCTATAAAAACATTCATTTTACAGTAAGCTACTATTTATGTTTATTAAACTGTTATGGTTTAAACCTTCGATATTAGTCCCAGTTTAAACCTACTAAACAGAATTTAGTTATAACAGAATTAAATTATAATGTTATCATCGGATCATCCTCATTTCTTACTTGTATGTAATAATTAAGGAACGTGCTCGTCTGTTTACTGCTACCGTCATATCAATAAAATAAAGCACTATAGAAATTATTTAACACGGTACATTTATATGCACATTAGGACTATACATATAAAATGCACGGCGTTAAACCATTTCTATACTGAGCAATCGTTAGTTTATTTTATTGATATGACAGCAGTGGTAAACACGCTACATAACTTTATGCATTTTGAAAGTGATATTACCATTCACCATACAGGACTGTTAAGTGTTAGAACTATTTTTATGTGGTCAATGATGTTACTGAATGTCTGACAGAGAAGGTCCCAGTTAGCTACAAGGGTTGCATCATTGGTCAACTTTTAATGCACGTGTTAAAGAGCATGCGGATTGCCTCTTGGTGGCGGGTCATTTCAGAGTTTTACGTGATGGCTCACATTCAAACTAGCAGCAGAGTTGAAAGACTTCACCCAATCAATTCATTGAAAAAATATCAGGATCAAAGCCTATACATCAACTATGTATATACATACTTCCATAAACGTGTATGCCTACAGCTGTACATTCACATTTAAATAGAATTAAGTAAGAAAAACACAATCAAGCAAAGTATAGTTTTAATATTTATTTTTAAAAGATAAATAAAAGCGTTTGTACCCAAAGTACAATAGGCCACAACATAAAAATACTGTACCGCAACGTTCCTTCATGTGTCATAAGAAACAAATATATATGAAAACAATGACCAGAAACAAACTGAAATCTTTCCCAAGTCCAACATTAAGTTTAAATTCTTTAATTAAAAAACTCAGGGTAGCACGATACACCAAAAACCAAGAGATAACCAAGAGATAACCACTACAAATTGAGAACTCTTGCTTGATATCTCTTGCGAACAACAACTTTTTGCTTGGCACATTTTAACTCGAATTCTCACGCTCTAAATCTTTAAATAAAAACTTTCACAATCTTTTGCTCAAAATCTTGTGTGCTCTATATTGGCAGCGTACTTTCACTAGCAAACACTGAGAATGATCTTTCCCCCGCTTGGTTTCGCGTGTTCCATAACTTCATGGTGCGCTACAGCAGCAGATTCTAACGGGAATTCCTCTCTGATGATGGGCTTTACCCAACCGGCTTCAGCCCCTGCATAGAGAGCAGCAGCCATTTCGGCATATTCCTCCTGGTCATAAGAATAGAACATAGTAAATCATCTTCAATATACAAGTCATGAATTTTACAATAAATTTATATATTGTTCCAAAATTAACTTTCTCACAGTGTCTATCTATCAATCTATCTATTTAACAATCTATCTATCTAATTCATATAGCGCCCCTTCAAGATAACTATTCAGAGGCGCACCCCCACCATGCACGGCCAAAGAGGAAAGTCTTGAGTAATTTCTAGAATGAGTTAGACAAGTCCTGTGAAATGGAATGAAGGGCACAGGGGCGGATCCAGGGGGGGGCTTATCCGGCCATGGCCCCCCATTTAGAATTCCCATGTATCGTGGCCCCCCCCCCATTTGGATTGAACATGCTGTGGAACAATGTACATATTGTACAATTTGGCCCCCTTATTAAGAAATACCCATGCATTGTGGCCCCCCTCAAGGCCTAAATTTTTTCCCGGACCCAAGACTAAGAATTTTTGGCCCCCCCTGTTCAAAATTTCTGTATCCGCCCTTGGAAGGGCACATGAGAGGCTATTTAAAACAGAGAGACCCCACCCCTACAATTGAGAAAACAGTGGTTCAGTGGTGGCCGTCCACCCAAATCGGGGAATTAGAGCTACCTCGTTGTTCCGTTGGTAAAACTATCACAGATCCAAACATTTTGAACAGCGGCTTCCAGTTTGCACAAATGAGAGAAAAAATAATGTTGACCTGGCATGTAGCTGGTGTCTGCTGCTGAATCGTCTTCAGATATCAGATACCTACTTCGGTTACGTTCAATGTCACGAAGTTTAAACTTCGATCACATCATGTCTGAAGTGTCATTTGATAGTAATTTAATATTCATTAATAATTTTTTTCAAGGCATTACGTAACATTCAGCTCTCCCCAGCCACCCACGTAAAGTTTTGTAACATTTTCAATGACCCCACCCACCTACCCTCGAGCGTTACGTAATTAAGCAATGACTCCTAAGAAAATAATCATAGTAAATTGTCCAAAGCGGCAACATCAATGAAATGAAAACAATAGACTGGAATGTATTTGTTTATCCCTTAATCTGTTGATACCTATAAGCATCCCTACCTCTGTGGAAGAATAGACGGAGACACCTTCCACTCTTTTTTCCAGACCAATAAGTTCAGCTGGATAGAAGGAGGTCTTCGCAGGTGTGGCACCAATCACCTGTATAAATGGTGTTAGGTTCATCATGAGTAAACAGTTCATCAACAACAACTCAACGCTCAGATAACCAGATAAGTCACGAATGGTGTCTGCAAACATCAAGAGCATCAACATTCAACAGCTCACGGACTGCTATCCGACAGCGTCGTTCATTCTCAGTCGCTGGTCCTGCAACCTGGAATGGCCTTCCTGTTCCACTGCACTTAGTCCCCAGGGGTCTCTCCACTCTGTTCCTTAACCCTTTCCTATCACATTAAATATACCATGTCATTTTCGTCAGATCATATTAAATTTTAGGAATTTCAGTAACCTATGTGAGAATTTGTAACGATTTGGTCCACCTATCTCAGGAACCACACATCAGAAAGAAGGGATGTTGGTGTCGTTTCCGACTAAGTTTTGGTCAAGGAATGCGGGAAAAATAGTGCCGTCGTCGTGACTTTGACCCTTGACCTTGCAATGACCTTGCAAATGAAGGTCAAGTCTCAAGCATGGTATTGGGTCTCCTCTTGCTAATTTTTATCATAGGTTGTGTTTTTATAATGAAATAAATCAACATGACCATTTCCGTCAAGGTCAAGTACCCGGAATGGCACGTAGTGGGTCAAGGTCACATGACCAAAATGGTCAATGGTCCATATCTCTGGAACTACATGTCATGTCTACGATATGGTCCACCTATCTCAGGAACCACACATCCGAAAGAAGTGATGTTGGTGTCGTTTCCGACTAAGTTTTGGTCAAGGAATGCGGGAAAAATAGTGCCGTCGTCGTGGCTTTGACCCTTGACCTTGCAATGACCTTGCAAATGAAGGTCAAGTCTCAAGCATGGTAGTGGGTCTCCTCTTGCTAATTTTTATCATAGGTTGTGTTTTTATAATGGAATAAATCAACTGTCTACCAATATGACATTCAAAATGGCCAGAAATACTTCATAACGAAGATGATTGGTGTAAACCACAGCCATATCTAACCTGACCTAAATCCCTGTCTTTGAGCGCTAGGCACTGCCAGAGCCATGACCCAAAAACGTTGACCTAGCCCTCTATGTGTATGCTGCTGAATGAGCGATGCATGCATAAGACAATAATCAATAATGGTTGCTTTTCTCGCCATGAGGAGTAGTAGAAACAGTTCCTAAGAATATGGCAAAAATGTTTGCCAAGCTGATCACTACGCAAAAATTTCATTTGGCAAGATTTTTTGCCAAGCTGAGGGGAAAGGGTTAAGAATCTCAAAACCGTCTTATTTAGCCATGGTTGGGTCGGGAGTATTTCAGAGAATCCTACCTTGAAGAAGTGCTATATATAAAATTTCCAAATAATAATAATGAAAAAACTACACAATGTCGAGTACATAGTTGACACAACTCACTGTAATTTTAAAGCCAGATAAAAGAAGCAAATAAACCCCAGGCCAGCCATCACTTGACCATAAAACGTCCAAATTGAATTTCAATAAGCTTACATCTGCTATGGGGTCATTGCATAATTACGTAACGCCAAAAATTACCGTTTTTGACCCACCCACCCACCCTGTAACGCTTCGTAACGTTGCCCTTGACCCACCCACCCATCCTCCCCAGCGTTACGTAACGATTGTTACGAAAAATCAGTTGCGATTTAGGTCTATTAATGGTTTATGTGAGTGCATACTTATAATTCATATTTTCATAGTGAATTTAATATATCCTATAGGGCCTAGTATGTGAATTATAAGTTAATATGACAGTAGACTAGGCTTAAATATAGACCTACACAATGTTTTATTTATAATAAATGAGTCATGCGTGAACTGCAATTTCCTTAAATTTTACCACAAGAATAAAATTTTGCACGAATTTCACGGACTAAATTGCTGATTAATAATTAAGCTAATCAAAATTAGGATGAACTAGGCTAATTATTAGCCTAGTTTGGGCACTTCGATAGGACCTAATTAGCCTATCAATAGAAATTTTGCCGAGTTTTGTTAAGCATTAATTTTAAATGTTTGAGATCGTGTCCGCTAAGTAAAACATGCTTCAGTGGTTATTCGATGTCAAGAATTCAAGGAGAATTAGGCCTGCCACGTTGTTCCGTTGGTAAAACTATAGGAGACCTCTGGATCTTATTCAGATCAATAGGCCTAGACCTACTTGGGGTAAGTTCTAAATCGATGTCACGAAGTTTAAACTTCGATCACATCATGAATTGTCTGAAGTGTTATTCGATGGTAATTTAATATTCGTTAATAATTTTTTTCATGGCGTTACGTAACGTTCAGCCCGACCCACCCACCCCCGTAACGTTTCGTAACGTTTTCAATGACCCCACCCACCCACCCTCGAGCGTTACGTAATTATGCAATGACCCCTATAATGCTACAGACTTTGTTGCGATACCTCATTTGTAGGCTTTCAACTTGCAGAACCATGAACTGATGCCTTGCACATTACGATAATAACACTATAGCACCAGTGAAAAAGCTGGTCTCCCTGACGTGGTTTTTGTGGGTGCTGAGAAATTCTCGTAGATTTGCAACACATTATAAGGTCTCAAAATTAGATTTGCTTCCTTCCTGCAACTCACAATCAGTCGGCCTCTCCTGGAAAGAAGCGAAAGATCGTTAATCCAGTTCTTCGATGCGGACATTTCGCAGATGATGTCAACGCCTTCAGCACCAACAAACTCCTAAAAACAATTTCAACAAGTCATTCACTAAATCTCATTTAACCGACAATTTATGGTAACTAGAGCTATATAAACTCAACTGTTTCAACCTGTTAAACCTGGGTTATGGTCTTCCTGACCACAAGAATTTCGACACCATCCAATAACAACAATAATTCTCATTCATTAACTCAAACTGATAATAATTATGAAGTAAGATTACATGACATAGCAGAAGCAGAGTTAAACAAGAGTCAAACTGAACGCAATTTGACATCCTGCAAAATTCCAAACTGTCCTACTGCTCAGTTTACATTCACCCTCTAGAGAGTTGATGGCTAAGTCAACCTTATGGGGCAAGGGATACCAAACCCGGGACCTTCTAATCTTTGTGCCAGCATGTTACCATTCAATCATCTCCCTGCAATGACTTATATGACTACGGTTCACTTGAAGTATCCATGAATTGATGCATTGTGAATTAAGATAAAGGTGCTACAAAAATTACTGCAGGGGAAATTAGGTAAGCATTTGATTATATTATCACATACTGTTCGAACACAGACATCAATGCAACGTAACAATGATATCTGTTCGTTGATGAGTAGCTAAAACGTTAAAACTCATAATAATTATAAATAATTAAAGAAACCACAAAAGTAAAATCAATTAATTAATGCCAGTTTAAATAATTCAAATATTACCCTATTTAAAACACACACACAAAAACATAATCTCTTTAGACTCGTAAAGATGCGTTTGCCTTAATGCTGTCGATGTATGTATCCTGTTCTCGATGATTGAAAGCAGCATGTGCTCCGTTTTCCTTCACTTTCTTCATTCCATAATCTGTGCCCGCCGTGCCTATAACACGAAGCCCATGCCCTCGTGCCATCTGGCAGCATGCAATACCAACCTATCAGGAAAAAACATCACAAAACACTTAAAGAAAACAAGTCAGAGTAACACTAACAACTATTATACGCTCTAATCTAATTCAAAAGAGAGCTCAAATAGATAGCACTAATAATTAATTTATTAAATAAGCAATTACATCAGTCTCTGTACAAGGGCCACAAAATACAATAAAATGAAACCTCTCATAATGATACTTCAGGAAGCAGTATGCTACAAGATGGCTGCTCTATGCAAAGCTCATGTTTTCAAGGTCAATTTAAATTTTTTGGTCCAGACGCCATTCATTGAAATGCACAGCTCCAAAAATCTATGATTATGATGTACCAGAATCGGTCAGGCAATTACAAATCAACATGCAGATCAAATCAAATTAAAACTCAATGCTTCTATCATGGACAATCAAAGCAACTTATCCCAAATGTATTGTTGAACAGAGACAAAAAGATGGCTAAAGTAAAAACAGATAGGCCTGCAATGCATAGGTGGCATAATCAGCCGCACGCGGCGCACATGTATGATAATGTATTGTAATGAGATCGTGAAACTGGAACTCACCCCACCAGAAGCACCGTGCACTAACACAGTCTCTCCCGGTTTACACTGACCTCTGGAAAAGAAAGAAAGAAATTTTTTTTCTACCAATCTGTTTTCGCGAATACACTGCGCATATCAAATGGTAAAAAACTCTACATAAATTCGTAAACACATCCGAGATAGTGTTGTTTTCGTTAACAAAAACTAAAACGGCAATTAACGAAAATGAAACATTTTCCTTAACGAAAACTGAAACTAAAATGAGGTGACAACGAAAACTAAAACTAAATTTGCGGCAATAAAAACTATAACTAAACGAAAATTGATCAAACAAAAACTATAACGATATTTGGTCAAACGAAACCTAAATAATTTGCTGTTGATTTTACCTTAATTGTCTTATTTATTCGTATTATTCAAATGGCATGCCATACCTTTCCTCTACTTTTAAGACAAGTGAGCCTGTTATCAATGATTTGCAAGTTTTGTACCTATATAACACAGCTTGTGTAAAGACAACCCACCAGTTGCTCATCTAGTGTTATAGATTCAGATTTACTGAATTTGCATGCACAACAAGTACAATAAATAAATTTTTCAACAGAAAACTGACTTCATGAAGAGAGCCTTGTAAGCTGTGAAGTATGGCACTCCAAGTGCTGCTCCCTGGCTGAAGGAAAGATTCTCGTGGAGTGGAAATGTGTATATTTCTTCCGCAACCGTGTATTCCGCGTACGACCCAGAGACAGTCTTCGTTGTGAAAACACGATCCCCAACCTATCAACATTAAATCAAACTAAATTTACATAATTAATTATAAATTAACCAATTTAAATAAAATAGCTCTACATTATTAATAACAAGGTCAAATGTTTCAATCTGCATTTACCGGTACTGACTTTTCACATGCAATAACTGCACAGAAGTAATAAATAACGGAAACCAAGCAAGTCATTTGGGTATGGCATCACATGGTAAGAACATAACAATTTGACAACTAAGAAGTGTACAACATGCTATAAGTGCATGGTATATATATAAGTAACCACATGGTACAAGAAGGATAGTTATTGTAAGTGCAGGTAGTAATCAAAAAGGTATGTAAAAACAATGCATGAAATTAATGTCCACCACAGTTTAAACGTGAACATAAATAATAAAAAAATAAATAAACACCAATAATTATCGTTAAGCTAGATGTATGCTTCCTGTCCTAAGACGGGAACAATTCCTTCAACAAGATTTCATATACCGGGCACTCATGAACTAAAGAAACAGTTTAGATATTGATCCTGGAGAACAATCTTGTGATTAGTGAGATTTATCGTAAAAATACAATAAAACAGAGACCCAATAACCAATCACAACGGAATTACTTTCATAACACATCTTTAAAATTTAAAGTTTCAGTTACATAAAACGAACTTCTTGTCCTCAAATTGTTTTAAAAAACTCTAAGTCCATGGGTGGCCATGTTCTTAGCCCCTGAAATAAAACGAGTCCAGCTCGTAGAGAAAATAGCAGCGCTGCCTACCAAAAACCAGCCCATTTATATTGTAATAAAAGTTCACCTTCGCGACATTTCTCTTAGTTTACACTATTGATTAAATCACTAATAAATATATTTAACAGAAACCCCATTAAAAACAAAGCATTATACTGACCTTGACCCGTCTGACCTGTGGCCCAGTCTGTGCCACAATCCCAGCACAGTCTGAACCCAGAATGCCTGGAAACTCTCCTTTATAACTCGCAGATCTTTGATATGTTTCATATGGATTCACGCCAATAGTCAGGACTCGTATCAATACCTTGAAACAATAAATGCAAAGGCTTATTAGAAAACTGACTCATGTAAAAGCAACTTAATTTTATTTCCCTAAAGATCACATGCATTATGGCTTATCTTAAGCATTATATGATATACATATATCGTCTACTTAAGTTTCTTGTTCTTCTTCGTCTCCTCTCTGTCACCAGGTGTGTGATGGCGCTGTAGTTAGAAGCAGATTTCTCCATAATTTGGTTCTGTCTCTGATTATGTCAACAGTAATTCTCGTCTTATATTCAATGCCTGTACTCTTAGATCCTACACCGTGGTTAAAAAAAACTAAGCCAAATTGTTTTGCATATATCTCTAATAACTGATGACATATCAAGCCAAAATTTTCCAAATATTTAGAGAAGTGAACTAAGAATATTATTCCAAAATTTCATGAAACAAAGTTGAACGGATAAAAAGATATGAATATTTAAACTTCATATGCCGAAATTTCAGTTTACAAGCAATTTTCTGTTAGATTCAATGAAATGTAAGCCAAACTGTTTTGCCAGACAAATCCTACATTTTATGTCTTTGACGATCTTCCATTATTAAGCCACTCAGGAACACAGGCTCAGCGACTTGCTCCAATTCTTCATTATCTAATCTCACTCTCATCCTGTCGTGCTGCTTTCAAATAAATACTCGACTATTTAATAATAATTTTATGCTGCTTTCCTGCTTTTTATGTTCAATCAGTCCACTTAAACTTGGCAGCTTATCACAGATATAACAAAACACAATTTGAGAGCAAATGTATGAACTTTTCAAATTTCCTGTTTGGATTACCTTATCAGGCAGCTATCATTAGCAATTAAATGTCCACCCTAGTCATTACAATTTTAAAATTTAGGGTCACCACTGGAATAAGGTGGGCAATCAGCTCGCCCAGATAAGGATTAAAAATGGAACTGATCGATGAACCAACCTGTGATTTTCCAACGTTTGGAAGGGGAACTCCGGACTCCAACTGCAGAACTTCTGGTTTTCCACATTTGTGCATACGAATTGCTCTCATGGTCCCTGGGATCTCGACCTTCTTCAAGACCATTCTGTCATGCTTCACAGGGCTTCAACAAATTAACACAATTACATTTCTGTTAACCAAAAGTCACAGCCTGCACTCACAGGTAATCAGTATTATATTTTAATTCGCTCTGGCCCTCAACGCCACTAATAACCTGAAAACCTGGAACTTCATTGATTTGATCCTCGTAAGTAACAAAGAACGAGGTCCTCATCTTACGCCTTGGCAATGACTACTTCAAATAAAAGTTCTGCCGCTATAAAAACTGGTTCGTGCTTATTCTTGACCCCAACTTTACGCTAACATCAGTTGTTGTTTTAGACGCATTAAACACTTTACAAAAATGACAACTAATAATTATCTTACCATGTCATCGTACGGGGCTAGATGTTAATTTTTCCAAATGAGCAACTTGAAATGCAATAATACTTTTGACTAAAATGAGTTTTTAATAGCAACTTTTAGCCGCACAGTAAAATTTGAATACTACAAAAGTTTGCTACCTAACATACGAAGTTTAGAAACGGTTACAACTACATTGGCAAAGAGTAAGATACCATGCGGAAATAATGTTGTCAGAAGATAACAGTGCCGAGAAACTGCAGCAGAGGTGAAATTGCAAGTCTACGTGAGCAGTTAGCCGTAATAAAGCCTATGCCTAGGCCTACTAGTCTTATTCTGACATTATTATGACATTATATGTTAACAGTAGGCCTAGGCCTAAATATCTCGAGGCTGCATGGCTTTCACCAGTTTCACGATTGCGCTTTTTGCGAAACTGCAGATCTTATTAAGAGATCATGGTTATAGCGTAAAGGCCTACGATTAAGATAAAAAAATAGGTCTACCCTATGGAAGCTTACTTTATCGAAACTTCGAAAACTATATAGGGCCTAAATAATTGCTTATAAAAATCGGACAATAGCGATAGCCTAAGTCTAAGAAATACTACTGAAATAGACCTAAAAAGAAAAACTCGGTCTTGCAACTATTATAAGGCTACTTAGCCTAGGCCTGCGTGCTTAACGTTGACTAGGCTTACTTCGAAGTCTTCACAGTTAGGTTAACACCAGTGTAAGAATTGTGGAAAAATTACTTGGGGGGGGAGGGTCTATCCACTTGGAATTGGAGTGTGAAAAACAGACTTTACTATGGGCTCTAAGAAAGACTGGGGGTTGAAACCCCCAACCCCCTGGCAATTCTCACCCTGGATGGGGGGTGGGACGGGTGGGTTGTGGGGTGTTTTTGGGTGGGTTTGGGGCGGAAGGGTTGAGTTTGGAGGTGGGGTGGGTGTGTGAGGGGGTGGGGTGGGGAGTGATGAGGGGGTTGGGGTTAGTGTGGGGTGGAGAAGGTTTGGTGATGGAGGGGCTGGGGTGGATGGGTGTGGGGTGTGGAGGGGTGGTGGTGGAGGGTGGTGGAGATGTTGGGGAAGGGGAGAAATGGGAAGGGGGAAAGAATGGGGAGGGTGGAGAGGTGGGGGTGTTGAGGGGTTGGGCTGGATGGGGTGGAGGATGGAGGGGTGGGGGTGGAGGGGTGGAAGTGGGAAGGGATGTGGAAGGGTGGAGGGGTGGGTGGGGTGGGTGGAGGTGGGTTGGGGGGAGGTGTGGGGTAGATGAAGTGGAGGGGCGGTGGTGTTGAGGAGGGGGTTTGGGGAGGAAGTGAGAGTGGAGGAGGGGTGTGGTGGGGTTGTGGCCGTGGCGTATCGAAATCCTAATTTCCCGGGCAACGCCGGGTACCCCAGCTAGTTGGATATAATTGCTTACGGCAGGGTGAGAATTGCCGGGGGGTTGGGGGGGTTCAACCCCCCAGTCATTTTTAGAGCCCCATGTTAAAGTATGTTTTTCATACCCCAATTTCAAGTTTATCATAGGCCAACCCCCCCCCCCCAGTTATTTTTCCACAATTCTCATACTGGCTTACGGTAATGGATACTGGGTTCAAGTGCTTACAGTAGCCTACGCGGTTCAAAGCCCATAGAGCCTATGGGTTTAGCTCTTCCATCACTCCCTAGGTGGCGGTTAAAGTAGCCTAGGCCCTAGGCTACATGTATACAGAATGCGCCTACCATTGCTGCAGCATAATTGTGATTTAGACCTACGGTATGTCTTTTTCTCAACTCAAATCATAGCCTACAGTAACTGTTCAGGATGTTTATCCTCTTTGCAGGCTGCCGTGCTGCATGTCTATTGCAAAAGCACAGAATAGCCAATCTGTTGCTTCATGATTGCGCTGCAGAGATTCTAGAATTAGACCTAAAAGGCAAATATGATTATCTTGGTCTAACGTACTGGGAGGCTGGGAGCGCCTCTGATTGGTGTGCACTGTGAGAGGCGCTTTATAAATTTATAGATACAATACAATACAATACAATGATTGGGCCTATACGTCAAAATTTCGAGCACTGCTATAGCACTGCTATAGCCTAACCAAATGAATTGAACATGCATAGAGTTATTATAATGCTGTGAATAATCTTGACACGTCGAGCACAGGCTCACAACGGGCTGCTCTATCAGCGTTCAGAGTTATATATATATATATATATATATATATATATCCTATAATTATATAGATATATAATTTTATACATATATATATAATAAAACATATAATGTATATTATATAACTATGTCATATTAAACAGCCTATATAGGCCTAGCTAGCCTACATGTATAGGTCTACTGAGATTAAGACCACAAGGATATGTCGTCTGCTTCCGCATATAAGCTTAATGGAAACTTTAAACCTAACGAACCGTAGTCTTTCGTTGCAATGCATACACATCATACACACATAGGCGTAGGGGACATTTCAGCAGTAGGGGGGGGGGGATTTGACTTCTGCCCCCAAAATTCCGACGACCTTTTTTTAGTCGTTCGGCCGAAATCTTAAGAAAACTCCCGTTACTTTCGCCCGAAAATAGTCGTCCAGCCGAAGTCTAAAGAAATTTCTCGTTATACTTTTGCCCGATAATTTTACAGGGCATACATGGCTTTTTTAGAGAGCGGTCTTTTTTCTGATGTTTCCGGGTCTGGCACTAGCCCAAAAATCAGACTTGCCCGAAATGGGGGGGGGGGCATTTGCCCCCCTCTGGACCCTCGTCTCCTATGCCTATGCATACACACCATGCAGATGAGCAGGCTTAACGACCGCATTATATCTAATTATTCTACACTTAAATTATATGCTCATCAGCCACAATAATAATATCAGCTCCCGCATAATAATATTCTTTGGCCAGCATGCAGCAATTGGGGCCTATGCCTTTCACTTTCAGCCCATACATGCAGTCTATGATTCAAGGCCCACTCTTCTCAACTCTTGTTACGCGTCGTGACTATATCATATACACGGCCTGCTATCGGTGGTGAGGCCGCGGAGACACACAGATGCCCGAATCAAATTATTGTCAATGCCGAAAATATATTCTTACGATTTAATGAGACTTTGTCATTAGCTGTTGACTGTATACACTGGTCGATACAGACGTAGTAGGCCTAGTCTACATGTACATTTGGCACCGTCTTATTTTGCTATCCTATAGTTGACGAACTTGACGGCTCGGGCTAAAGATAGACATGGGAAATACAGCAACGATGAAAAAGGAGGGTTCCGTTGATGCAGAGAAAGGTAGGCGCCTACGATCTTCTAAGCATCATCAAGTAGGCTATAGGCTAGCAACTTATTGGCTGCATAATTTCTTTGATAGTGAGATGTCCGTGAAAAGTTAGTGTGATGCGACAATTGTAGCCTACCCTATAATTTTAGGCTATATTATGGGTGCATGCGTTCACACTTTGATGCAGCTATATCTAGGCGTTTGTGCCGACTATACTTGGCTTCAGGTAATGGCAATTGCAATTGAATTATTGGTCATTGCACAGACCTATAGGCCTACATGGTGCTACACAAAATGTGCGGTTCTAGATAAATTTGTGCATGCAGTTGTAGAAGCACTTTTGTGCAGTTATGAATAATAAAAGGACATTTTTCCTCCGATTTACTCAATTTCCTGGGCAACGCCGGGTACCCCAGCTAGTATAATAATATGAGGTGTTGTGTAGTTCTAAAATTCCTTTAAAATAACCCTGTAGATATTCTATTAGACCTATACCTAAATTTATAGCCTACTCTACGTTATGTCTAAGCTACATTACATTAAGACAGTCCACTGTACGTTTCAACCCTGCTCTTGAAAGAAATTTTTACAGCACCCTATAAGCTATAATTGCAATTGCACGGGCTATGTGTACACACGTATATTCTTACGGTGTACAATACTGTACATACGTGCACGCAAGTATACCCTATGCGTTTACATAAACTAAGCGTGTTGTCCTCATTGGAGTCTTGCTTCTCTGAATCAGTGATTTGTAACATTCAAAAATTTCATTTCGCACTAGCTACTTGGATTTCTATAGTTGATAAACGTGTCCCAGTATTTTTACCAGAGCTTTGACGCCTTAAAAATTGGACCCCATTCTCCATAGGCCTACTCGGTAAAGATTGGCCTCCATTGAACACACGCGCTCATTCTAATAGGTGGTGCACTATCTCTGCTATTCATTATCATCGCTAATAGAACCGCGTCATGCTTGAGTGATCTCGCAGCAGGGTGCTTCAGCAATTGCACGAATCACGAGGTACAGCGGGAGACTGTGGGACGAATGTAGTTTTTGCAGTAGGCCGACGTGCAGCGCTTAGGCTTAAATTAAATGGTCGACCAAATGAAGTCCGTAAAAGCAGATGGAAGCAAAGTTCCTGGAATTCATAAGCTGTCGATCATCAAGGCTCCAGAAAACTCCGCCACTGTTCGTACTCTGCAAGTGCCAGTCCGAAGCCTGGATAGAGTAGAAGGGTGACACTAATCATCTTTGAGATGGCAGTGTCGTTAAACTGTTAAACAGCAACACGCTTAAAGATCGAGAATTTTGCCGAACATGCTTCAGGGTCTCAAGGACCCTCCCCCTAACCTCCTGGCAGTTCATCCAGTTACCTTGCGCACTGAATTGACGCACACAATTAACTTACACAAGTATCGCCTTACAATAATCTTGAGCTATTTCTTGACAGCTGCGCAGTAGCCTATGCACTATAGTATAGGCTACACTTAGCAATTTTCGTGCTGTAAGCTTATTTAAGGTTGATTGTGTGCGCGTGCGTGTGTGATGGCGTGTGTGTGTGTGTGTGTGTGTGTGTGTGTGTGTGTGTGATGGCGTGTATGTGCGCGTGTATCCTATTGTATGTGAGATTTTGAATAGTTGTTATTGTGATATAGATTTCGCCTTTATTGCCTACATGTCAGGCATGCAAGTTTACATAGACCAGGCAAATTTGCTTTTGCTCTTAGATGGAAACACCTTTTGAATGCATTGCAGCCTATGCGCAGCAATCACATAAACCGTAGGCCTACGTATATATAAGCTACACAATACACCAAAACAGAATAGCAACCTTATAAAATGCTGCTGCGTGTAAATGCATAGCGGATCATTAGGCGAAACGTAGCCATTCTAAAACCCAGATCGACCTCAGGGATATGATTCTAAGTAGCCTAGCCTAACACTATTAAAAGACGCCTATCGTAGTTCATAGTAGGATAATTTTTACCAGAAATTCAATTAGGCCTACACCAATTTAGTGAATATTAGTGACCTTCTTTTGGTGATGTTGTCTTCGGCAAATGAAGTCAAAGAATTCTTGGCATCGGCGAAGGAGTCTTTCGTTAGAAAATGGGACGAACCAGCAGAGGTAGGCTAAGATTGATTATATCATAATCATTGACCCGTTGTGTTCTCGATCATACGGTATACATTATATAGCATGCAGCCATATAGGCCTACAGATTGCGTTTTTATTGACCTGGCTGGTAAATCATAGCATGTTTGCACTCATTGTATAATGTATATCCATTGGGGAAAGACATAGGTTATGGCTATACAATTTCAGCAGGTCGCGACCGGGTCACGGGAGTTATTTAGCATGTCGTGGAAATTAAATGTAAAGAAGATATTAAAAATTCCAATGAACTTTTGGTAGGTCATGAGCAGGTCAAGAAAAAATGGACAGGTCAGGAACAAAATAGGCAGGTCAAGAATAAAATAGGCAGGTCAAGAATAAAATAGGCAGGTCAAGAACAAAATAGGCAGGCCAAAGCTGCCTCAAAGTGGTGGTGCCTCCACTGTCTATACCTTATTACATCGTGGCTCAGCGAGTCAGTGCCTTATTAATTCCGTGCGTGGGGACCTAAATGGCGTGGCGTCCATTCAAACGGGAGAGGGGTGGTTAAGGATCTCACCCCCATAAATTCACTGAAAAATGAGCAGGGTCGATGCCATAATTTTATGGCCGCTATGTAAAATTCGAGTGCATTTAGGCCTACTTTATTATTTTGTGTTTATTGTGTCGGACTACAAAAACAGCATTGAAAGGGTCGATTAATCCACGTAAAGACATAATATAGGCCTATTATGAAGACAAGTTTACTAACTTACCATAGACGATCTTCATGATATGCTACATGGAGATATATGCATCCGTTGAAAAAGTGGAAAAACTGCCCATTAATTTTTCCCAATGCCCTGTATAGGCCTATATGCTGTAATAATTAGTTTCGACGTTTTTCAGAGCACTGCAAAACTGGACGATTTTGAGTGCAATCGAACCCTGGGCACTGGGACGTTCGGACGGGTGCTACTCGTTCAACACAAAGAATCGAAAGAGTACATGGGCCTGAAGATTCTCGATAAACTTAAGGTAAAATTTAAATAGCCTATTATAATATTTCAGCCATGCACAGACGTTGTTGGTCGTCTGGTTATCCAGTTAGGTCTAACCAATATACACCGTGGTTCAAAAAAAACTAAGCCAAATTGTTTTGCATATATCTCAAATATCTGATGACATATCAAGCTAATATTTTCCAACTATTTAGAGAAGTGGACCAAGAATATGATTCCAAAATTTCATGAGACACAGTTGAACGGTTAAAAAACTATGAATTTTTAAACTTCATATGCCGAAATTTCAGTTTACAAGCAATTTTCTGTCAGGTTCAATAAAATGTTCTTTTATATCTCTAATGCCTGATGATTAATCCTTCTAACATTTTCCAGATATGTAGAGAATTGAACTAACAATATGATTACAACAGTATGGTTTTATTATTTAATTAATTAAGATGCTCAAAATGTCCTCCTGCTTGCACGCAAACCTGGAAGCACTGGCGCCATGCATTACGCAACAGCATCGTCGATTATCCTCTGGTCCAGGCCTTCCCACACTTCCAACAAGCGCTGGTTGCTTCAGATCGTTTAGGTCATGGATTGTTGTTTGGTAGATTCGGTCTTACATCACACTCCACACTTTATAATTAATTAATTTTACTTCATCATCCCTGAAGACCAAAATTTGGAACTATCAAGCATCGAAACCGCAACGAACACCATAACAGACTTGCTGAAAACAGACATTTCTGGAGATCAAGTTTAAATATTCATATCTTTCTATCCGTTCAAATTTATGACATGATATTTTGGAATCCTATTCTTGGTTCAATCCTCTAAATATCTGGAAAATTTTGGTATGATTAATTATCAGGCATTGGAGATACAAGAAAACCAGTTTAGCTTACTTTTTACTGAATCTGGTTGAAAATTGCTTGTAAACTGCAATTTCGGCATATGAAGTTGAAAGATTCATATCTTTTTATCCGTTCAATTTTATATCTTGCAATTTTGGAATCATATTCTTGGTCCACTTCTCTAAATATTTGGAAAATTTTAGCGTGATATGTTATCAGGCATCAGAGACATATGAAAAACAATTTGGCTTAGTTTTTTTTGAACCACGGTGTAGTTAAAACGTGGAAACTTTTGCATTAATCTTTGGCGCTATGAAAAGATAAAATCGGTTCCATTAGCATGGAAACCTGTCGGAACACTTTCCATTTTGTACATGACAGACATAATTATAGGCCTATAGGTCTATATAGGGAAGTACGAGAATTATGGAAAAATAACGGGGGTGGGAGGGTCCACGTGGAGTTGGGGTGTCTGAAAAGCAGACTTTACTGTGGAATCCTAAGAAAGACTGGTGCCCATCAGGGGCTCGGCGACTTTTTAAGGTCCGGGATAGGTATACATTAGGCCATTTCAAAAAAATGTTTTTTAGAATGTTACTAGTGCCCCCCTGCCATATTGTTTCTATTACTGAAACATAGTTGCCTGCAAATTTTCAGGTCTGTAGGCCATGTTTTGACCCCCGCCCACTTCAAAAGTAGTTTTATGTTCAAAACGGACATTGACAACATGGTAGCAAATTGTAAACTCTTGCATTATCTTTGTTAGGTTGTAATCAACTAACCATGGCAGCAAGGAGTTAAAATATGGAGAAAGTACCACCTCAGGAAGTAGTTCCTCCAATTTAATCCATATCAAACCGCCCAATACTTAGAAAATATGATAGAGAAGTGCCTATTCTACGTTGGAAACTGGCTCTCTTCATCCATTGGGGCCGATGCAGCGTATAATGATTTCAAGCTATGACATGACTTGCACAAGTATTGCAAGCACGATCCACAAGTTGCAAATGCAGCCATAAAAGCAATGGAAAAGCTCTTATGATACCTATTAATTGAGGAATGTGCTGTGTTCTCTCTACTTTGAAACAGACTGTCCTATTCAGAACGACAGCAGATTGCTCGAACATTGCTCCGAATTCCTAGACCAAGAGAGTTTGAAAGAGGCCATCCAACTTTTCTTCTTCTGAGTCACAATTTTAAAAAGCTATCATCCTTTATTGGGCCTAAAGCCTGGTTGTTGCTTCACAGCATGGGAATTGGCGCCGACTGGCTAGAAAAATTTGTTAGTGAATGGCATAATGATCCCAATTACCAAGAAACTGAGACATATGTGCAGTCAGGGGCGGATCCAGAGCCAATCCGGCTATGCCCCCATCAGAATTCAGAATGTCCAAATGCCCCCTCCCCCCATCAGGTGTCAAGAAGTTTTTGATCAATGGAGCGGACAAAGGCGAAAGTAGGATATATGACTTCAAAAAAGGAGATCATTGTAACGTTGGCTTGGAAAAAGATACATGTTCAAGGCAGTTGATTGATTAAATGACAAGAAAAGGGTCATCAGCTACATGTATACTATTTTGGCAGGAAAATTTGGTATTTTAAGACATTTCGACCGAATGACGTAAAAAAGGTCATCAGTTTTTTCGTGTAAAAGATCAACGAAAAATTTTCCGACCTAAGGTAAAAAAATTTGGCCCCCCTCGAAAATTTCTGTATCCGCCCCTGTGTGCGGCATGTCAAAGGGGTGAATGATCTGTCGGAATGGGCTGTGAAACTTATCCAAGACTTCTCAACTAGTGTTACCAATGATGTAACACAAAAACAGTTTTATTGAAAATGGTCGATTATCAACGCAACGAAATTCCCAACTTTCAAAAAGAGACATTAAAGAAATTAACCTACTCCACCATAAAACCTTTAATCCAGTAAAGTGATATGACATAAAAAGTGTACACTATTACCAAACTACTATAATTATATGTAGTTTGTCTTCTCTGTATAATAAACTGTCTTTATAGCCTATTGCAACATTTTCGTGATGATCATAGTGTATGAAAACAATGGTTTATCAACTAAATCAGTTGATCGTGGTGGGCGGGGGTCAAAACATCACGAAATGACCTTAAATTTGGTATACATTCATATTTTGCCATTTGAAACAATATAGGAGGGGGGGCATCATGTAAATTTTAAAAATATTTTTCTCCCATACATATTTGAAATGGCCTAGTATACATATACCCGGTAATTATTTTAAAAAATGATTTATGCCATTTAAGATATAATATTAAATCTACAAAGAATTAACTACACAGTCTACACTCAGTTTAAGCTTCAAATTAAGCGCTTCGTCAAGTCAGAGGGGTTGTCCACAAAGGTTAGGCCTAGTCCGAAGGAATCGAGATCTCGAGGGCCTGGTACGGTAACCAGTGTTTCGCAGGGTAGAGTATTTGTAGTTGGGCAGAAACACTGATGTTTAAACAATTTATTTTTACAATTTTAAGACATCAGAAAAATGATGCACAATAAGGAAAAAACGTTTCAATTGATCAGCTTTCGACTTTCGAGCACCGCACACCCATGAGCATGACGATGTATTTTGGGCCAAAGTCTACTTTTATGGTTCAACTAAAGACCTTCAGTTGGACGTAGTAGCATACCTTGCAGAGATACGAAGGTTTGGATTTTTCCAGTCGGGCCCAAAAAATTCCTGGTCTTCGAGGTCACTGCCGTCACAACTGGCACGTGACGCCTTCAATTTCATTGGTCGCTATAAATAAACAGAATGCAACACGTATGGCGAAGTTCGTAGCGTTTGAGGATCGGGATTCGGGTCACTGATTACACTTAGGCCTATAAGTTACTAGCCTACCCATAAAGACCAGCGTTGCCACCCTGAAAAATAAAAAAACCCAAGTTGGTCGGTCGAAAAAACCCAAGAAAACCCAAGTTGCCCAAATCTTCGGAAATTTTACAAATTTTCGTCCGAAAAATTTCTGACGACTTTTTTTAGTCGTTCGGCAAAAATTTTTCCGGAATTTCCCAAAAATTTTCCATTTTACCGTCGAAAAAATCTGATGACCTTTTTTTAGTTATTTCACCCAAATCTTCAGGAAATGTCGAAAAATTTTCGGTTCGGAAGCAAAAAACCCAAGATTTGCCCGAAAAACCCAAGTTTTTCACGAAAAAACCCCATTTCCCAAGTTTCGGAAAAAAACCCAAGATTTTTTGCGCCGAAAAAAAACCAAGAAAAAACCGAAGTTCCTCGCCAAAAAAACCCATTTCCCAAGTTCGGATAAAAAAAACTCAAGATCTTGTGAAAAAACCCAAGGAGTGGCAACGCTGAAAAAGACATAGCTTGGTCTGCTGGCCGAATAGCTCGTGATGACGTTAATGAACTTTGGATGATCTTTGGATGATCAGTGACGTATGGATCTCAATCGGTTTATGTAGCGCCTTTTTAATTCTGTTCACACAAATCTAAACAACTTTCTAAACAACTTTCTAGTGCATGGCTTTGTGACAGTGTTATTGGAAAACAAACAGAGATGACTTAAAAAGTTCCTAACGAGAAAAGTTGTTTCTTTCCTTGACCGAGTGACTGGGTATTGACCGGATTATGAATCCTTAATCCTGTGCGCGCGGGTAGCACTGTTACCTCTGCAACCAGGGTGAGAATTGCCGGTGATTTGGGGTTTCAACCCCCTCAGCCTTACTTAGAGCCCAATAGAAAAGTTTTTCACACTCCAATTCCAAGTGGATCACAGTCCAGCCCCCAGTTATTTTTCCACAATCCTCACACTGTCTGAAACCCTTCGCTGCGCCTCTGATTGGCAATGAATCTAAACAGTGCACTATTGAGTCACATGAGCCTAATAAGAGTCTAATGAGTCTGATGATTCTTATGAGTCTTATGAGTCTGATGAGTCTGATGAGTCTGATGAGTCTGATGAGTCTAATGAGTCTGATGAGTCTGATGAGTCAAATGAGTCTAATGAGTCTGATGAGTCTAATGAGTCTGATGAGTCTGATGAGTCTGATGAGTCTAATGAGTCTGATGAGTCTGATGAGTCTGATGAGTCTGGCGAGTCTAATGAATTTTGTTGTTCTTATCTTCCAGGTGATTCGGCTGAAACAGGTGGAACACACGATAAACGAAAAGCAGATTCTTCGCTCTGTTGAATTTCCGTTCATTGTAAAGTTCTGCTACAGTTTCAAGGTAAATCCCAATTTGAAAATTCATTTTTGCGGTGGAGTGTGACGTACGCCTCTGGATGCATAAGTTCATGCAAAGGCCTACAAGCATTCGCGCATAGGCCTATAGACCCTAAATGCATTTTTAATCTGCTGTGTTCTCAGATGAACGTGATAGGCTAATTAAAGCTGCAGCCAACCATCCCGGATTCGCCGGGACAGTCCGGAATCGACCCTGTGCGTTCCGTGCCCCGGATTGATCTCAAATTGTTCCGGAATTTGCAGTAGATATGCGTTTGACAAAATGTTGTTATTTTACACACTAAACTCGGCAAGTTGTGTGATGATTTTTTTGGTTCTGCGCTCTATTAAACGGTTAAACCTATATTCTAACGTTGTTGGCTGAACCTCGAATGTTGGACAGCGCTGTGCTTAAATATTGAAAACTTTACATACCACTGACATTCAGTACGTAGAATATTGTGGTTATTTGTGTCCTATAGGCCTACATGTATGATCCTACTGTTAGTCCGTTCTAACTTCTAATGCTTTTTGAGAGATGATGTGATGATTTCCACGACTTTGAGCCTATGCAATTAGGCTATAGGCCTAATATATATGTGGACAGTGTAAATTGGTATAGCCTAAATGTCATATCTAGTGACTACAGGCGTCCGGGAATGGCAAAATCAAGAGTAACTGTTGGCAGCCCTAGATATAATGTTGATGAATCACTATACCGAATGCAGCTAGGGAAGTAGGCGGATATTAGTCTAAGTGACGCCTAAGAGTGAAACTACTTTCACTCATGGAGTCATGTCATGGTATAACCCACATGCCTGATTAGGCCGACGATAATATTATTATTGGAATAACTGATTAAATTAATATTGACGTGACGTAGACCCAGTGTGAGAACTGTGGAAAAATAACGTTTATGGACTATACCGCTAAGAAAGACTGGGGTTGAAGCCCTAACCCCGGAAATTCTTACGGTAGGCCTAGGGCCCTAGGCTATAATTATGTTGCAATAAAAGCTGGCATGAAGTCGGCTGTAACTCCGTTTTCTACCGATATTGTCTGGGTTATCCGGGTTCACTTCTATACATTGGTTTATAGATTTGGGATTTTACTTGATTTCAGGACAATATGGTTTATAGATTTGAGATTATTGTTGATTTCAGGACAATGGTTTATAGATTTGGAATTATTGTTGATTTCAGGACAATGGTTTATAGATTTGGGATTATTGCTGATTTGAGGACAATATGGTTTATAGATTTGGAATTATTGTTGATTTCAGGACAATATGGTTTATAGAATTGGGATTATTGTTGATTTAAGGACAATGGTTTATAGATTTGGGATTATTGTTGATTTCAGGACAATGATTTATAGATTTGGGATTATTGTTGATTTAAGGACAATGTGGTTTATAGATTTGGGATTATTGTTCATTTCAGGACAATGCAAATCTTTATCTGGCGATGGAGTTTGTCGGGGGAGGAGAGATGTTCTCGCATTTACGAAAGGCAGGACGATTTAGGTGTGAAACGATTCCTCATCATTTCATCCAATTTATTCTCACCCAGTGTATATAGTTCAATGAAACTTGTATTAATGCAAATTGTAACATAATTTTTTAGCCATACTAATCTCTAAGTAGGCCTAGAGAGTAGACATATCTACTAGTAGTAGATACACTCTGACTCAATGGTACTGATGTAGATGAAAAATCAGTATAAATCTTCATTTGAATGGAGATTTAAATTCGTTTTCATGCAGCACTATAAGCGGAATTAATTAGTATTGCGATAAGTCATAAAGTTGATAATATAGCTGGTCATTATTAAATAGAATTAGGCCTAGCCTATATGAGCCTAAGCTTGATTCATCCAAATGAGCATCTGACTAAATTTATGGATGCGAATTCGTGGGTTAACCAAATCGAACTAGGCTTATAGGCTACACGATCACCACACGTAAGCCTATAGGTTACGTATATTCTAGGGCAGTGGTTCTCAAAGTGGTGGTCCGCGGACCGGTGCCGGTCCGCGGAGTCCTGATCTGGGTGTTGTAATTGATAGCTCACTTACCTTTACTGAGCATATTTCCAATGTGACACGCTCGTCATATTTCCATTTAAGACGTCTCAGAGCCATTCGTCGCTCTGTCTCCTCCTCCATCTTCACTACCTTAATTCATGCTTTTATATGTTCACGAATTGACTATTGCAATGCTCTCCTCATTGGTCTTCCTAAAGTTCGTCTTTCACCGATTCAGTCGGTTCTCAACTCAGCTGCTATAGATTGATTGCCCGCCTTCCCAAGTACTCTCACATCTCTACCTTTATGTTTCATGAACTTCACTGGCTTCCTCTCCGTGCTCGCACACAATTTAAGATCCTCACTCTGATCATAAAGGCTCAACGGGGTCTTGCCCCAAAATATCTCACTAATGTTTTACTTCGTCCTCACTCAGCTTCCTCCCACCGTCCACTTCGTTCATCCAACAGATTTGACCTCTTGGTTCCTCGGTCTAGAACTGTTATGGCTCAGTCTCGATCATTTGTCCTTCTCTTTGGAATGCCCTTTCTCCTTCTGTTCGCTCTACACTTCTGTCTGGTAGTCTCTCCTCTGCTTTGTCTCTTCTCAAAACCTGTTTCTTCTCGCTGGGCCTTGCGCACTGGGAGCGCCTCTGAACGGTTCACCCTACTAGAGGCGCTTTATAAATGTTTAAATACAATACAATACAATACAATACAATCGCCGGTCCGTGAAGAAGTCTGAGAGCGAAAAATAAATTATAATTACTAATTTATATATTTAAAATTGTAAAATTATTCGAATTGTTGTTACAAATTTATTCAAAATTCTGTCTCAAACTTAAAAAATACATTATCAGTGTCTTATTTTAACTCACCAAATGGCTGTATAGGCTTAAACAATTTGTATATATTAAAAAATGCCTAATAGTATTACAAATAATCCTATATATAATTTTTTGCTATAGGCCTAACGGTAGTTCGCTTTTGTTTGTGCTTGCCATTCAAGTTAGCGGTCCGCGAGCTTCCCAAATAAATTATTGCCGGTCCGCGGCCTGCAGAAGTTTGAGAACCACTGTTCTAGGGAAGATCTTAGCAAGTCGTCCTTTTTTATTTTATGATGATAACATAGGCTAGAATAGCAAGCAGGTTGTTTTTATAGATTCCTAAACGGCGGTTTAGAAATGTCTAGTATAGGCTACTTAACTCTCTACGCATTTTTTTCTCGCGAACTCTATTTTGTCTTTTAACAGCGAATCTCAGGCGAGGTTCTACGCCGCTCAGGTGGTTCTTCTGTTCGAATATTTGCACCATCTCGACATCGTGTATCGCGACCTCAAACCGGAAAACTTGTTGCTCGACTGGCGAGGTTATCTCAAGGTTCACAGTTCGCGATACTTCTACAGGTTTAGTTAAATCGGTTACAGTAACTTGTACTCATTTTCAGCTACGATTAGCCTATTCGTATAGCACCACGGACGACGTTGCAAAGTGAAACAGTTGCCACTACTACTTGAGGGTGTGGACCAGTGTGAAAATTTTGGAAAAATAATTACATGATCCGCTTGGAATTGGCGGGTGAAAAATTGTTTTACTATGGGGCACTAGAAATCTCCGGCAATTCTCACTCTGGTGTGGACTAAGTTTTGGGCACCTTAGGAGCTCTATCCGGTAAATAACTTTGTGAATATTATAATCACAAATTAACGAAAAGAATAATTATATATCGGTAGACCTATTGCCTATTGGTCTATGAGGAGTTGGACACTTGCCTTGGGTTAAAGGATATCTCGGACGATGCGTACAGGAAACTGTCGTTGCTACCCTCTGACAAACCGCGCTGCTTTAGGGGGTTTTGAGAAAGGCCGGCTGGTAGACCCTATTTATTATTCATTACTCTCTCAATTGGATGGCAAGTCGTCTGATTCCTCTCTCCCATCAACAGATTAACCAAGATCTCAGTACACAACCTTTACAAATCACACAAATCACCGCTTATAAGGTCTAAATGCTAAATGGTACAGAAACTATACGGATTCTGCGGTCTGCATATAGGGGAACGGATCACCGTCAGATTGAAATCCTTATTTGTCCTATGATTTTGGAACTTCCTCCCCCCCCCTCTACATGATGGAACACCCGTCGAAATAATGCATTCACCAACACAATCATAATGTATGAACTAAGGGGATTTCATTTTTAAGCTCTTACTTCTACACAGTGGCGTCTAACCCCCCCCACCTGGAGTGGGAGAACGAACCCCCCATTTTGCCGACATGCAATTTTTGTAAGAGACTCGGGTCACTCAGAAGTTCAGCAGAGTGATATGTATATTAGGCCTATATCATCATGTAGACCATTGCAAAAGTTTCTAAAAGTTAAAACCTGAAAAATGAGAACAATAAAAATCCATTAATATAATTTGTGATTTGACTAGTAGTGACTTTCAGGTTAAAACATTAAACAGCTAAAAAAAACATCAGCGACCAGAATAGTTGTTTGGAGTTGAATTTGGCTATAACTTTAATCATAGAGTCTACATATGCTATAGAGTATAGACTATTGATTGCAAATTTCACGCAAGCTACATTGTAGAAAAATGACTACGGTATAGACATTGTTTAAATTATAATATCAGCTGCGCAGAATTATAGGCTACTAGCTGCAGATCAAATGCTTTCTCAGCACTGGCGACAAGGCAGCTAAGCTGTTAATAATGGCATCGCTGGGAATATTATCAGCCAAATCCTTTTCACTGGCAATCAGCATCAAACTGGAGAAATATTCATCTCCCATTGTGGAACGCAGACGAGTCTTGATGAGTTTGACCTTAGACATAGCGCGCTCAGCTGAGGCACTTGTTACGGCAACAGTCACTAGTATTTTGTATAAAAGCTTATGTGGGCGCTGAAGAAATCTTTCGATTGCGATTGCGATCACAAATACAAAATGCGACCAAAACAAATTATTTACGTGGAAGAAATAAAATTACGGGAAACCGATCATAATGATATAGGCCCAATGCTGTTTGTCACTTTCTCATGAATTTAGGGGGTTAATTGTCTATCTATCTGTCTGTCTGTCTGTCTGTCTGTCTGTCTGTCTGTCTGTCTGTCTGTCTGTCTGTCTGTCTGTTAGTCTGTCTGTCTGTCTGTCTGTCTGTCTGTCAGACAGAGTCTGTCTGTCTGTCAGACAGAGTCTGTCTGTCTGTCTGTCTGTCTGTCTGCCTGTCTGTCTGTCTGCCTGTCTGTCTGTCTGTCTGTCTATGTAAATCTATCTATCTATCTATCTATCTATCTATCTATCTATCTATCTATCTATCTATAGTAATTTATTCATTATTCATCATTATTCGTTATTAGAATTCATATAGCGCCTCTTCAAAAAACTATTCAGAGGCGCTCCCAGCCCAGCCACGACTAAAGAAAAAGATTTAAGGGACTTGAGAAATAGAGATTGACTGGTCAGGTGGAGGAGATGGAGGTTTGGAGAGAGGTCATTCCAGATTGACGACCCCACAACCGAGAAGGCTCGGCGCTGTCTGGTAGCTAAGCGAGCCCGTGGAAAAGATATAAATATATATATATATATATATATATATATATATATATATATATATATTTATAGCTATTTATATAGCGCCCCTTCAAGGAATCTACTCAGAGGCGCTGCCGACCCAGGTCCGGTCAAAAAGAAAAGTCTTAAGCAATTAATCTATAGAATAGTATGCGTGTAGGCTATGTGAAAAGCTGTTCTTAATAGAGAGGGCAAATGTGCAATTGCACTATTTTCATTGCACTTACCAGCACAATCCTGCTTGAAGTGATTTCAAAAACCAAAAGATTACTTTTAAAATAATTTACCGCACAGCACTTTATTCACGATATTATTTGTTTACAATTGTCTGCAATACTCTGTAGGTCTTCGTTTGAATATGCGGAATATGACTCCCCATCCATATCGTAACCTATATGAGAACTTATACAGCGCCTCTTCCGGTACTAGCTATCCAGCGAAACAGGCCCTAGGATAATTATAAGAAAGACTTCAAACAGCGAAGGCTGAAGATATCACTCCCCCCATCCATTAAGATCTTATCAAGGTGTGTGGATTGATCTTGAGATCTTACCACAGATAAAGGTCGGTCATTCCACATAGAAGGGTCTACATTCTACAATGGCAAAGGCTAGGTGTTGGGTTATGGTAGTCCTTGCCGAGGACTAATAGGAGATCAATTAAGAGATCAGCAGACCGTAGACAGCTGGAAGAGACTGTGAAGAGGGGTCTGTGCATCTAGTCACAAAGGCATTTAGGAGCTTGTCCATTTAGAGTTTACATGTATGTATTGTATGCTATATATATATATACATATATATTTATATGTATTATATGCATATACATGTATATATATATATATATTCATTAGCTATAATATCCGCATGACCGCTATCTCCCTGCAGTCTTGCATGATTACCGGTATATATTATTCTTGGACGTATAACATCATAAATTCATCGCGACCGTCGTATCATTAATTTTATTGCCTTCATCACGTTCTGCCATGGCTTGGGCTTTGGCTTGACTCCGTCAGTAACCGTGACAAGTGAATTCTGCCACTAATGTCCATGAGTTGACACACACCCTACCAAATAATTATGTGACTTCAAGCGAACCGTGGTTCATTAGTCTGAGACACCATGTGTTTTCGATACTTACATGATGCACAAATATTTTGATTTTCGTATTCCAGGTCCTTATAATCGAAATTCAGCAACCCCCCCAATCTACACCAAAAAATGCCAAACCCCCCCACTTTTAGTAGCCGTGGGAGAACGTTCTCCCAACCCCTCCATTGGTAGACGCCACTGCTTCTACAGGGTGGGCCAATATAAATGCAACAACTTTGACGCCTTATAACTTTAACACTTTTTATCCTAACATCGTGATCAATATACTAAATTGAAGGTAATTATCCATTCTACTACTGTGTCAAATCTTGTGCTGATAAACGGCACCGTTTAAATAAAAGTTTGGTGCGGCGCACACCTCTCAATTTTGAATGTAAATAATGAACATGTCATGGCGCCGCTCACGGAAGAGGATAGAATTTTAATCAGAATCTTAAGAGTAGAAAAAGAATACAATGCACATCAGATGTTGATAGAATTCCCTTCTAGAAAATGGAATAAATATGATCTACATCGATTGATTAAATAAATTGATGCCGCGGGAACGTCTAACAGCGCAACTGTGGTCGCAAACGTTCTCCCGCCGGCGCATCGTTCACGTCATACGGTTGCCTATCTGAACGCTAACGTACCAGAGTTTAATGAACCGGAGAACTGGCCACCGAACAATCCGGATTTAAACCCGGTTGACTATTCGATCTGGGGTTGTCTTCAGCAACTGGTCTATCGTGAACCGATACGTGATGTTGAACATTTGAAAGAAGTGATTCTTGGCTGCTGGGCTGAAATAACCCAAGCACTGGTGGACTCAGCCATCGATCACTGGTCGTCTCGTGTCCATGCTGTCATTAAAGCACGTGGTGGACATATCGAGTATTTGTTTGTCTGATGATAAATTCACTCAATATATGAATTGTTATTAATAATCTTATTTATTGTTAGAACTAGTGATTGTTTAGAATTGAGTCATTGACACATTCAGTTTAAGACTTTTGATTTTTTTTCTTGCAGTTTTACGGCAAAAAAGGGACATCGAACATTAATAGCATTATCTTAAAAAGTCGTAATAGTATCTCTTAGATATTTTGCAGAATGATAATATGGATAATTATGTTCAATCTGATATATAGTACAAGACGCGCAGAAAACAAATGTTAAAGTTATAAGGCGTCAAAGTTGTTGCATTTATATTGGCCCACCCTGTATATGACATTTACAATAGGTTAAATCATCCTCCAAACCCCTTCGGCCTTTGATTCGGCCTCGGCACCACAATATTTACAGACACAGGAAGACAGGCAGCCTATAGTTGTTAATTGAGATGTAGAAATGAAATAGTCTCGAGTATATAGTCGCTTCGGCACCAGAATACAGACAGACAGACACGCAGAAAAACAGAGTGAGAAAAATATGCATAGTAATAGAATTGTACATATCCAGTACCGTTGCAGAAATATAGACTAAAACACTGATGGCAAACCCAGAAGACCACATTGACTTGACTCTTCTATTTTGGATCACGACGAAGTGACATCCCAGGAAAAATAATACTTCTTAGTTCAGCACTTTAAGCTGCACCTAATACTGTTGCTTACATTGGTTTCCTAAACTAAATGGAGGACGGCGTGGACAAAGCGAGCGCCGTAAATCCGCTTAGTCACAAGGCGACGGAGACAATTGGGCTTGGCATGCAGGGACACTTTTCTGCAGGACATGGTTCATACCTAGCGAACGCAGACAGCATCATTGCTGCACTTGCCACTTCCGCTATCGCACTGCGTCCCCGGCAGCAGGTAGATGGGTGTCTGGAGCTGATCACCATTCGCTCCAACACTCAGAGCCAACCACTCAGCAGGCAGACAACTGATCTGATCGCCTGAGATGATGCATCCACAGCAGACCTTGCACTTGGCCGACTCAGGCCACTGGCAGCTGCAGTCCGCCAGGCCGTTGCGCGTGCACACGCTGCGGCTACACACCCCACCGCGACACTTTCCCTCTCCTCCAGCGCAGGCTGTTTGATCTGCGACAATCTTTGGCGCTGGACAAGACGCTGAGCTTCCGTTACAGACGGACGCCATCGTACAATCCGTGGCAGTTCGACAGACGAATGCGTCCGATGCTGGTCGTACTAATCCCGAGTCACTGCAGCAACGGTCCCAGCGAGGACTGCATCGACATCCGTTTTCGGTGGCGTAGGTGCAAGCGTTGTCATTCTGTCTGACGCTACTCATCGAAGGAGGACGGCAGCAAGGGTCGATGACGGCACACGAGTATTTGTTTCCACAGTCACACTGCTCTCCTTGGTCCAAGATTAGGTTTCCGCAGATGGGAAAAGGTTGCTGCATGAAGCAGGTATCTTTGCGGGCGACGATGATTTTCTGCATCAGATACGTGGAGCATGGAGAGAAGGTCCAATCGTTTTTGGCCAGGAGATTGTCGAAGAGGTCGCGCGCTGAAAACATTATGTAGTTCCCTAGAGGTGACGTGATGGGATTGCATGCAATATTACAGAAGCTGTCGTCGTGTTCCGATCCGAACGTATGACCTAGCTCATGAGTGAGCACGAGTGACAAAATAGCCCGAGGAACCACGGTACCGCCACTTAGCTGCGTCACCAGCACCGTGTTCATCGTAATTGACCCCACTGGCGTGCCAAGTTGTTCGATTATGGTTGGTTCAGCGCAGATGCCGCTACGAATGTCCCCTTTAATGGGGGTATACGAAATACCAAGCGTTACCCCCAAGTCGCGGAATGTAAACAAGACGGCTTCGCAGTATTGTTCGAAATTGTAGGACGTGAAGGCCAGCAGTGTTTGCTTGTCTCCTGTGTCCACTCTTCGCAGTGCGTATCCGGGAGCATTAGCATCCTCGAAGATGCTAATCGCCCTGATCGAGAAACCGATATTGTCTCCAACCGAATCACCGTCGAAATCTGTCATTCGAAAGACAAAATCTGCAGCAGCAACGTGATTTATCATCTCTATGACGGTTTGGTCTTTGTTTCGATGCGCAATGCTCTCGAAAAACGTGTGGTCCGCAACGACCATCAAATTGCAAGACTGTGCCGGGTCTGCTAAGATGTGTCGACGGATACGTGCTCGCTTTCGGAAAGATCCTTCGCTCAGAATTTTCGCATATTTTCCAGAAAGGTCATCGGGTTGTGAGTCGTTGGACGTGGCTGTGAATCGGATGTCGGAACGTCGGTAAACCACAACAAGGTGCTTTCCAGTCCGGTTCAGTTGTGGATACTTCGAGATCGGCTCCACAAAGTAGCTTTCTGTCAAAGAGTGCAAGGCGAACTCTAAGTCGTCTCTGTACATTGTTCCGTAGGTTCGCGAACATTCGGGACAGTCCGTTTCGATTCCGACGAGAACTGCCACTCCTAAATCCTCCATTGTTTGAGTGCGTGTACCCGATGATGCAAAGCTGACGACTTTGGTAGTGGGAAGAATAATGGCGGAATCGATATCCGTTGCACGATGGAGATTCATGGAAAACGTCCGGTTGAAGGCGTGAAATTCGACCGAAATTCCAATATCTACTTTTCTGTTTGGAGAAATTGGTCGAACGATCAGCTGAACCGTTTCGAAGTAGGGAACCAGATCACTTAGCCTCTGCAGAGGAGGAGAATCTGTGAGCGGATTTGTGGTTTGGTTGAAGTGTCTGTTGGCGGAAGTACTCGTCTGTTTACCTCCTTCTATAGAAGTTCGGGGTTCGGGAGTCATTGGCTGGGGTGCAGAATTCAGACATTGAGCAATGGAGAGGATTAGGACAGTCCACGCTTTAGCTGGCATCGCTTTCGTGCATAATATTATCCGATATCAGATTGCAGGACGTTTGTTCCGATTGAACGCCTGACAAAACGCTCTCGAGTCTCGATAAATTTCGCCGTGTTCTTAATTCTGTATGGAATATTTTTGTACCTAGTTTTCCTTATTTTATGTCAAATAGACGAAACGAAATCCTACCTTCGTTTCTGAAAGAATAACGTGTTGCTAAGAATGGCGCGTTGCCTATAGTCAGTTGCCTAGATTACGCATTATCTACGTCATAAAGTAGCCCAACAGAGGAGAGTGTTTAAAACTACCAATCATTCAGGTTTATAGACGCGATTAAGGTTTAGCCTGCGATACAAATTATTCCTAACTTCTGAGTAACATACATGTAGTTGCCATTATTCCATGCATCGTTTTCGTCTAAGATAGTATCACATCTTTGATGGTACATAGCCTATTATGAAATTTTCATAAATTAGGCCATATATTCACATAATTATATAGGCCTACTCTTATCTTATAGGCTATATATTTTCGTAAGTCTGTGTGCTTGTCTGTTTGTGTGTTTGTTAGAAGAACACGGCCACAGTTTTGAAGCAATCGACCCCAATCCTTCGCAGGGTGTTCGGGGTGGACCCTGGGCAGATCATAGAGAGGTCGGCGATTTCGGCCAACACCATCTTCATGTTCATCAGGGAGGGAGGGAGGGATGGAGGGAGGAAGGGACGGAGGGGGAGGGGACGGAGGGAAAAAGGGACGGACGGAGAGAGGGTGGGACGGACAGAGGGAGGGAGGGACGGAGGGAGGGAATGGGCTGAAGTGAGGGTGGGCAAGTAGGGATTGACCGGAAACGGGGCGAATCCTAAAATTCCTGGGGAACGCCGTGTACCCCAGCGTTCATATACATTATATTACAGGATATAATACGTGAATAGGCCTACAGTAATAGATGTATAGGCCTACATAGGAATCACTTTCGGAAGTTAAGAATCTGTGTCGGACCGTCGGTGTGCTGCGGCATTGTTAGGAGTGGCTCCTTTTGCGGACAGAGAATATCTATTAACGCCGTTTAAGCCCATCTATATAAGGTGTCAATGCGCCAATGGTCAGCAGCTCGTGAAAACTTACGCGGGAATACTTCCCGCGCTTTTCAGCCAATCACAGCGTAGCGTTCTTGATAAATCTAGCCTAGATGAGCTTCATTGGCGGTAATAAAGTAATCGCACTGCAAAGAAACCTGAAATAGGCTACCACCGGATTGCACAATTGACGACATAGCCTACTTCACCACAAGGCAATCGAAAACCAAGAAGTAGGCCATGGGAGATGTACGGTTCGACACAGGATGTACATTTAATGCGGGACTACAGTAATACAAGTTTCAAAACCTTCAATATATAGATAATCGCCCTTAGGCCTACCCACCCTACAGTGCACAATAAATGACTAAGTAATGCGTACAGCTTGAATTAATAATGAACGATTAATGAATTGCTTCAGGTGACAGACTTCGGATTTGCCAAGCGTATCAGAAGTCGAACGTGGACACTGTGTGGTACGCCGGAATATCTTGCTCCTGAAATCATACAGAATAAGGTTAACTTACTCTTACAATCTAACCTTGTCAGCTGTAGCTGCTAATGAAGATGTATTAATTGGATTGATGTGAACAGAAAATGCAGTTTAATTGCTGTTCATATAGGCCTAGGCCTAGCCATTCGAACCGCGAGGAAGCAATGTCGGAGTATTTGCAGTTTGGGAATTCCATATGCATGGACTTGGTCGCAGAGTAGCCCAGCCTACACAAAAATGGTTCTGAAAAATTTGACAGTCATTTTGGGACATTTCAAACAATTCATCGCTCTCCGAAACCATAGGCCGAAGGCCCGTAGGCTATGTGTCCAATGCATTGTTGACCACTTGTCTCCAGAATCCCTGCTCTTGTGCTGCTATTCTCAGCCTTTGTAGGCCTAGATCTTGTTTACACAAGTCCCTGGTGTCATTGATCCATTCTCTGTTAGGTCTTCCCCTCGCCCATTTCCCATCCATAGTTAAACCATTTTACCCACCTAAAAAGCTAAATCCGTGCATGGCTGCAGCATTACCGTAGTTCTGATGTGACGATATAGGATTGTCCCATAGCCTATAGTGCTTACTATAAATGCCTGCTTAGTCTCCTCTCTTTGATTGCTTGCCAATAGCATTTGCTCCTCATGCGATATCATTCACAACTCTTCTGAGTTGACGCAACACTCGGGAAGAGGATCTTGGGAGCGCCGTTCAGTTGATGCTGTAGAAGTTCTTTCATGACACTAGATTGGTTAACTGATGCATGTGAAAGAAAATTACAGCGTTTGGGTTACATTTAGTTGTGTGTCTTGAACTGTCTTCGTTCGAAAGCTTTGTGATATAATTTTGACAACACAGGGTTACGGGAAGGCAGTCGACTGGTGGGCGCTAGGCATTCTCGTATTCGAAATGGCCGCCGGGTTTCCGCCATTTTACGCCGAACAGCCAATTCAGATATACGAAAAAGTCATATCCGCAAAGGCAAGTATCGAATTGATTGATATAATTGGGAGTTTCTCGTGATTAGGCAGCAATTTAGGCTAGACCTAACTGAAACGCAATATAAAGCGCACGTTAAAACAACGAGAAGCTTGTGAGGTTCCGCATAACGAAAAGCTATTTAACAATTTTACAGATGAAAATATAAAAGTCTCTGTCAAATTCGCTGAAAATACTATCAAAAGAAGCCCAATATATGTTCGATCAGAGCACGCACTGAAACTGTGGCAAAGGATAGGGCCTAGAGATCAGGATGAATCAACCAATATTATTGGTTGCTTTATATTGCAAGCTTAATCGATATTTTGATAAAATGACATATGATTTTTGGACCGTTTCTAAACTTTTGATTTGCTTGCCTGAGTTTCATTGCTGCCTAAAAGTAGTGACAATGTAAAATAGCAACTAAACTGAAACTTTATAAGTTTAGTTGGCAGACTATATGGCAGATGATGGAACAACGCATTATTTTGTTGATTTTTATTACTGGAAAGAACTTGATGTAAGCAGAATTATTGTTGCCTCATTTTCACTCGAGCGTCACTTATACTCAGAGACCTGACTGACATTCTCTATTAGCGACAAGTAACTTGCAATTTAATCCAGTTTTTTGTTTGTTTTTGACATGCAGCTGAGGTTTCCAAGTAGCTTCACGAGTGATCTGAAAGACCTACTTAAGCATCTAATACAATCGGACTTAACGAAACGCTATGGTAATCTCAAAGGTGGAGCTGCTGATGTCAAGTCTCACGTCTGGTTTCTCATGACTGATTGGATGAGTGTCTATCATCAACAGGTGAGCAGCTGCGTTAAAACATCGACAGTGCAAAGATATCTGTTAGAAGGAGACAGTGAGACAGTAAATCGTTTGTTTGTATGTGCACTTGTTACAGCACCCCTTCACGGTCCTATACTCAGATAAGCTTCCGACTACAATCGGTGTTTCACGAATGAGCGGCATGAGCAATCGCGATTGAAGGATTTCTTCAGGGTCCCTATGCGGCGGCTTAAGGTGGATTGGAACCAGAAACCTTCCGGCTCCAAGGCATCCGACCTAACCTTCATGGCTTCCATCATCGCGCCCCAGGTTTGCATAATAATGACAACTGCTTTGAGTCTTTGACTGATTTAGGCTATTTAACTCTTGATTTTGAGAATGTAGGGCTATGGAACTTTACAGGGCAACATTAATAACACATTTAACAAGCAAGGAACTGTGAATCCTCGCAAAGATGACCGACATTGAGTGTTAAAGTGCGATTGGTCTCACTTCGAGCCAGTCAGTGAACCTAATTAACCTCGAGTTCCTTAACGATTCGACTAAATGAGTCCGTGCAAATCTTAGTGTAAACTCAGACTTAGTGTAGATGAACGAAATTTTAACTATACATACAATTGAAGGGCAACGTCAGGAACACCATCCTATTCACTGGCGCCCATACTCGAATCACATCCCCGAGAAATGTTGGGTCCGAGTCAGTTACAGGCAGATTTCCCGAGAAGTCAAATCTAAATGAGCCAGATGCTCATGATGAGTGAGATGCGATGGTGGCGATTTCTTGTAGTAGGAATAATCGTAATTATAATCCTGAGATTTCTTCAGCCAGCCAAAGGTGTTATTGTATTTGGATCCGGATAAGATCGACAGTCGGACGAATTCAGATTTGAGAGTATTTCTTTATTTCTTGCTTTGTTAGGTAACTGCGCCGCTAATTCCAAAATGCGAAGGTTCAGGCGACGCCAGCAACTTCGACAGCTACCCAGAAGAAACGATACGCGTCGCCGAAGAAGAAGAATGCGCCACCGAATTCATCAACTTCTGAATAAACAATTAAGCATTTAAACCATAGGAACTGAAGTTACACTTGTAAATATATTACAGCAGAAAAAATCGTTGCTAACGATTTAATTCCAGGACTTGCATGTATAGTGTCATACTGTAAATTCCAGCAATTGGCGACGTAGCAAGACACTCGAAGGATTGGAGATAACTATCGCTGCCAACATTATAGCTTCATGCAGGGACCAAAATCGTTGAGTAGTATCATATACAGTGCTGATTCAGAGGCAGTGGGGTAGTGAGGGATACATAGAGTGGAGAGGAGAGAGAGACAGGGATAAGATGCGTATCTTCCGTGTACAATGCTTATTTTTGCCATCGAGCAGATGCTGAAGCTTAATTTTTGCCAATTTAACTCTTGTATAGGTGAACAGAAGCAGACCATGTAAGCCCTTATCAGTCTGCCGTTACATTAAGTTATCGTCATCTCTCAACCTCTGTGCTAGCTCGATGATTCTTACACTTAGAAGAGTAGTTTTTAGTTGAGCTGTAGAAATGAAGTAGTCTCGAGTAGTCGCCTCGGCACCATAATGCACACAGACACTGAAACTCAGACAGACAGACAGACAGACAGACAGACAGAGAAAACAGACTGAGTACAGGAGTAAAATTCGAAATCAATACCGTTGACGAAAAATAGACCACAAAGCACTGATGGCAAACCAAGAAGACCACTGTCACAAGTCTTTTACCTCTTCTTCTCTACGTGTGACCTTCAGTCTCTTCGGAAGCTTCTTCGTATAAGTTCGTGGTAGCATAGGCCTATCCCTAGATAACTGTTTCATTAGCTAAATGGCTAGGTAAAGAATCTACAGACTTTCACTGTTTTGTAACCAACAACGACGACGTGTTTAAGTCTTCTTATTATACTCCAAAATCCGATGTAAAGTAAAACGATCAGCAACAACACAACAATGACTACACTTGCGTTATCATAACAACTACACGACTACTATCTTCATCAGTCTACTCTATCGCAACTCAACAACAACTCTTACAGCCTATCTCAACGGCTCTCAACACGCAACTCTCCTTCTTCACTTCCACTCCCTTCTTGTACAATTAACGTACGCTCGTCTAGACGTCACGTGCTGTCCAGACAATCACCTGTGCAGACGCCGCGCGGCAATTTGCACCTGGCCTACTTACGTCGCTGTACGACAATCGGCGTGCACTGATTAAATTAGCTGACATTACCTCCTTCCTTTCTTTTGAAGAGAGCTAATTAATCTTAAAAATTAGCGAACGTATAATGCTTTAAACTAAATACCAACAATTCTTATACTAAATGCAATCACAAAATACCTTATACTACAATCTCGATAAGCAGTCTGCTACTACATTCAACTTTCCTTTCTTATAGTTCAACAGAATGTCAAAATTTTGCAATGATAAAGACCATCTGACTAACTTAGCAGACTTCGACATTGACTCAGTCAAATAAACTAAAGGATTATGATCAGTGAACACATTAATCTTGGAACCAATAATGATTTCTTTCAATTTGTTTAAAGCCCATATGATTGCATAGGCTTCCTTCTCAATCGTCGCCCATCTCCTCTGGGTATCTGTCAGCTTCTGGCTGATAAATGAAACGGGACGTTCTATCCCCTCATCGTCCACTTGTGACAGCACAGCCCCCACAGCAAAATCACTGCTATCACAGTACAAATTAAATGGTTTGCCAACCTCGAACATGTACAGAATAACATTCGATAAAACAATTTCTTTAAGAGAATCAAAAGATTTCTGGTGGTCCTCAGTCCAAATAATGTTCTCAGGTGTCTGCTTGCTAGTTAAATCTGTCAATGGTTTAGCAATCTCAGCAAAATTACAAATAAATTGTCTGTAGAAACCAAAGAATCCTAACATTTGCTTCACTTGCTTCTTCGTTTCAGGGTTTTTTAAATTAATCAAACTGTCAATCCTATCTGGATTCATCATCTTCTTCCCTGAACCAATGAGGTGACCGATGAATTTCACCTCACTCTTACCAAACACACATTTCTTCAAGTTCAAAGTTACATTATGCAGTCTTATTTGTTTCAAAAACAATTCTAAATGTTTCAAATGAATGTTCCAATCATCAGAATGGACTGCAATGTCATCAACATAGGGTTCAGTAAATGCATTAATCGGTTGCAAAATCATGTTTATGGCTTTTACAAAAGTCCGTCCAGAGTTAATCATTCCAAAAGGGACACGTATAAATTCGTACAGTCCACTATGGGTAACGAATGCGGTTTTCCATTGGTCGGATTTCTTCACCGGACAAGTCCAGTAAGCACTGCGACAGTCCAAGACGGAAATAAACTTGGATTTCCCGACTTTGCTCAGCACATCGTTGACGATCGGCATGGGGTATCGACAATTTTCAGTATATGAATTCACGTACCTGTAGTCGCACGCGAGTCTCAAGGATCCGTCCTTCTTCTTGACGATGACCAGCGGACTTGCCATTCTGCTCGACGACGGCTGAATGATGTTTGCTTTCAGCATCTCTTGTATTTGTTTGTCCACTTCTGCGCGGTATATCAACGGTATTCGATAAGCCGTGAACTCCTTCTCTCGAAAGTCTGGTCTCAGCACCACTTCGTGTTCTACCAATGTACATAATCCAGGTTTGTCCGAAAATCTGTCTGCATAACGGTTCAGTACATCCAGTAGCTGTTTCTGTTGCTCGCACGTAAGATGTCCGATCTGTTCATAGTCCAATTGCAGCGATTTCTGTGTCGTCTCTGCATGGTCTTCTTTCAATGGTAGCTCTACCACTGACCCGAATTCGTCGTCCTCTTCCACGATGAGACCACACGATAATGTTCTTGCGATGAACTTCCTCATTTTGTTGGCATGGACGATTCGTCGGCCGTTTTCATTCATGTCCACCAGATACGAATACTTGGATCTTCTTTGTAGCACTGTACATGGACCATGCCATCGTGAGATCAATTTATTGGTTGACGTTGGATACAGGACGATGACATTTTCTCCTGGTTCGAATTCTTTATCTTTGGCCCTCTTGTTGTATTGACTGGCATATTGTTTTTGCTTTTCCTCTGCACAATTCTCAGCGAATATCAGGGCTTTCTCCATGTCTGCTCTTAAATTCTTCAGGTACTTTGCTGGTTGTACTCCAATGTTTGGCGGTAGATTTATTTCTTTGGTCCAGCTTTCCTTTAAGATAGTTAATGGTCCTCTTGGCATTTTTCCATACACCAGCAGATATGGTGCCACTCCTGTCGTTGCGTTAGGAACTTCTCTCAATGCCCATACGGTAAACGGAATGATTTTATGCCACTGTCTTGGATTTTCCACAATGACATGATGTACCATCTTCTTGAACGTCTGATTCCATCTTTCAACTAATCCGGCTGCCTCTGGATGCCCCGGTGAATCGAATCGTGGACAGCATCCCATCAATTTCAAAAATTCTCTTGTGAGACTGGCTGTAAAATTTGTGCCTCTGTCGCTGGTGATCACAGACGGCACCCCCACGTCAATGAATAGCTTCATCAAAGCTTCGCACACAGCCTTCGCAGTCAATGACTTCAGCAAAAAGATTGTCGGCCATCTTGTACATGAATCCACTATGCACAAGCAATACTTATGCCCTGCTGCTGACTTCGGTTCTATTGGGCCTACCACGTCCATAGTCATCCGTCGGAATGGCACATCTTCCCTTGGAATTGGTGTAATCGGCACTCGATCCATCACCAAACTTCGTGCCTTCAGCTGACACTTCTCACAGGACTTACAAAATTTCACCACGTCTCGACGCATCTTTGGCCAGACAAAGGACAACTTGATTCTCTCTCGTGTCTTCTCTTCTCCCAAGTGTCCGCCAAATACTGACTCGTGAGCTAATTCCATTACTTGAATTCTTCTCTCTTTCGGTAACACCAACTGATACACAAGCTGATCCAGCATTTGATGCTTCTTATACAGCAATCCATTCACCACGCTAAACTCTGATCCTTGGTCTTCAGCGATCCTCCACCACGATTTCAGTGACTCGTCATTTCTCTGCTGCTCCTCGAATTTCTTCGCATCTTCCAGCTGTCTTTCATCGTTCGAATTCTCTGTGAACAAGTCCCTCATACTTGTCTCCAGTTCAGCGTCGCTTCCGGAATCTTCACTATCATTTCGTTCACATGCAGCCATCTCTTCTTCAGTTTCATTGTTCTCAGATGTTGTTCTTTCGTCATCTTGAATGCTGAGTTCATCTTCGCTGTCCATGTCATCTTCTTGCGAACTTTCGTTTATCGTTTCATCTTCTCCGCCTTCGACTTCTGCTCTCCGACTTTGTGCTCTTGTAGTCACATTCGCTTGTAGTTCCCCTTGCAATACACTCACTGGTGGAATCTCTTTCAATTCTGCAATTATCTCCGGATGTAGCAAGAACTTTTCTCTGTTTTCTTTGCACAGATCCGCTGGAATGCTGGCACACACTAAAGTTAAATATGGCGCGATATTTATTGTCCTGTCCTCTGTAGCTGTTCCTTCGTTACGACCGCTCATCCGCACTTCGATTTTCACCAACTTAGCTGGAATCGGCTCTCCAGCTACACATTGCAAATGAACTCTGCCGATTTCTTCTACTGTCGTTCCTTTCAGTAGTTCCTCGTTGATTACTGGTATCTCGGTCCCCGAGTCAATCAACGCCTCGACTTGCACAGGCTGCCCATCAGTCCCACGTATCTCCACATTTACATGCTGCAACGATATCTTCTTTATGTGTTGACACTCCTCTTTACTTTTTGTTTCTCGACAAATTTCTGCAATGGAAGTAGTCTTTATCGCTTCTTTCTGTATGGTGAACTGCGGCGTACACTTCATTACCGACTTCACTTCTGTTTCACGATCGTCCGATTCTTCAAACTGGTCTGGTGCATTCATCACTTGTATCTGGTTTACTCGAAGATTTTCTGCACTTCTGCTAAAGTTCTTCCTCAGATTTGCCGCTCCTGGTGCTTGGCAATGTTTTATTAGGTGTTTGTCAGAATGACAGTTGTGGCAACGTTTCTTGATAAAACTTCTTTGCTCATTGTTCTCCCACTTGTTGTACGGCGTGTATGATGCATTACTTTCTGTTGGGCGTCCCAGCGGCGGAGTTCGATTGTAGGCTTGTCTGTCCCACATTGACTGTTGTTTATCTTGCGACCACTGCTTTCCAGAATAATCATCTTTCTTTGCATCATTACTCTTGGCTTGGCTTCCGGTGTCTTTGCTATCCTTGTTCCACTTGGGTTGCTTTGGACTATTGTCCCATGCTTCAAATTTCGGTTTGTCTTGGAACATCACACCAATCCGATTGTTTACATGTATATCTGCGAGATCTGCAACATTATTAGCTTCCAAGCATTCTGTGCCCTCTTTTGCTAAGACAAACTGCAGTGAACCTGGTGGTAAACATTCTTTCAGCTTATCCGCCACTAACAAATCAAACAGCTTCTCGTAGTCTTTGTCCACTCGTCTACTTCGGACATAATAATTCAACAGGTTCTTCAGCCTAGCCGTGAACATCGTATACGTTTCTTCGGCTGTCTTCTTGGCATCTGCAAACCTTGACCTGTACTCACGAGCTGTTAACTTGAATTCCTTCAACAAGTGCTCTTTCACTGCATCGTATTTATCTAAATTCTCAAATGATAATCGATTCAATACCGTTCGTGCTCTCGGGGTCATCAATGGCAACAACAATTTCACCCAGTACTGCTTTTCCACAGCGAAGCTATTGAATGCATTCTCCACGGTCTCAAAATATAATGGCACTTCCATCATATCATACGGCATCTTAGGCAATACATGCTTCATGGCATCACCAATCTTCTTGATCTTGGACACCATTGTCTCACTTTCTCTGAGCCTAATCTGTTCTGACACTTCTCGGCTCTTACGATCATCTTCGTCTCTCTTCTTCAGTCGATCTTGATCTTCGATTCTCCGCAGTTCTTCTTGTTCTATCTTCTGCTGCAACAGTTCTGACTGCTTTCTGCGTTCTTCTTTTTCAATGGCCATTTCTTTAAGTTGAGCCTCCTTGATAGCAAGTTTCTTTTGTTCTAACTGCATCTGCTCTTCTCTTTCTCTTTCTGCTTTTTCCAAATTGTCTTTTCCAGCTTGAAATTCTTCCTGACGAATTTCTTCTGCTCTCTCCAGTTCTTGTAAACGCATCTTTTCCTTTTCTTCCTCACGAGCCTTTTTGTCTTCGATCTGCTGTTTTCGTATTTCTTCATCGCTTTTTCTTGCTTTTTCGTATTCTATCATTAACTCCATCCTTCGTCGTTCTGCTTCGTCACGATCTAATTTCATTTGTTCTAACTGAAGCTGGAACTGCTGCTTCTGCATATCTATCTCTTGCTGTCTCATCCTTTCTGCTTTTTCTATCTCTTGTTGTCGCAGTTCTTTCTCTTCTTGCTTACGTTCTTTCTCTTCTTGGCACCGTCGCTCTTCTTTCTCCTTCTCTTCTTGGCGACGTTCTTTCTCTTTCTGTCTGCGCTGCTCTTCTTTCTCTTTTTCTTCTTGTTTACGCTCTTTCTCCTCTTGTCTGCGCTGCTCTTCTTTCTGCTTCTCTTCTTGTCTACTCATCATCATGAATTGTAGCAACGCCTCTATAGACATCGGTGCCTCAGGCTTCTCCACTGGCTTCTCCGCAACGCCTCCGACAGCACCTTCTTCTTCTTCTTCTTTCTTAGCCCAAACCTCGGCTAAATTTCTCATCAATTCTTCCCTAGACATCTGTTCGACTTCTTCTGCGTCTAGATCTGCTTCAATTAGCAGTTTTATCAGTCTATCAGTAGACATTTTCTTAATATTTGCTTGCTTTTTCTCCGTAAGTTTCTCCATCTTACTTCTTTACTTTACAGATGCTCGATAAATTAGTAGACTACTCTTCAAATGTTTGCAATTGACTGACTTCAATTCTTTATGCACACTTCAATAGACAAGCAAGTTTTTCTACCTTGTAGTCGTTGTGTTGTCGTTTCTCACTGTCGTACGGATGCTCGATGTATCGTTGCTTCTCCCGTGTGCTCGGCTCCTCGATAAATTCACAGCGTCCGTTTCTCCGCAACGTCTGTTGATTGAATAGAATCCCTCCGTTCGTAACTTGGCACGTAGACCCACCGTTCGTAACTACGATCGTTCTCCTGCAACTTGGATCGTTATCCTGCAACTTGGATCGTTATCCCACCGCTGCCACCAAATGTCACAAGTCTTTTACCTCTTCTTCTCTACGTGTGACCTTCAGTCTCTTCGGAAGCTTCTTCGTATAAGTTCGTGGTAGCATAGGCCTATCCCTAGATAACTGTTTCATTAGCTAAATGGCTAGGTAAAGAATCTACAGACTTTCACTGTTTTGTAACCAACAACGACGACGTGTTTAAGTCTTCTTATTATACTCCAAAATCCGATGTAAAGTAAAACGATCAGCAACAACACAACAATGACTACACTTGCGTTATCATAACAACTACACGACTACTATCTTCATCAGTCTACTCTAACGCAACTCAACAACAACTCTTACAGCCTATCTCAACGGCTCTCAACACGCAACTCTCCTTCTTCACTTCCACTCCCTTCTTGTACAATTAACGTACGCTCGTCTAGACGTCACGTGCTGTCCAGACAATCACCTGTGCAGACGCCGCGCGGCAATTTGCACCTGGCCTACTTACGTCGCTGTACGACAATCGGCGTGCACTGATTAAATTAGCTGACAACCACACTTGCCTTGAATCTTCTATTTTGGATCACGACGACGAAGTGACCTACGAGGAATAATTATACGTCTTGTAACGTTTGTGTCCAGTACTTTAAGCTACACCTGGTATTTTTGTTTACACTGGTTTTCTAAACTCAGTGGAGGGAGGTGTGGCCGGAGCGAGTGCCGTGGATCGACTTAGTCACCATGCGACTGAAGAAAAGAGAGGTTGAGACACTTTTCTACATGTTATAGCCTACTGTTTCATGTCTGACGAACGCAGACAGCATCATTGCTGCACTTGCCCCTTCCGCCATCGCACTGCGCCCCCTGCAGCAGGTAGATTGGTGTCTGGAGCTGATCACCATCCGCTCCAACATTCAGAGCCAACCACTCAGCTGGCAGACAACTGATCTGATCGTCTGAGATGATGCATCCACAGCAGACCTTGCACTTGGCCGACTCAGGCCACTGGCAGCTGCAGTCCGCCAGGCCGTTGCGCGTGCACACGCTGCGGCTACACACCCCACCGCGACACTTTCCCTCTCCTCCAGCGCAGGCTGTTTCATCGGTGGCTATCTGTGGCGCTGGACAAGACGGTGAGCTCCCGTCACAGACGGACGCCATCGTACAATCCGTGGCAGTTCGACAGACGAATGCGTCCGATGCTGGTCGTAATAACCCTGATTTACTGCAGCAACGGTTCCAGCGAGGACTGCATTGACATCCGTTTTCGGTGGCGTAGGTGCAACCGCTATGCGGTCTGACGGTACTCATCGAAGGATGACGGCAGCAAGGGTCGATGACGGCACACGAGTATTTGTTTCCACAGTCACACTGCTCTCCTTGGTCCAAGATTAGGTTTCCGCAGATGGGAAAAGGTTGCTGCATGAAGCATGTGTCCTTGCGAGCGACAATGATTTTCTGGATAAAATACGTGGAGCATGGAGAGAAGGTCCAATCGTTTTTGGCAAGGCGAGAGTCGTCGAGGTCGCGCGATGAAAACATTATGTAATTCCCTAGAGGTGACGCGATGGGATTGCACGCAATATTACAGAAGCTATTGTCGTGTTCCGATCCGAACGAATGACCTAACTCATGAGTGACGACGAGTGACAAAATAGCTCGCGGAATCACGCCACCGCCACTTAGCTGCGTTACCAATACCGTGTTCAACTTAATTGACCCCACTGCCTTACGAAATTTATTATAGATTGTGGTTGGTTTAGCGCATATTCCGCTATGAATGTCCCCTTTAATGGGGGTGTACGTAACACCGAGTGTTGTTCCAAGGTCGCGGAATGTAAACAAGACGGCGGCGCAGAATTCCTCGAAATTGTAGGTCGTGAAGGCCAGTAATGTTTCCGCGGCTCCTGTGTCCACCCTTCGCAGTGCGTATCCGGGAGCATTAGCATCCTCGAAGATGCTAATCGCCCCGATCGAGAAACCGATATTGTCTCCAACCGAATCGCCGTCGAAATCTGTCATGCGAAAGACAAAATCTGCTGCAGCAACGTGATGTATCATTTTTATGGCGGCTTGTGCTTTCTTTCGAATACAGATTGTCTCGAAAAACGTGTGGTCCGCAACGACCATCAAATTGCAAGACTGTGCCGGGTCTGCTAAGATGTGTCGACGGATGCGAGCTCGCTTTCGAAAGGATCCTTCCCTAAATAATTTCGCATATTTTCCAGATAGGTCATCGGGTTGTGAGTCGTTGGACGTGGCTGTGAATCGGATGTCTGAACGTCGGTAAACCACAACAAGATGCTTTCCAGTCCGGTTCAGTTGTGGATACTTCGAGATCGGCTCCACAAAGTAGCTTTCTGTCGGAGAGTGCAAGGCGAAATCTAGGTCGTCTCTGTACATTGTTCCGTAGATTCGCGAACATTCCGGACAGTCCGTTTCGATTCCGATGAGAACTGCCACTCCTAAATCCTCCACTGTCTGAGTGCGTGTACCCGATGAAGCAAAGCTGACGACTTTGGTAGTGGGAAGAATAATGGCGGAATCTATTTCCATTGCACGATGGAGATTCATGGAGAACGTCCGGTTGAAGGCGCGGAATTCGACCGAAATTCCAATATCTACTTTTTGGGTTGGAGAAATTGGTCGAACGATCAGCTGCACCGTTTCGAAGTAGGGAACCAGATCGCTTAGCCTCTGCAGAGGAGGAGAATCTGTGAGCGGATTTATGGTTTGGTTGAAGTGTCTTTTGGCGGAAGTACTCGCCTGTTTACCTTCTTCTATAGAAGTTCGGGGTTCGGGAACCATTGTCTGGGGTGCAGAATTCAGACATTGAGCAATGCAGAGGATAAGGACAGTCCACGCTTTAGCTGGCATCGCTTTCGTGCATAATATTATCCGATATCAGATTGCAGGACGTTTGTTCCGATTGAACGCCTGATAAAACGCTCTCGAGTCTCGATAAATTACTCCGTGTTCTTAATTCTGTATGGAATGTTTTTGTACCTAGTTTTCCTTATTTTATGTCAAATAGACGAAACGAAACCTTACCTACGTTTTACAAACAATAACGCGTTGCTAAGAATGATGCGTCAAGTCAATTGCCTAGATTACGCATTATTTACGTCATAAAGTAGCCCAACAGAGGGAGTAGCCTACAGGATATTACGAATCAAATCCAGGATAGACACGATTAAGATTTAGCTTACGGGACAAAATATTCCTTACTTTTGAGAAACATAGTTCCCATTATCCTATGCAGTGTTTTCGCATAGGACTACCATATCCTTGATGGTGCATATTATGAAATTTTCATAAATTATATTCTATATATTATAATATATAATTATATATATATATATTCTATAATATTATAATATATATATATATATAATTACATGCGGTATATAAACTGTGAGTCAAAAAAGTAAGCCAAATTGTTTTTCATATATCTCTAATGCCTGATAACATATCACGCTAAAAAATTTCCAAATATTTAGAGAATTGGACCAAGAATATGATTCCAAAACTTCATGAGATAAAGTTGAACGGATAAAAAGATATGAATCTTTAAACTTCATATGCCGAAATTGCCGTTTACACACAATTTTCTGTCAGATTCAGTAAAATGTAGGCTAAGTCAAACTTTTTCTCATATCTCTAATGCCTGATGATCAATCATTCTAAAATTTTCCAGATATGTAGATAATTGAACTAGCAATATGACCCCAACAGTATGATTTGATTATTTAATTAAATAAGATGTTCAAAATGTCATCCTTCAGCTTGCACGCAAGCCTTGAGGCGCAGGCGCCATTAGGCAACAGCATCGTCGATTATCCTCTGGTCCAGGCCATCCCACACTTCCAACAAGCGTTGCTTCAGATCGTTTATATCATGGATTGTTGTCTGGTAGACTCGGTCTTTCATTATGCACGCTCCACACTTTATATTCCGTAAAATTTTACTCCAGGATCACTGAAGACCAAAATTGGGAATTATCAGGCATCAAAACTGCAGCGAACACCATAACAGAATGATTTGCTGAAAACTGAAATTTCGGAGATGAAGTTCAAATATTCATATCTTTCTATCCGTTCAAATTTATTACATGATATTTTGGAATCCTATTCTAGGTTCAATTATCTAAATATCTGGAAAGTTTTAGTATGATTAATTAGCTGGCATTGGAGATATAATAAAAACAGTTTAGCTTACTTTTTTTATTGAATCAGACAAAAAAATTGCTTGTAAACGGCAATTTCGGCATATGAAGTTTACAGATTCATATCTTTTTATCCGTTTAATTTTATCCCATGAAATTTTGGAATCATGTTCTTCGTCCAATTCTCTAAATATTTGGAAAATTTTAGCGTGATATGTTATCAGGCATTAGAGATATATGAAAAACAATTTGGCTTACTTTTTTTGACTCACGGTGTATATTTATATAAGGATACACTTTCAGAAATTAAGAATCTGTGTCGGTGTGCCTCGAAATTTGTCAGTTGTAGCTTCTTTCGCGCGGACGGAACACCTAAGCGTGTAGATAGATGCTATGTACGAAAAGTAGAATGCCAGCGTATGCTATGACGTACTTCTTGTCTACAAACTAGGGTTCAAGCGTTCGGTCTGATTTCATATAAATGCACGGGCACAAACCGTCTCCCCCCAATCACCAACAGCATGCCTGATTTACCATATTATTCCACTTGAGGATAAAGGTTAAGGTAGAGGTAAAATTAGGGTTTAAGGTTTAAGTATTAAGGTCTGGGTTAGGGTTTATTCAGTCCTAGAAATTAAGGTTAGGGTTAGTGTTAGGGTTTGTTTAGTCCTAGAAATGTAGTAGGGTGCTAGCGTAGGCAACAACGTACTTCCGGACTCTGAACGATGGCTCCAGCGTGCAGATACTAAAGCCAATAGAGCACAAGTGTGTGCATTAGCGTCGCAAGTACATACTTGGGTTCCAGCGCACAATCATCGTATGTGACGTTGGATGACATCACTTCCAGTGGGCCAGACCCGGCTGTCGCATCACTACTCAGGCCACCAAACGTTGCGTTATTTTTTAAGACAATTAATCGTATCCGCAGGCCTACCTACATATTCATTTGTAAGAAGACAATCGTAACCTTATTAATTCACTTTCTTATTTTGAAGATAACCTTATCTGTAAGACTGTAACTAGGACTGTTACTGGCCTATCCTTCTGTCAGAAGACAATTTTGATCATACTAGATGTAGTCCTATTCTTCTTTTTAAAAACTATCGTAGCCATATCCACATTCTTCCGTTTGAAAGGAAGACGCGCTGACCAATAGGACTACCTTTTGTTCCTGCGTACAAGTCTTACAGTGCCACTTGTTCAGACATTTCTACACGTTTGTCATTTATGCCTAAACTTCTTAGACCTGCTACAAGTCACAGTGATAGCGACGTGCTTTGAGAAATCGGTTAAAATGTCTTTAAAATGTGTAACAACTACCAACTATGGCAAACATTCCTACTCACTGGTTTACTTAGCCTACTTTCAGACAACAGCGAAGTGCGGATGACAAAGGCCAAGCCTACTAGCAGACCTGATCGTTCTTCTTTTGAGTTGCTGCATTTGACCTATCTGGGAATTCTTTACCACGATCATGCGGCTATGGTCCAAGCTCTGCACTTCAGCGTGAGCCTCCATTGCCGTGTCCGCGCTGTAGTCGGGAGCATCCCTGAGGAGAAAGCTTCAAGGGGCACTGTAGCAAATGTGAGAAATATCAGTAAACAAATAAAATTGCTACAACTTTAAGACAATGTGCTGAAGCAGAGAAAAAGGAAAACTGAACTTCATGCATGATAAGGACAAGACAATAATTGTCACCAAAGAGTGGCACAGACAAGGATACAATAATTAAGACCAGTTGGAATATGCATTAGGGTGAAACAAGATATAGAAGAGCTGGATAAAGAGCAAAGAAGAGCCACACAAATTATATTGTGGGGTTACAAGGATTTGGAATATGAAGAAAGATTGGAAAGAGATAGAATGACAACAAAGGAGAATTGGATGAAACAGAGGGAGCCAATAAGATGACGGGTTTGCACAAGTCAACCACAATCTATTTCAGCAGCGGGATGCTACAATTTTTTTACTCAATCTTGTTTTTTAAACAAGAACACTGAATTTATTTTTAATCAAAGCTAATGCTGCGAGTGACATCACAAGCAGCAAGTCGACTTGCGAAACTAAACATACTCAACTATAACATTGCCCGGGAAACCTCACAACATGTCTAGGTTCCTACGGCCAGCATGCCACTCTCCTCATTGCAGTCATCTTGAAAAGATTTCTAAAACAAAACAATATCCCTATTTTTTAGTCAGTTGATCAGTCAGTAAATATTGGACGATCACGTCCTGCGGACCCGCTTCGTGCTTCCTGGTGTGCTCGTAGATGACGAGTCGCCAGCCGTTTGTTGAATGCTGTGTCGCGTTCTTTTACGATCGTTCTTCACGTTTTCTTCCGTTTTGATCAGTTCTGTCGGTTGCTGCTGCTTCTCGTTGCTTGCAGAGCTTTCATCGTTTGTTGGCGGTGCTGATACTTTGCTGGATTTTGATATGGCGCCTAAGTTTCAGAAACAACAGAGAGGGAACAATATTACAAGTGTTAGCAGATATTTGGAGCAGTCTTTGTTGGTATTTGTTGTATCAAAGTTTCCGAGTTCTATTTATGGATCGATGGTTGAAAGTAAACAAAATATTCTTAGCGCTGACTTAATGTGAACAAATTAAATAAATTTTAGTGAACAACTGAACATTGTATTTCACCAACTTTGTATACTGGTAAATAAGGAATGAATGTTATAGTTTGTATGACAGCTGTACATTATAAAAATATACGTATAATGTAGCTGCACATTTGTAGTATTTTGTACATGTATGTATTTCATTGACAAACAAGATCATATAAATTTTAAGTTATATCTTTTGAACGCTTAAAATATCACAAATAATATATGGTATTGGAAGTTTATGATGACTTCAGTTCACGTGTTTTCTGTGAATCCATATTAAAGAGTTGTAATGAACCGGAGAAGTCCAGTCAAAAGTATCTGCAAAAAAGTTTCAAAATGTGACTGCAAGAAACAAAATAATCACAGAGCTGAGAAAACCAATTTCACGTAGAGCTAATTAATTACCGGATGGTTTCACATCTGTTGTTTCTTTGCTGGCAACATTCGCTGTGCATTCCTTGGTCGATGGTTCGGCGTTGGAAGCCGTCTGCACTGACCTTGGAAAGTCTTGACTCATGAGGTCATCGAATGACCCTGGAGGAAGACCAAACTCCACCTCTTTGTTGGGAAAAGGTATTCGTTCGGAATCGTGCTTTCCCAAAAAAACAGACAAATAATACCAAAACATAAACGCTACTTGGTGTCTTTTGATGGTGGAGAGGCCGATTATAATTATCAGTGGTGGCCTTTTACAACGATTAGAAAAATGTTGGAGTCTATAGGGTGGTCTGCAGAGACTGGAAGGGAAATGTCACCCAAATACAAATGTGAGAAAAGTCTTACACCCAAGGCAATGTAAGCCCTTAATTTGGTACATTTATTAATTACAGTAAAGATTTTGTCTTTAACTAACATAAACATCAGTCCGACAGACATCATACCACATTAGGTCTATTACAATCCCGCTACTGGACCTAGAAGTGCCAAAGTATCCAACCTCACCCAGCATCACAGTTAGCCCTACATGAAAATCAATGCTACCTAAAATAGGTTTCAGTGCTCTGATGAAATGAGGACAGATCTGCAAACGAAGTTGAGAGAGTTGTAATGTATTTTAGATAAACAAGGATGAGAGGGAGGAAGATGTGAGGTTATTTTCTGTATTCCATTCTAAGTAATTTTCAATAATTTCAAAAGTTATATACATAACCCTTAATACATTACAGAATATATATATAATTTTTTATATAAAATTACATAATATGCATACTAAAGATTAGATGACCAAGGTCCATGCTCACAATTCCAAAGCAAGACAACACGAAGCCGCAAATAATCCTTTCCCGATATGCTCAGAAATTACTTCAAAACTCAACCAATGATTCACAATGTCAGACAAAAGTTACAATAATAACGATAATAATAATAAATAACATTTCCAACCCTAAATGTTCCCATCTCCTTGGAATCATACCTTAATACACGTGGTTAAAAGTAATAATAAATATTTTATTTCTATGTAACAACTCACTAAAGCCTGCAGGTCGTAGAGCTCCGTGAGATGTTTCCAGATTTCACTGGACGGTATTTTTTTGCTCACAGAGCTGTTCAGTTTGTCATGAATGAAGACCATCTGAAAGTGACGGTTGACACCTAAAAGAAGAACACAAATTTCACTTGACACCAAAACTGATCACCACCTTTTCAGAACTTATCGCTGATGCATATGCTGATCTACATGATGCAAGCCTTTATTCTTTATAAATAACTGCTGCAATCTATTTTCAATAATAATAATAATAGGCCCTGATGACATTAGTCCACCAGTTGCCAAATTGTCTATAACAGCCATTGCAGCCCCACTCTGTAGCATAATTAATTCTTCATTTAATACAGGTGAAGTTCCAACTTTATTAAAAATGGCTAAGATTATACCTATCTACAAAGCGGGAGAGAGGGATATGTTAAATAACTACCGACCTATATCTGTCTTATCTTTCTTCTCAAAAATTCTTGAAAAGCTAATGTCTAATAGAGTTATTGAATATCTGAATAAATATAGCCTATTATCATCTACACAGTATGGATTCCAGAGGGGTCTTTCTACATACATGGCTCTATTGGACATGCAATCCAATATTGTTGATGCGATGGATAGCAATAAATTTTCGCTAGGTATTTTTTTTGACCTTTCTAAAGCTTTCGATACGGTTAATCATAAAATACTAGTAGAAAAACTTGAATATTATGGACTTAGAGGAACTACTAAAAACTGGTTTATTGACTATCTCAGTGACAGAACCCAGTATGTGTACTTTAAAGGTGTACGGTCTCGATCTCTGTGCATTTCCTGCGGTGTGCCACAGGGATCGATACTGGGTCCGCTTTTATTTTTGCTATATATAAATGATCTATCAATGACTTCCTCAGTTTTAAAATTCATCTTATTCGCTGATGATACGAATGTCTTTCTTTCCCACTCTTCCATAGATCACCTTTTTAAAATAGCTAATGAGGAACTAACAGTAATTGCTGAATGGTTTAAAATAAACAGACTTTCATTGAACCTTGAAAAAACAAATTTTATATTGTTTCACTCTATAAAGAAAATTACGTACGGTGACAACAGACTCTTAATGAATAATGCCCCCATTGCCCAAACAACCTCCTCTAAGTTCCTTGGAGTTATAGTTGATCAACATCTTACTTGGAAGGAACACATAATGGCGATTTCCAAAAAGATTGCAAAAAATATTGGGGTTTTACTTAGGATTAAGCACTGCCTTCCAAAGTCCATTCTAATCAACCTATATTATTCACTCATCTTTCCATATCTCTCATATTGTAATATTTCTTGGTGCTCGAATTATCCCTCACGTCTTGATCATCTGATCACATTACAAAAACGAGCAATAAGAATAATCTGTGGTTCTCATTGGAGAGCTCACACTGCTCCCCTGTTCAAAAATAATAATTTGTTAACTTTACCTAAGATAAATAAATTCCAGATTTGTTTATTCATGTTTCGTTTTCATTTACACTTATTGCCTATGTCTTTTAAACATTATTTTACTAAGGGCTCCGATATTCATGGTCATTTCACCAGGCACTCGCACTCATATAGAAGTGAATTTGCTCACTTAAGAATCAAGCAGTTCTCAATTAAATATTTGGGTCCTTTGCTATGGAATGGATTGCCTGGTGACCTTACTAGTTTACTGTCTTTTGGTCTGTTTAAAAACACACTTAAACGATTTCTCCTGCTCAATTGATGTATTTGTATATTTGCCATGTTTGTCTAATTTAGAGCTATTACTATCACCTGTTTATTCGCCTTGTTGTAATTATTACAACATAATTATAATTATTACCATCATATGATGTTTCTGTTATAACCATAAGGTATTCTGATGAGTCCATCTGATATGATGGGGTTAACTGTGTTATTTGTGATTAATTAACCATGGCTATATTGTAGCATAACCAATGATGATAGAATTAATAATGCCCCACTTGGAATAGTTACGATGCTGGGTTTTTTTCCGACTGGTAATAGGTCTGCTCAGTAATTTTCAATTATATAGTTACCAAGATGCTTATTGTGTTTTTCCTCTGGTTCCTTTGCCTCGATATGATTACTACTATCTTACATGTGCTTAATGATTCAGGTTGCCATTACTGACTTATGTTTGCTGCTTATTTGTTTTTGGTTTTGCTTTGGGTTTTTTATTTTATTTTTTATGTTGTTGTTTTGTGGCTTGTTGCCAAAGGCTTTTTTGATCGTGTGATCTTATGCCACATTGATTTCTTTTCTGGTATTTTCTTTAAAAAAAATTTCCATTTTCTGTTTATAACTCTAACCTCACCATCTTGACTTACATTTTACGTTCAGGGGTTATCCAGGTTAGCGGGACCTGTCCCTTTCTGGATGACCCTTTCTGAGTGTTCACCGTTCTTACAATCAAGGTGTCCTGCGAACATTAATTTTATTCCTGTGTAGCCTAGTATTTTTCTTTGCAGTATACCTTGGTTTTGTTTGTTTGTCTCTTGTTCATTCTCAGAATAAACTGATTTGATTTGATTTGATTTGATTTGATTTATTTCTTGCAAATTTAATGCAATTCTGAACACGGTTACTAAAGAATCTTGCATTCCAAAGTTTTAGGAAACCTTAAATGCATTTTTTCTCAGAATTGTAATTCGAACGGTTGAACCATATTTTGGTAGATGTTACTGGTAGCACGTAAACAGTATGGTCACCACAGAGAGAGGCAGAATAGAGCAGTTTGATCGATAGCCCAATGTTTCCACGAGCCAACTGACCTACAGCAATCTAGAACCCAAAGTTTTCGCGAAATAAGTAAATCACTCAATGATCAGAACATTAATAATTACTCTATTGATGTTCGAATAATCCGCACTTACAATGTACAGTTATGCAATTGAAACAATTGACAAGAAAGCAAATTACAGACGACGTAAATCTTAACTACTAACAGAACAGACAGCCTGCAATACACGGCAGTATTAGCAGCCTACAAAGCACGTCCGCCCTACAGTGCGCGATCTCAGTAGACTACCTCTTGCTGAGGGACTTTTAGGGGCAACCCTGTCACGCGACACCGGGGCACTCACTGTCCATAGGCAGATTATATTATATAATCCAGTGCCTCTCCATAGGCGGAAGAATCAGTGCAGTCACACGGTGAGCTTCCAATTTGCGCTTGAATTTATAAATAGTGGGTAGGTGTTTAAGGTCAATTGATTTTGCTGTATTCTTGAGCGTATTTAAGCTTATTAATATTTATAAAATATACCTTTCATGGTCTTTTTTGACCATTGACTATTAAGCGGAATAATTGGGGCATCGATCGCCGTAGGTCAGACCGCTCTATTCTGCCTCTATCTGTGGCGGTCACACTGTTTACGTGCTACCGAGTCGTCAGTAACATCTACTCATATTTTTACTAAATAACTTTGGATAGGAACATGGTAGAACAATATGACTTGTCATTTTAAAGAAGAGACCTCGGTAAACACGCACACTGAGTCCCCGTACTCCAAACAATATGGCCACCGTAGATGCGTGCATAACAGAGCGGCCCGACATACGGCCTAATATTTCCGCGAAAATTAAAGGACGCTTCAATTTCAGCAGAATGACTGCACTAACCCTAAAACTAAACCTAACCGACCCTCACGGCGCCTAACCTTAGCCCTAACCAACCCTCACGCTTTGCATGTTGAGATACATGTTGCGATGTCGTCGATCGGTCGCGTTCTAATTTTACGGCATTCGTTGGCAGCCATATTGTTTGGAGTACGGGGACTCAGTGTGCGTGTTTCATGTTGGGGTTTAACGACTCTTTTTCATATCGAAGATGATCAGCGTCGGAGGCAGAGAACAACCTCGTACTCCACGTTTATATTGCGACCGAGTCACCCGCAGTAAAGATCCGAGAAATTAATCTCTGATAAACCGACCGACCGGGAATCGAACCCGTGCCGCCGGCGGGGCGAGCGGGCTACAAACCCACTCGACCACCGAGTATCTGTGTGCGTGTTTACCGAGACCTCATATTTTAAACCATGTAAGACACTCAAAAGCCTGGTTTTGGTTAGATGGGTCACAATTATTGAGGATTCGCTACGAACTCATTGCAAGATTCATCTTACAGTACAGGCCTGTGCGCACAACTTTCTGTCACAAGTTTTATCCAAACTCGCCATTCATCGTAAAAAGCCACAAGCGAACCAGTTTATAACTCACCAACTGGTTTGTGATCATGCATGGCGTGAAATAAACTGACTTCTAGGTCAACATTCCAGTTTATTACATTGTTATTAATTATTTGGGCCTCGTCGTCCGCCATTTTTTCGAAAACGAAACTATATTTTCGAAGGGTCTCATATATGAATGACGTAATTGAAAAGTCTTAACAGCGCCACCAAGTGGCTGCTGAAAGCGATATTATTCATGGCAATAATCGTAAGATTCGTAAGCTCCAAATTTCTAAAGAGCCACTCGAAAGCCAAGCGCGGGGCACCCCGCACCGGCTTATTCACGAGCTCTGCTTTGAGTCAAGACTCAAAAGGGCTGCCCATAAGAGTAGCCTAGTTCATAGCCTATCTGTGCGAGCTTTGCCTCCCCCCTTCCCCCTTTCCACTTGCATAGGCTTCCACGCACTGCACTCCTCTATCCATGCATGGTGACATAATGGTTCCTTTCACTCGCTCTGCAACATTTAATACAGAGGCGTTCGTTCTCTTTGATTGGTCCAACAACCTGGAATGGGCTTCACTTGACTATGCGACACCTCCCAAGCTGCTCTCAATTTCACAAACTGCTGATTCTCGATTGATCTCGGCCGGGAGCGCCTCTGAGTAGTTCCTATAGATATCTTAAGGGGCGCTATATAAATTCTGACTGATTGATTGATTGGTTGGTTGATTGGTTGGTTGGTTGATATTTGATTGATTGATTGATTGAATGATTGATTGGTTGATTGATTGATTGATTGATTGATTGATTGATTGATTGATTGATTGATTGGTGGTCCGGGTCGAGTTACCGTAGCATCAGAGGGTGGAACAGCTAGGCTACTAAAGCGGGTGTCGTCTGCATGAACCGGGAATTGGAGGGTGGAGGGTCAGATGAGACAGGGTAAGAGTTCTTGAAAAGTCTTAATTGATGGATAGAGGAGCCCGAGGAAGGTGATGGTGCGTGATTAATGATGATGGCGGAGGAACTGAAAAGGATTGAAACTCGGTCAGCAGGCAGAATATCATTCCAAAAGCGTGGTGCTGAGTTGAATATTGCTCGGTTGACAGAGGCGGATCCATGGGAGGCAATACGGCCATGGCCCCACATTTAAAACTGCCATGGGACGTGGCCCCCATTTGCTTTGAGATTAGCAATATGAATAGGGGTGTCATGGCATATTGCCCCCCCCCCCCCCCCATTAAGAAAATTGCATGGGATGTGGCCCCATTCGGTTTTCGGTTGGAGGACTAAAAAAGATCATCAACTTTTTTGGCGGATGAAAAGGTACTTTTCCCTCAGTCAGAGATCAATGACTAAAAACGGTCATCAACTTTTTTGGCGGATGAAAAGGTACTTTTCCCTCAGTCAGAGATCAATGACTAAAAAAAGGTCATCAACTTTTTTGGCGGATGAAAAGGTACTTTTCCCTCAGTCAGAGATCAATGACTAAAAAAGGTCATCAACTTTTTTGGC
>OX243816.1:17756614-17794114 GCA_945859605.1 Lumbricus rubellus | reverse complement strand
CTGAATTTTTAAGGACTTAAAATTAAAGTGCCTCTAGCAGTGAAATCTAGTAAAAGACGCTCCCAGTGCAAGGAACCCTTCGAAAAGGAAAAGTCAAAAGACAACGGGCAGAAACACTGTAGTGCCCCAGATAAAATCTGAGTACGAGTTATAGCAGGAAGGCCATTCCACAGCAAAGAGCCAACAGAGGCATAGGCACGATGCTGATCTGTGGCAGTCCGAGGCCGTGGTGCTAGATCTGAAGGTCATGACGGTCTAAAAAGCGGAAAGACGTCCAATAGTACAGTAGCTTAGATGAGCCGCCTAATAAAATTACTGAGGTAGTGAGGAATTTGTCCCAACAACATCTGATAGGTGAGAATTTTATATCGAGCAGTTAAGAGAAGCCAATGAAGGTGCTAAAATATAGGCTACAGTCGAAATGTGAGCAAAATGAGGTATGAGGGCAATAAAACGAACAGCTGCATTAAGTACCGATGGGGGCGGGCCAGGTGAAGTATTGGCAGGTCGATGAGCAATGACTTACAGACTTTACAGGCTGTAAAACCACCACTTGCTCTTATATCTTGGTGGATGCAAACACATTTTCAGGGCTTTTTTAACGTGCAGTTGTACACAAAATGTGCAGTTCTAAGTGGATTTGTGCAGTTGTAAAAGCATTTTTGTACAGTTAAATTAGCAAAAAACTCGTAATTTTCCTCCGATTGGAAGTAATTTACCAAGGAGGAAAGAATGGGTTGTGCAGTTCTAAAAATTCCTTTAAAGCAGCCCTGCACATTTTGACTGCATTAGCCATTCTCTTCCGCTCTCGTATTGGTTTTTTATTCGATATTTTATCGGTGCATGAGTCATGCAGAATTCTCTTCTCCTTGAGTCCTCGGTCACCTATAGCTAAGACGCGCGCCACCATCCTTTTTTGTTTACCGCTCTTATCGGCCATGGTTGGTCTTCTCAGATCCTCCGTACAGCAGGATACCCAGCACTATGGCATTATAATGATGAATCTTAGTCTTTGAACGGTATCCTTTGTTCTGCAATATTCTTTGAAGTTTCCCAAACGCAGCATTTGCCTTAACTGTTCGTAAATTTACCTCCTTATCGCAACCGCTGTTATCAAGTTACAGAGGCAGAGTATAAAAGTATCCACGGAATGAAACCGCTTCGTCCTCGATCGCATTGGCACCACTACAGCAGGGTAAGCCAAGTCAAATGCCCTGGTAAAAACAACCTTTGCCCTCGTCGCTACCCGGCCAGATTGTTTGCCCTGCGCAGAATTATACATGTTGGGAATAAATAGCCCTCTGCATGTGTTGGTTACGTGTGTGACACTGTGACTGCCTAGCTTGGCTATTCTTTCTTCAAAAGAAATGAAGCGTCAGACTCTGGCGTCGCTGCAGCGGTTCGAGCGTGACAATCCTGTTTTTCCACCAGCGGAATCTTTTGTTTTGTCGGTTAAAAAGTGATTCAACCTTTGCCTCGTCTTCCTGTCTTCTGTGCGCTAAATCTTCCATGCCATGGACACTATAAATTATATCCAGCATGCAGGACAATAGCGTCCGCGAAATCGCAATAAATTAACCTGTCGCCACTCACCCAATTCAGTCGAGCATCACCCTCGCCTCAACCCCAATGCCTCTATCGTCATCACCAAATTGAGATATTGAGTTGCCACCAAAATAATTCCTGTATATATTTGTAAATAAGACTGCTGATGCATCAGGTTTAAAATAATTTATTATTTGGTACATCAACATGTGATAAATCTCGCCACTCTAATACCATTATAGGTCTGTGCTTAAGCTTATGTTATGAGACATGGACTAGACCTAAGCTTATATATCTAAAAATTAATGACGATATTTCACAAACGACGCAGTGCAAATGTGTGGCATCCTTCACTTCAGTAGACGATGCTTCACGCTCCTTAGTTCGCTAAATTTACCACGCCATGCACTTGTTACAATAATTGGCAATCATGCAGTAGCATGTTATTATCCTTAGACCTATGCAGACTAAATGATGCTCAAACCTCAAGGCTGTTATTTAGTTTGACAGAACTTAAAGACTACTCCAATTCATTCGTGTACCTGTTTTCCGCCGTCTTTAACGATACTTATAGTCTAAGATAATGACGGATAGGTTCCACAATATAACGTACGGGTGAAATAGTGGTACGGTAGGCCAACATACATGTAGGCCTACTATGCAAGTATGCATGCTGTTGGGCACACCGCTACAGCTGAAACGGTTGCTGAACGATTTCAATTATGATTAAACTATAGGCTACGAGATCAATCAATCTGCATGTCGTACTCATAATTCATTGATTTGCATCCCTATACAATAATATTAATCGAAATCACTTATACCCTAATCGATCGTTACTATACGTTTTGGAGATTAATCGTTTAAAATTTTTTAATCAGTATCAGCCCTGATTTAGGCCTATATATAATATATGTATGTATATATATATATCATTATATATATATATATAATTATTTATATGGGCCTATTAGACTGATCCAAAATGGCATGTAAAAATTGTTCTTTTGAATTATTGAGGCATGTTGATCCATTAGATCCAACAGAAACACCAGGTTTAACTAGGGTTCGAAACTTAAAGGTTCTTGGTGTGATGTTGTCTGATGATCTTAGTTTTGACATGCACATTGATAAGATATGTTGCAGGGCCAGGCAGTCTCTTTATGCCTTACGTGTGCTCGCTGCTCATGGTCTATAGCTGGCCTTAAGCTCCATGATGTGGTACGGGCTACTACGCTGTCTCGTCTGCTTTATGCAGCTCCTGCATGGTGGGGGTATGCTAGGCAGCATGAAAGGGGCAGGCTCCAAGCCATAATGAATAGACTTATTCGCCAGCATTATATTTCGGGTGATACTCCAACATTTGAAGAACTCTGTCGCCATGCTGATAACAGTTTGTTTTCGGCGGTTCTGACAAGACCAGGCCATGTCCTCCACGAGTTGCTTCCACCAGCGAAACAAACGGGTTATAACCTGCGCCCCAGACACCATGATCGGGTACTTCCACGAGCAGACAATCAAATGAGGAAGACATTTATAACTAGAATGTTATTTACATATTAATTAATTAGTTTGTTTAGTTTTAATAATTTTTATGTTTTTATGTTAAATTTGTATGTGATACTTGTTCACCAGAGTGCTGTTTGGCAGCTGGTTAAGAAATAAAGAATATACTTACTTACTTACTTAGTTCATTTTGATCTAAAAAAATATCTGTGAAATTTTATGCGAAAAACGTAATATTTTAGGGTCACTCACGAGTTATATATAAAGCTTATAGGCCTATAGGCCTAGCCTAATTATCTCTGTTGCGGGCGTGTGTGCACTGTGTAGTAACTAGTAAGCCACTTTGGCAGTGTATTGTGCGCTTTATAATAGGCTATAGGCTACAATGCCCTATATGGCTGCACAAGCACTTACAGAGGAATATTCGTCGCATAAAAGATTTTGCTGAAGAAGCTAAATAATGTATATGATCTTGACAGAGGAAGTTGCTTGGAGTTAAGCATCAAAGGTGCTTGGAGTTAAGCAACTAAGGTGCTTGGAGTTAAGCATCAAAGGTGATTGGAGTTAAGCATCAAAGGCAACTGTTGATGAAACTTAATTGATGTGTTGAACAAAGAACATTTTCGAAAACTGTTGCGTTTATTATTATGTGGTTTGCTAAGTATTGCATTCTACTAAATCCATATACCGTGTATAGTGATTTCCTTTCGTTAAAGGTACATGTACTCGTACATAGAGCTTAGACTTTAAAAATTACAAGAGAGATAATAACTATATAGGTGGGGCTAAACGGTCGATGAGGCGACAAGGCCTAAAGAATGTGCACGTGCAACGGACAATTAAGAGGACAGGAGAAATTGAGGTCGACATTTAGAGTTGACAATGATGATGGTATAATGTTTTTTGAGACGCAGACAAGGAGACAAAGAGTGAGACAGACAGGCAGAGAGGGTAGACAGGGAGAGGGAGAAAGGCAGACAAAGACGTCTTTTGAATGTGCCGTGCATATAGATGACCGGGTCAGGGAGAGAGTGGGGTCAACAAAAGCGGCATTAAATAGCTGCAGCACGAGGCAGCATAGCCTCGCAAAGAGACCCGCGGCGGCTGGGGCGGCGGTGGCGGAGGCGGCGCGGGTCTCTCGCTTCGTCAGCGCCGGAAAATTAAGACGTATTACCGTCTTTTCGTTGAACGTCGCGTGATGCAAGTACGAGAGAAGCTCATCACCGATTGGTCACTGCGTGTAGTCGAGTCCGTCTGTGTGTGTGTGTGTGTGTGTGTGTGTGTGTGTGTGTGCGTGCGTGTGTGTGTGTGTGTGTGTGTGTGTGTGTGTGTGTGTGTGTGTGTGTGTGTGTGTGTGTGTGTGTGTGTGTGTGTGTGTGTGTGTGTGTGTGTTGGTAAACGTTCTACTTCCGAGAGTTGGGCAACTTGTGGTTTTGTCTTTAAATTACGGTAGTGAAATAAACTTCAATATGTATTTATCATTAGGGAGGCAATACCACACACAAGACTGGCCACCGCAATTGCCAATAGGTTAGTAATGTACGGTAGGCCTACAGTAACTGCGGTCAATTTGTGAGGATTCAGAAAGTCACCGTGGCGACCGCAAGACAATAATTTAAAAGGAGTCCAGATATCGTGGGATCGCGAGGATGAAAATTTCAGTCGCGAGTGCTTTGAAAAGTAGTTCAACTATAGTGCTTTTCGCGACCACTTGGCAACCCTGCTCCAATGTCGTATTAGTGCGCGCGAAGATAGTCCTATGATACAAAACGCGGACTAACACTACGATGACGATGACGACGACGACGAGGATGATGATTATGATGATGATGGTTATGATGATGAGGATCTGTAGGCGGCTCGCTATTTTTTTCATTAATCAGGCTGAATGGCGATCTTGCTTACAGCTTATATTATATAAGACGAGCAGCTTTCCTTGTCGCAGTGTTATCCAGAAAATTTTATAATAGTAAAAATTAATAATGATAAGAATACAATTGACGAAACCATCTGCGAGACTAGCCATTTTAGAACATCGCCCCTATTTTTGCAATCCCGACTTCCCGAGGGACCATAATAAGGCTAAGCTATGTCCCTCGGGGAAAAGTAATAATAAGACGATTTGTATAGCACCGTAGCTCAGTCGAGGTCGAAGGAAAGGACGCTGTACACGAGTTCAAAAGTTAATAGCAGTTATAATATTATGATTGTTTAAACAGTGATGTCTTGAGCTGCGATTTAAATAGGCCTACTTCATGAGATGTGTCTTCTACGCCTATAATAATAATAATAATAATAATAATAATAATAATAATAATAATAATAATAATAATAATAATAATAATTAATAATAATAATATGTGAATATGTGAACCCCACACTTGCGCCTGCGGAGCTCAAATTGACGCCAGAGGCAGCCACGGCCTGTCTTGCTCTCTCGGCTTCGGTCGAATAGCTCGACATAATACGATCAATGACATTGTATACCGCTCCCTTTCAAAGGCAGGAATACCGTCCATTAAAGAACCACCAGGTCTTCTTCGCACGGATGGTAGACGACCAGACGGCCTTACCATGATTCCATGGCGTGCGGGTCGTCATCTTGTGTGGGATGCGACAGTGGTTGACACACTTGCACCATCATATATCCAGGCCACGGCTTCGACGGCGGGCGCGGCAGCCGAGATTGCTACGGAAAGGAAAAACACTAAATACGTCTCTCTTGTAAACACTCACTTTTTCATTCCTTTAGCCTTTGAGACTTTAGGTCCCATTTGCAGTATTGGCCTCGACTTTTTGTCTGATTTAGGCCGCATCCTAACATTGTCGTCTGGTGATATGAGAGAGACCTGTTTTTTGCTGCAACGCCTCTCTATTACTGTCCAGCGCTTCAACTCGGTGGCCTTTAGAGGCACTTTAGCCAAGTCAGACCCAGAGGAGAGCTAATAACTTTTATCATCATTTAGAACAATGACTACCGCTTCTGTTGTTTATTGTTCTTTATGTGTCTGATGTTGTTTGTCGGAAATATTAAAAGGATAATAATAATAATAATAATAATAATAATAATAATAATAATAATAATAATAATAATAATAATAATAATAATAATAATAATAATTCATGACGAAATTCTTGTTGAATAGGCCTACCGCCTGAATAGATTTGATTATATAATTAACTAAATTCGGGAAGGAGAAGGAAGGAAACACGTAGGGAGGATGTCAAGAAAGGGAAGAAAAGAGGATGGACTGGTACAACGTGAAATATGATACTCCAGGACCCTAAGTTAGGGCCTAAATCAAAAGCCATGGTCATCACCTCATCTCGTTTTTGGAAGAATAAACTCTTCGATTTTCTTTCAACATCCTTCTGACTTCATTTCTTGTCACTTTAATTATGCAGACGACGACCATGTCTAAAGTACATTTCTCAACCCATTTTTTCTGTCATCGCTTTCATTTATCAATAATTCTGCAACAGACTAATCCCAGCGGTAGCAGCAGCGGATACCTCATAAGCACAATGTCACGTGATCGATCGGGTCGAGTACTGCAATCGACTTGGTCCGCCCGAGAACCAAACGACTCGATCGACTTGGCCGACTTGAACCGTATACTCTCTTAACCAAAACTGCTGGTGACTGTTGCATTTTTATATTCAAGTACCTATTTCATGGACCTGCAAATGGTCCGATGCGTCTGCTGAAATAACTGCAGGCATCAGTTCACGAATCTACAGGACACAGATTGTATTTTATTTATGGGCATTTTTTCCAATTGGGACGGCGACATTTTTGTTTCTGAAAAAGATAGCGTGACAATGGCAAATCTTGTGCGTCAGGTTCTGTTCCTGTTAATACCCATGATTGTAAAGTGGACCAAAATGTTGTTGCCTGCCACACGTCTGTGTGAGAACTTGAGAAGTCGACGCATTCAGTCCTATTCTAATCACACACTTTCGAAAGTATTGAGACAAGATTATTACCTAAAGTACCCTAATTGATCATTGCTATCTGCATTCTTGTGTACATGCCTGGTAACAAGCGTAGGCCTACATGCCCTACATAATCTATTATATAGGGCCAATCCAAAGTCAAAAGTAAAAAATATGGGCTACGTGCACATAGGCCTAATCCTATATCCAATATGAGTAAGGGTTCTAATGATGATAAACTATTTATAAACCGCACTTTGATTAACATGGCATGACTTTAAATCAGATAAAGCATTCTTGTTTAACATGATTTCCTTCTTGCATGCATAGGTTGTTCACCATAATAATTATATAGGCCTATAGGGATAATTCGATCGTGCAGACTTGGCCTCATGGACTAGGACGGTGGCCTCAACGCAGATGGCACATTGTGATACAAATATAGCCTACATTCTTAATGCATCTTTATCGCTCCGTTTTTCATCGTAGGGCCTAAAACTCCGAAAAAGTTTCAACAACTTCCAGAAATACGAAAGCGAAAAAGGTTTGATAAGGCTTATCTATATGCAGTGAACTTCGTATCAGGTTCCTCTGGAATAGCCGTGTGTTTACAAGAGATTCCGACATTAGGCCTATAGGCCTACATGTAATCACGTGAGATATTTGTTGTCACGGAGCCGAAATGATTATATAGAAGAATTCGTATTAAAGGCTCTCTTTAAAGAAACAGTAATTCATCAACATCATTATCATCACCATCACCATCATCATCGTCATCGTCATCGTCATCATCATCATCATCATCATCATCATCATCATCATCATCATCATCATCATCATCATCATCATCATCATCATCATCATCATCATCATCGTCATCATCATTTAGTGACGCCAGCCATTTTGACGGCGATAGGCACGAATTGGTCATCTTCATTGTCGTTAGTTATTTTTATCAGGTGCGACCCTTAGCCTACATGTATGTATGGTTAGTCCGAGTGTTGTTATGTTGACATTTTCGTTTTATCTATCCATCGTAGTCTTTGTCAATCTTTGCTTCATAATCCTTTGAAACAGTGAAACTTCCTCGAAGAACAGCGCTTGAAGTAAGTATAAGTAGCCTAAGTAAATTTGTGACGAAAGACATTTTTAGGGTAGAAGTTCGCTTTACCGTAATTTATTATTCTTAGCGTTGGTCGCAAACAGGTTGGTTTCACGAAAAGAATTTTCGTTAAGTAGGCCTAGAAGTTGGATTGCTGAAGTAGGGGCCTAGACCTAATTTGAATTTCTACCAAAGTAGAAGTGGGATCGGCGAAAGGTCTCTTGCTGAAGTTGGAGCTGAATAGATTAGATATAATTGTTATTGAAATAGAAGTTGGATTGGTAAAAGAAAGTTGTTGCTCAAAGAGAAGCTGTAGCCTATTGACCACATAAATTCTTGTTTAAATGGAAGCTGGATTGATTAAGAAGGACTCTTGCCAAAACACAGAAGTCTGAATGATGAAAAATAATTATACTGCGCCAAGCGAATAAAGGCGAATTATTTATTACACTAAAGCGAACGTTTATGCCTGCCCATTTTTTGTTGAGTTTCAATTTAATAAATTCCATGTTTTATTATAGTCGAGCCCTCTTTTCAGGACACGTATAATAATAATAATGGTCAGAGGGAGGGAAGCAGAAGAACACGTGTCCTGCAGATGAGGGGGTTAGACGAAGTGATTGGAGCAGCAGCACTATGAACTGTTGGCGATTGTCGGATGGTGGGCGCACACCGGTTGACATGTCCCCCGTCTAACACAAAGAGACCTCCTCTATTATCGCTCGCTTCCAATTCGCAGCTGATGAATGCGAACGTAAATTTCCGCCGACATTCTTCTTCCTCTGCTGCTCTGCTGCTGTTCTGCAGCTGTGGTCACAAACACTGTCGTCTCGTGCTGCTGCACAGATATTCGCACGTAGTCTACACTCATATGACCACAGACATACGCAGGGAATGGAAGACGGTATAGAGAGATGGGAATAAATATATATCAAAGCAGACATACTGCAGAGGAAAACCGATAAATAGAAAATAAGCTAATTCATTCGTTCACTAATTCACTGACTGACTTATTGACTGCCTGGCTAAATAACTGACTGACTGACTCACGGATTGAATTTCCGATTGACTGACTGGCTGTCTAACTGACACACTGACTGACTCACTGATTCAGTCTGACTCACTGACTGACTAGCTGACTGATTGACTGACTGATTGACTGACTTACTAACTGAATTATTAACTAACTGACTGGCTGATTGGCTTTCCGACTGAATGACTGACTGAATGACTGACTGACTGACTGACTGACTGGCAATCTGGCATGTTCCTTGAGTAGTCCTTGTCTGTAACAGACACGATCCATGTAGACTTATACAATATACAAGATAGTTAGGCCTAAATAAATATCATTGTGGTGGTGTCAATCTTTAAATTTCGTGTAACTCATGGCAAAAGGCGAGTTTAGTGACGACGTTCATGATATACGACGAAATTCTGTTCTTTGCCTTTTAATGTACTAACAGGGTTTGTTAACAGAGAAAGGCTGTGTAAGGATTCCTCTTAAGAAGTTCATCACCTCTTCCTGTCCATGATCCATCGAAATGGCGCAAAATCTAGCACCGCCAAGGCGTTGCATCACGAATACGGAAAAACTGATGCAATAGCCTACAAACGCTTGAATCCTATCACAGAAGGGTTTCCCCAGAATAGAACTCTCACCGAAGCAGGTCGTATGGTCTTAGATCTATAATTATTATGATCATAGGCGTAGGAGACATTCCAGCAGTGGGGTGGGGCAAAAATGAGACCTTGCCCGAATTTTTTTGTCATCGGGCCGAAATCTGAAGTAAAATATTCCCGTTACGTTTGCCCGAAAATTCTGACAACCCTTTTTTAGTCATCCGGTACTTTTGCCCGAATTTTTTTAATTTTAATTTTCCGGGTCTGCTTGCCCGAAAAATCAGACTTGCCTGAAATTGGGGGGGGGGCATTTGCCTCCTCTGGACCCCCGTCTCCCACGCATATACATATATATATATATATGATTATGATTATGTTTCGCATGAGAGCAGAACCTGAGGAATGATTTAGTGTATATATAGTTGCAGGCTGCGAATTGAACATTGTCCCTGCATGTGCTAAACTGGAATAGACCTAGGCCTACATGTATTTGTAGCACGTAGGCAAATCGTTAGTCACACGATTGCAGCCTCATAATGGTTCCGATTATGCACGGATCATCATAGCATCCGACTTCGCAATGAGGCATTCAACAAAACAAACTTCCTCTCGATGGCGCTTCTATAGCTAGACTCTGCTGCGCATGCGTGCTGAGATGTTGTCTACGTAGGTCTCCTTCTCGTCGGTCCGAATTAATTCTGTGGCAGACACGAGACGGGAAGTTCCATCTGCAGCCGTATAATGCCAAAACGCCACCTCCTACCGTATATGCGATTTCATGATGTGTGAACCCCGATCAACCCGGCATCGCTAAAAGCATGCTGCGTCACTCCAGGAAATCTGTGGGGAAGCAGAAGCAGACGACTGGAATAATGGCCAGTTATTGAAATCTCCTGCTTTGTCGAGCCGACATCTTTGCCTCACTTAATATGTCGTCGTCTATAGCTGGTATTGATGTCGGCGTGATGGGGTCATGAGGTTAGACGGGTCACCACAATGTGTAGCCTATGTAGCCTATGTATATATACGCATGCATGAATGCTACATAAAATATACACCGTGAGTCAAAAAAAACTAAGCCAAATTGTTTTTCATATATCTCTAATGCCTGATAACATATCACGCTAAAATTTTCCAACTATTTAGAGAAGTGGACCAAGAATATGATTCCAAAATTTCAAGCGATAAACTTGAACGGATCAAAAGATATGAATCTTTCAACTTCATATGGCGAAATTGCAGTTTACAAGCAATTTTCTGCCAGATTAAATAAAAAGTAAGCTCAACTGTTTTTTTTTTATATCTCCAATGCCTGATAATTAATCATACCACAATTTTTCAGTTATTTAGAGGACTGAACCAGGAATAGGATTCCAAAATATCATGTCATAAATTTGAACGGATAGAAAGATATGAATATTTAAACTTCATCTCCAGAAATGTCTGTTTTCAGCAAGTCTGCTATGGTGTTCGTTGCGGTTTTGATGCTTGATAGTTCCCAATTTTGGTCTTCAGGGATCCTGGAGTAAAATTAAAGGAGTATATTATCGCAATATTCTGCTGTCACAACATCTTCCACCTGTTATCAGAAATCTATAGCCCCAGCAGGCTGTTTTCTTTTTAAACAGAACAGCGCTAGCCCACAGAGCCAAGGAAACCATCGAAATGCTGACAAGACTTTCTGGCCAGACTTCATTTCTCCCACAGTATGGCCTCCGAACAGCCCATATTTGAATCCTGTCGACTATAAAGTGTGGAGCGAGATGCAAGACCGAGTCTACCAGACAACAATCCATGATATAAACGATCGGAAGCAACCAACGCTTGTTGGAAGTGTTGGAAGGCCTGGACCAGAGAATAATTGACGATGCTGTTGCGTAATGCATGGCGCTAGCGCTTCCAGGCTCGCGTGCAAGCATGAGGAGGACATTTTGAGCATCTTAATTAATTAAATAATCAAACCATACTGTTGGGGTCATGTTGTTAGTTCAATTCTCTACATTTCTGGAAAATTTTAGAATGATTAATCATCAGGCATTAGAGAAAATAAGGAAACATTTTATTGAATGTAACAGAAAAATGCTTGTAAACTGAAATTTCGTCATATGAAGTTTAAATATTAATATCTTTTTATCGGTTCAACTTTACCTCATGAAATTTTGGAATCATATTCTTGGTCCACTTCTCTAAATGTTTGGAAAATTTTAGCGTGATATGTTATCAGGCAATAGAGATATATGAAAAACAATTTGGCTTAGTTTTTTTTAACTCACGGTGTATATATGCATGTAATGCAATGTTCACAAACACGAACAAGAATACATAAAAGTTACAGGCCTACATGCATGCACACATGGGACGTATGTATACAGCCGTTGGGCGTGGTGGTGTAATGGGTATGTTCGTTGCTTTACAGCCGAAGGGTTGCAGGTTCGAATCCACCTCAAGTCGCTTCGTAAGGACCTTCGACAAGTCCTTCACTCGTAATTGCTCTTGCGCTTCGGCGTGAAACTCGGATTCAGTGTCCGCACTGTATTCGGGAGCGCTTCCGAGTAGAAATCTCGAAGAGGCGCTGTAGCATGTGCACATGGCCTACATACCTGCATACATGCACGCATGCATACATGGGCCCTGCATACATTTGGGCAGGCATATACATGCGTATAAATGCATCTACAAGTATCAATATGTGAAATCGGGATAATCTATATCCCCGGAAAATTGAGGGTATGTGTAAAATCATGGCATTTGTATTCATTCATTCCTTACGGATATTTATATAGATCCCCTTCAAGGCTGCTACACGGAAGCGTGCTGACATCCAACCCTGACGGAAAATGACATTAATATTTGATCTACACAGAAAATTCAGGGATAAGTTAATGGGGTCATGGTTATATAGGGGCTTCCGTATGCACACATGAACTCTAATTATAGCCTACACATTCACAGGGTAGCCTATACATGTATTTCCTAGGAATATACAATTATAGGCTACATGATCCCGAAAATGCATGTTCCCTGTAGCATAATAAGCATATATACATTCCCATGTAACGTATACTTTCCCTGTAAGGTACAATGTGCAGTGCGGTGGTGTATGGTATGTTCGGTGCTTGGAGCCGGATGGTTGCGGGTTCTAATTCACCTCAAGCCGTTCCTTAGCCTTAGTGACAATGAGCAAATCCTTCACCCACAATTGCCCATGCATTCGCTTCGGCAATTCAGAGCCTGCGCTGTACAGTAGTCGGGAGCGCCTCTGAGTAGAATTTCTTGAAGGGGTGCTGTAACCAAGTGCTCGTACATACATATATACAACATACATAAATAAATGCATACATACATACATACATACATACATACATACATACATACATACATACATACATACATACATACATACATACATACATACATACATACATACATACATACATACATACATACATACATACATACATACATACATACATACATACATACATACATACATACATACATACATACATACATACATACAACATACATAAATAATTACATACACACCTGCAATGCATGCATGTATGCATACACCCATATGATATAGAATGCGTAATGCGACACTGACTGCCTATACTGTTTGTCGTTTGCTCTTACATTGTCCAACCGTTGCTGTCTTTAAGAAGCGGGTGTCCACCGCATTCCTCGGTCTAACCATCAAACGTGAAGTCTTGGTATTTTGATATCTGAGATCCGTTGCTGCAAAGTACGACAGAATTCCCGGAATTGACTGCGTTATTAGCATATTGCTTGTCTGTTTTGCACCTGATGGTGTCTCTCGTGTCTGCTTATCTGCTGCATACAGTCAAACATAAAGGCAGATAGACAATTTTCAGATATTATCACTATACATGTGCGTGACAAGATCTCGCGATTTCTAACTCTATGGAGTTGCGCCAATCATAGTTGCAAAAAGCGGGTTTTTCGTTTTTTTTAAAATTCTTCTAGGGAAAAAATTGTTTGTTCATTTCTTAGTCTGTTTTTTGGGGTTGTTTCTTAAAAAAATGTACGTTGCCATATTTATTTATTTATTTACTGCCTGCTATTATTTTCCTCATTTTATTTTCGTTTGCTGTCCATTAAGCTGTTTCCGTAGAATTCCGCTAATTCAGGTCACCATATTTTGCCGTTATAGCCTACTTAATGCTTACTAATAAAGCTATGTTATTTGCTGCTGATTAAAATTAAATTGCATAAAAGGATTTTTATTTTAAAATGAAGTCCATCGTTTTCCGGTTTGTTTTACCGCTTCTTCCTTTTTTATTTAAAAAACCTACGTTTTATTGTTTTTTTATTCGTTTGATCGTTTTAAACATCTATGGCGCCAATAGTGTCATAATTTTTATAGGCAATTCCAGCAGGCTACAAAACCTGGGGGAAATGGGGGGGGGGAAGCGACGTCAAAAACTACCATGCAGTAGCCACAAGATATCGTAAACATTGCTATCACTGCATCAAGTCTTTCTCCATCTCCAAGTGTCTTTGCCTGTCTTTGTCTGTACCGCTCTGTTTCTTTGCTGTCTCTTTCTGTGTCCTTTTCCTTCTGTCTCTGTCTCAAAAGTGTTTTCCTTATAAGAACTATAGGCCTGTAAAAATTCTTTCGTCATCTGCTGTTCTGACAAGAAACGCAAAATGAGAAACGGATGCAGGCTGTATTTAAAGGTATTGTGTGTACATACTACCTTTATATGTGCACTATGTATACAGTGTATGTCCAGCGTGTCCATATTTTTGCAATTACATACAGCGTGTGTGTGTGTACAGTGTGTGTACAGTATTGCGTGTACACTGTACAGTGTGTGTAGGTATGTGTGCGTATATGTGTATACAATGTGTGTGTGTGTGTGTGTGTGTGTGTGCGTGTACTTGTGCGTACGCCGATGAGCTCTATTGAAGCTTGCAAAGTTATGTGTTTGTCCGGAGTTCTGAAATCGCATTGCGTCTTCAAAATTCACCAGCGTCCAACGATTGATCGTATACCGATGGTTCGCATGTCTTCCGGTCGCATAGACACTTCTCTGTCCACTTCTATCCTGAACAACTGAGTTGGCGTCATTTTTCAAGTCAACTCCGATAATTCCAGGAGGATAATCTGCGAGGGAGAATCGCACATAAGTCACTGCATGGATAACAATGCTCGCCTTCGTTATACTGCATGAGACCAATCTGTGTATAGCCCAGTGGTTCCAAACCCGTGGCCTGCGCAACAAAAGTGGCCCGCCAGGCCTCAAACAATTGCCCTTAACCTCTCCAAGAACTAACAAAAATGTATTTAAAAATTGCTAATTTGGACAGGATAGAATAGCCTACATTATACGTTTTCTACTACAAATTATTTTATTTGGACATTTATAAATAACATCAAACAATCTATTTTGATAGAACTTCAAAATTCTTATATGGTTTTAGTAAATCACCTGTTAGCCTATATAAAGCATAAAATAAACAACTACATTTCAAATAAAATTTGATGTTAACTTGTGGCCCCTCAATGCCCTCATGTCCTCCAACTGAGAAAGAGTGGCCCTAAAGTTAAAAAAAGGTTGGGAACCACTGGTGTAGCATATGCAAAACATGTATAATCTACGCCTATCATATCAAGGTTTCTTTTATAATTATCTAAATGCCATACGAATTATTATTTTCAATAAAAGATTAGTCTGTGACTCTGTTACATCACGTACATGCATTTATGAACATGTATAAGCCATCCATATGAAATTTCATTCACGTCGTTTTGCAATTACATATAGACCACTAAGCTCTCTGTTGTCTGTGCGTATGTCTGCGCCTGTCTATATGTCTGCCTGATTTTCTTACTATATATTGCCACGGCGCCAATTAATGACATGATATAACCTACGTCGGCTCAGTCCACTCACATCCACAGCGGAAGAATTGAAAGATGATCCCAAAAGCCTCCAATGGCCATGGACTGCATCAAAGCAGATGAAATGCATTCATTCTGCAGCAAGCCCCTTGCATTTTTAGAATTATTATTTTATTAGTATTTAATTTATCTTTGTGTTTTTAGAATTATTATTTTATTAGTATTTCATTTATCTTTGTGTTTTTAGAAATTTTTTTCATAAATTTCATTAGAATTTAATTTATCTTTGTATTTTTAGAATTATTATTTTATTAGTATTTCATTTATCTTTGTATTTTTATTATTATTATTAGTTTTTCATTTATCTTTGTATTTTTAGAATTATTATTTTATTAGTATTTAATTTATCTTTGTATTTTTAGAATTGTTATTCTATTAGTATTTCATTTATCTTTGTATTTTTAGAATTATTATTTTATTAGTATTTAATTTATCTTTGTATTTTTATAAATATTATTTTATTAGTATTTCATTTATCTTTGTATTTTTATAAATATTATTTTATTAGTATTTCATTTATCTTTGTATTTTTAGAATTATTATTTTATTAGCATTTCATTTATCTTTGTATTTTTAGAATTATTATTTTGTTAGTAGGCCTATTTCATTTATCTTTGTATTTTTAGAACTATTATTTTATTAGCATTTCATTTATCTTTGTATTTTTAGAATTATTATTTTATTATAGTATTTCATTTATCAATGCTCTCAATGTCAAATCGGTTGCTAAATTCTGTTTTAAAAATAATGTTTATGCGCATTATCAAGTCTTTGCTTTGGTGGATCCATCGTTTTGCAACGGTCTTCATCCTATAGGCTATTATATTGGAGTTTTGACGACATGCATGGCTGTGCTATAGTTAGGATTTTTGGTTTGGTACTGTTTGACTTTGAAGGATCCATTAACCATTATATAGGGTTATGAGATGCATGACTGTATGGTCGTGCCGATATCAAGCGTGAATAATCAGTATTTCTGCAGAAGTCGCCATGCACACAAATGGCCACTTACGAACTCGATACAATAATATTGCATACTCATAAATTGTCCATTCTCACAGGTATACATATTCATATATAGGCCTAATTATAATTATATTAGTCTACATCTGTGTATATTTACCTTTGCATAACTAAATAGCCTATAGGTTACAAGATCATGTAATTAACACTTAAAATATACAGTGTATATAATTATAATGACTTGTATTCAAATATGCCTCTGTGTTCTTCACTGGCTTCCTGTAGAGTCTATGTGTGACGTTCTTTACTGGCTTCCTGTTTCTCAGCGCATCTCCTACCGTGTTGATGCACTTGTTTGGCGGTGCTTTCTTTAATGCGCTCCATCATCATACTCGTCTGATCTTTGTCGACCTGTCTCTCTGACCTCGCAACTCTTCGGACTCTTTGCTCTTCGGCATTGGGAGGGAAGCTTTTGGTTCCGCGAGCTCGCACTTCTACCAGTCAGAGCCTTTTCGAATGTTGGTGCCGCCATCTGGAATGGCCTCCCTTGCATTAGCATGCATGCGATTGATGCATATAAAATTATAGGCTAAACTCCTCTGTCTTTTACGAATCGCTCAAATCTTACGGGTGTTTTTAGCTGTGGCTGCGCTAGTAGCGTCTCCGAATAGGTCTCTTGAGGTGGCGCTATATAAATTGTCGAAATGAATTCACTATTCAAAGCTTGTACAGTGTACAATGTGTACATGCATGTATATAACTATATATGCATGCAATTAAGTTACTCAAACTGCTATTGGCTTGCAGTATTGAACATTCTGCTCGAGCATTCATTCCTTTTCCAGCCAATCTATAATAGAACAATGTTGCAGTGTGTGTGTGTGTGTGTGTGTGTTTCATATGATAGGAGAATGTTATATAATTTTACATATCAGTAAGATAACCAAAATAATATGCATGCGAAAGCAAAAAAAGAATAAGTTTATTATTAAGATAACCAAAATAATATATTATACAAATGGCGTAGACATAAGGTCATCGTAATACAGATAGCATAACTGCAAGCCTATTTATAGGTTATATGTGATAAACTAAAGGTAAAATACATGTAAGCCTATCTAATTAAAATGGCACGATATGCCTGCAGAATTATACCATAAGCTATATAATAATATTCAATACGAGAATTTGCATAACTCCTTTTCAAGTGGACTACTCAGAGGTGCTCTCAACCCTGCAGCGAGACCAAATATAGGCCTAAAGCCATCTTAAAAGGATAGAGAGAAGAATGCAGTGTATATACGAATGTCTGGAGAGTGTTAATCCAAGGAGTCTAACAATATTTCTTGCGAAGCAGGAGTGCAGATAATTGAAGTCGACAACCGTGCCCGAATATGCGCAGGCCTAGACAGACAGACAGACAGACAGACAGACAGACAGACAGACAGACAGACAGACAGACAGACAGACAGACAGACAGGCAGACAGACAGACAGACAGACAGACAGACAGACACATACAGGCGTGCATGCATAGGGACGCACAACCACACATAGCCTACTCTACTCCGTTGTGAGAGCTGCTGCCGTAGTGGTGTCGCTTATATTTGGAGACAGAGCTGCAGGAGAAGCGTGAAAAATAGAAAGCATAATGGTGAAACCATTAAGCATCATCCGCATGCTGTGCAATGGCGATGCGTGGCGCAAATTTGCAAGGTGTGCAGCATAATATACGGTACACAGAAGAAGCATTGGAGCACAGGTGTTCACTGTTCACGCTACATTATTAGGCCTACATGTGTTGTAAGAACATAACTGTGTGGTCATTATTCCAAAAAGTCTACTCCAGCATAAATGCAACTATACATCGAGCGTGCACGGGTCAAAGAAATCAATTCACTTGTTGCGAGGTTACACGTTGTTCTAATAGTAGACCTACGGTAGTCAGCGATAGAGAATATTGATCTGAATTCAATCTTGATCTTAATCCAATCAACTAAGAGACGCAAATGAAGATGTTGAGCCATAAGTTAGGCCTATGGTGAAAACCAGGACGGCAGGCAATCAAAAGATTAGCAACCGCATGACGTAGCGATTGGAGCGGAGCCAGGCGAAGTTTTGGCAGACCAACGAGAAGTGATTTGTTTTATAACTTTACAGTCAATGCGGGAACAGAATGATGGCATGGGAGAGAAAACAAATCGGCGTTGGTCAGATCGTCGAATGGTCAGCGAACATCGCAAGTGATTAGAACTGAATCGGGAGTGATTAGAAATGAACAAAAAAGTAAAATCCAGTCAGTGAACACAGTCTTATTGGGGATTAAGGCTTTAATTAGGCTACATTACCAATAGCCATGCAGTTAACTGAGTTTTGTTGCCTAATCCCAAGAGTATCAACAACAAAACTGGGAATAAGTTATCATGTACACCAATGTCCAATAAAACTCATAAGGATTTCATATTGGTTTCTGGAATGTAGAGAGCATCTATTTAAACAAGTCTATAGAGTCTGGAGTAAATAAACATTCTTTTTACATAAGCTTAGGATATAGCCTAGATGTGAAATGTGAAGATATCGTTTTCTCTTTCTCACACTGTGCACCAGAGCTTTTTAACAGAAATTATTTTGTAAAGCTGCGCAATCAGCAATATTTAATCTAGTATAGGCCTACCTTTGCGCCCAAAAATTTCTGACGATCTTTTTTAGTCATTCGCCCAAAATTTTCCAATGAGGTGCCAACTTCCCTGCATGCTTTACAATCTGATGACCTTCTTAGTCTTCCACCCTGAACTTACCCAAAGCACATGTTACCTTTCAGCGTATTTGTAACTGCACTGTAATGCCTTCCTTCCATTCCGGTCCTTCACAGTAAATTACCCCAATCGGATCACAGTGACCTTTTTTTACTGTTTTTCACTGCATAAGATTGCTCTTATACAACTGCACAACTTAATTTACAACTGTACATTTTCTGTACAACTGCACGTTGCAAATCTAGGCACACACATCACGTGTTATATTCTAATACATGTATAGCCTAATCATATATAATCATATATAATTATATAATTATATACTTATATATAAGTATATATAAGTCTTTATGGGCTATAATACGCGATGCTTCTTGAGTATCTTCTGTATGTCATGTGCAGAACATTATATTTATTAGCCCAGTTATGTCTAATGGAACGCTTGTGAGGTTTGAATGCGATGCCAATTAGCACATAATTAGGCTCCAGCTGAGCTATAAAAAGACGCCCGAGGTGAGCCAATCTCGTGAGCAGTGAGCACATCTATATAGGTACGACATAAGTAAGCAGTGAGGATATAATAGCATATAGAAGGCAAGTGCTGTATAAAACTCGGTGGTCGATTGCACATTGGTATAGGTCTACATACCTTAGAGTCATAGCCTGATCGAACCCCAAAAGAAATCCATGACCACTCACCGAACTCCTCAAGTTTGAACAATAATTTTTTTTTGCTCGACATACTCTGTGGTATAAGTACATAAGAAAAGGGTAATAGTTGCTTTTAGCGTATAATTTTATTATGTCGTACGATGCTATTTTTGCAGAAAAACAACGAAAAATTACATAAGCTTATCTTATCGGTAATAGCAATACGTCACAAAAAGATGGCATTGGTTGCCGGTGTAAAGGTTTCAAATTACCCCCTCCTAAACATTACCTCCCGGTAACTTGAAACAAAATTTATTAAATAAAAGTTGAAAAATAGAAATAAAATATATAGGAAATGATTTTTCACTGAATATGTATATATATTTCAGAGGACATCTGTCGAACCCCTGGCACTGGCTCATCGAACAACAGAGGTTTGCAATCTATATTTGTTTGCTTGTTTGTATGTGCACTTGTTATAGCGCCCTGCAAGCTCCCTACTCAGAGGCGCTCCCGACTACAGCGCAGACACTGCATCGGAGTTTCACGCCGAAGCGCTGAGCAATTGCGAGTGAAGGATTTGCCCATGCCCCATGGTCTCTACGTTGCGACTTGGGGTGGATTTGAACCTGCAAACCCATCGGCTGCAAGGCGACGAACATACCCACTACGCCACCACCACCACCCCACGAGAAAGGAGGCACTCAGTTGATTGCGATCTGAAAGAGCATGCATGCAGTGTAAGCAGGCTTCGGTCGGGGCTCAGTTCGCAAGTGCATGAGTCAGTTTAAACCTGAACGACACCAACAAACTGAATTTACCAGTGAATTAAAGTAACGTTTATTATTATAAGGCAACAAACATGAGGTGAAATAATATGTGATGCAACTCAAGTTGATTCCATTTAGGGTAGCCTATAGGCTATGGCATGGTGAGCAGAGAAAGGTAAGTCAAGGTGCGATCGTACTACGGTAAGTACGTCGTTTTCGTCCATAGTGCACGTGTACAGTACCAGTACTACGTACGTCTACGCGTACTTCATTTTACCGTAGTTGGCGTGCGTCAACATCGATTTATTTACTCGTGTGCATCAGACAGATCTGTAATTAAAAATCGGACTCCGTGTCAAAAGAATAACTGCTACGATCAACGCTACTAGACTACGGTATATGTAGTTGTACCTGTACATTTGTATTTCCATTCATCAGCTGTGATAATCCACACCATCTATTTCTTTCAAAAGACGATCATTATAATGGATGTAGCCTACACCTTTAGCCTACTTGTCGACCAATGCTCAGATCGGAACTGGAGGAACTAAGTCTAAGTCTAAGCCTACACCAATCTTTGCATAAATACATTTTTTCAATCTGCAACAGTGCACTGCAAATATATTTTCAACGTATAGCAGAGATAGGTAAGTCAAGGTGCATAGGCATAGGCGTACGGGAGGTTTCAGAAGTGGGGGGGGCAAAGATTTAACTTCTGCCCGAAAAATTTATCCGGCCAAAAAGTTGGTCGTCCGCGACTATTTTTGCCCGAAAAACCAGATTTGCCCGAAACTTGACGACCTTTTTTTTTTTTTTTTTTTTTTAGTCGTCCGCGACTATTTTTGCCCGAAAAACCAGATTTTCCCGAAACTTGACGACCTTTTTTTTTTAAATTTTTTTAGTCGTCCGCGATTTTTTTGCCCGAAAAAACCACCAAACTTGCCCGAATTTGGGGGGGCAATTGCCCCCCTGCACCCCCGCCTCGTACGCCTATGTGCATAGGTCTACACCTACGTTATTTTTTGATGACGTAGGCTATACGTATGGTACGCGCGCAGGGGCGGATCCAGGGAGGGCAATCTGGCCATACCCCCCCCATTGAGAAACGCCCCCATTTGGTTTACAGAAGCTTACAATTTGGTATATTTTCAAGGAGTTGGACTTAACGACTGAAAAAAGGTCATCTACTTTTTTGGCGGACACGAAAGAAAATTTAGCCAGACCCAAGGCCAAGATTTTTTGGCCCGCCCCCGTCCAAAGTTTTTGTATCCGCCCTTGTACGCGCGTGAAATGTTTGAAGGTGCCTATTATTATGTAAGTAGGCCTAGGCCTAATATTTGGTTGGTGTTCAGTGACGTGAGATTAGGTGAGTCACAAATCAAGGGCTTCAAGGTATAGCCTATTATGGTATGGGGAAAAGACGATTATTAGAATGGATGTAGCCTACACCAATTTTTGCATAAATACATTTTGTTCATTCTGCAACAGTGCACTGCAAATACAGTTTCAACGTACACCTTCGTTATTTCTCGATAACGAATACGTACGTTAGCCTATACGCGTCTATAAAGTTTCGTAAAAGTTAGGTAAAAACAAGATAAGGTAAGAATGGTAGGTTAATGATAATGTGCAACACCTTAAGGTCGGGTAAAACTGACGCTAATAGTTAAGGTAAAAGGTAGGAAAGTTTCGGTTATAATTGGTCTTTTATTGAAGGTCTTCGCGAGCATACAGAAGAAGTTCTGACGCTGCAGCAGATGTAAATGGTCAAAGGATGCAGGTGGTTGAGTAGTTTGTCGTCTGCAAAGGAATCAATAGATGGCGCGTCTTCATATGTCGTCTGCTGAATAGGAGAAAACCATACGACGACAGTCGTCGTCATGAATTGAAGAAGCGCTTCTTTCCCTCTTTTGACGCTGGTGGCATCCATGTGACGGGCGTGGGTTTATAGGAACGAATGAAGAAAGGATGGATAGAGAGGAATTCTGAAGGACAAATGGATGAATCTTAGGGAGGGAGAGAGGAGGACAGAGAGAGAGAGAGAGACAAGGAGACAGAGAGACAGGGAGAGAGGGAGAGATGAAGAGAGAGAGGGAGGCCGAGGTGGGAGTGAGAAACAGACGGCGATTTAGTTAAATATAGCGGATGAATTCGCGGGGTTGAGTGGATGGATGGATGTATGGATGGAAGGGAAATCGTTTAGATCCATTTCCCCCTCATTCCCCCACTCTCTTCCACATTCTTCTATCATTTTTAAGCTCTTCTTTCTGCTTCTTCGGCTACTCTTCGTTGTTCTCAATTCTGCAGTCTCTTCTGCTGCGCATCGTATCGCTTTCCTTCTGCAGTCTTCCTCTTTCTCTTTTTCTTCCTCTTTCTCCGTCTCCTTAAAAATTTCTGTTGATAGATATTGAGGCAGACAGATGCACATAGCATATGTACATAAATACATGTACATGCATCCCCACACACATGCATACATACTTACTTACATGCATGCGTGCCTGTATGTACATGGATACGCCTACATACAAACAGATAAACATATTGAATACATGAATGGATGGATGGATCGACATGGAAGGGAAACATGGATAATACAGACAGATAAACATATTGAATACATTCACGACAAGTTGCGAAATCGCTGTTATTTCTTGTTTAGTCATAACTTATTCAATGGCTCTGTTCAGATATCCGTGATATATAATTATTTCTTCTGACAATATTATATACATGTTTATATAATTATGCATATAGGCTATTGTGTAGCCTACCTCAGCTTATGTCATGTATATATGTTACTAATATGTATGCATAATTGCATATGTATATAAATAAGTAAGTGTCGTTTAAATGTCGTATTCACAACTTTTTCTACATCCCTGGTAAGACGATATCAGTCATGATCAATAGCTCTGCGGCAATAATGTTGGCTTTGCAATGGATAAAAACACAATAGTATTCTATCAATTATTATGTATAAGCATTGCAAAAATTTCTCAATTGAAAAACGGACAAAGACAACGAGAGTGAAAGCTAAGAAATCCAAATGGATATATAGAGGAGGATCGAGAGACAGAGATAGAGAGATGAAGCGATATCCATGCGGACAGACAGGCAGCCAACAGCGAGACAGAAGCATACGTAGGCTATATAAAGAGTAGAAAGACAGAGGACAGTTGGATCCATCGGTGGTGAGGTCAACGGAGAGCCTTCGTCTATGAACCCTGCTACGGTCGATGGCTGTGAAGTCGTCTTTCCACTGAGACGCTTCAATTCACTTTAATGGGATCAGCTAGTGCCTGAAGAATGCGATAGATGGCGTTAGACGCAGAGGTCGTCCACCTACAGTGCAGCGTTGCTGTGCATGCCGCCGCGTCTCAAACCGACTCCATAATAACTATTATTATAAGGACTAAGGACTTGAACTCTCCAGCTGCTGTCTCATTAGTTATAATCCTCTAGCTGTATTTGTCACAGTTTCATAAATTATCACGAAACTTTCTTATTAACTATAAACATATGTTAAATGCATCCATAAATAATAAAGAATTGTTTCAAGAGAACTGATGGGAGACTGCGTGATCGCGTCTGTAGCGGTGTATAACCGATTCCATGCAATGACCAATTGACCATGCATGTTGTCTCGCTGAGTAGACCTAGACTCAGAGTCGCAGATTCGCTTAACTTAGGCAAACAAGTGAAACAAAAATATATATATCCTATTAAATAATTAATTAAATAGATGGAAGAATTAATTAGATAGGTTATTATTGTATTATAGTTGTTATTGTATGGAGTATGAGCTGCATGAAGTTTGTGCAAGGTTCGAGATGCGACAAAAAAATGGAACAGAAAATTTTTGTGGATGCGAAAATGTCTGTCCGTCACTATTGTTGTTATTATAGGAGCTGCGTCAATTCCAATGTCACGTCACACGTCCAGTTTCGCAGAATAATAATGCAAAGAAGAATTCAAATAACAATGCGTAGAAGAAGAATTTTATAAAGAGTTACATGTATGAGCTGAAGAAGAATGCAAGGAGGAAGAATTTGAGGAATAAAATGCGCGCAGATGAAAATTGCGCAAAAAAAGTAAAAGAGATAATTATGAGTAGAAGAATGTACAGAAGGAGAATGCAAAACAAGAATGTAACAGATAGGAATAAAAGAAGAAAGCAAAGAAGAATGCGAAACAGAGGAGAGGAAGAGGAGGAGAAGAAGAATGAAGAAAGGAGAGAATGCAAAAAGAAAGTGAGGATTAAGGAAAAGAAAATCAAAAGAAAAAGTTGAGAAACAGAAGAAATCTAATGGGGAAATAGAAGAGAGCATGTGAAGAACAAGAGTGCAAGAAAGAAGAACGCAAAAAAATTCAAAGAAGAAGAAGAAGAGGAGGAGGAGGAGGAGGAGGAAGAAGAAGAAGAAAGAAAAAAAAGAAGAAGAGGGGAAGGAAGATGAGGAGGAGGAGGAGGAGGAGGAGGAGGAGGAAGGCGAATAGAAGAATAAGTGAAGAAGCTGAGGAAGAATGCGAAAGGGCATCGAACAGAAAAATGTGAGATGAAGTTGAAGCGAGAAAAGAAATTAAGCTAAAAGCGAACAAGACAAAATAAAATAAAGAGGAATTAATTATCCTCAAAGATTTCTCTGATAAATCTAAATATCAGATCTAGTTACTTAAACTTCTTATAGGCCTAGTGTCGGCAATGAAGGCGAATATCCCGTCCCCTTGTTCCCGCTGCAGCCTTATCCTCCCACATCCCAATACCATTCTACGGTCAGCGTATCATCCGCATACCTGAGTTTCTTACTTTTGCTCTAGTCGACCAGAAATATCAAAGTATTTAAGTTCCGCCGTAGTTTGAGATTTGAACTCGTGACCTCACGGGCTGACAGTTCGTCCGCGTAGCCACAAGACCCTCTGCTGACCTTCATTCCCTTGTGGTCATCATCCTCCCACTCTATAGCCATTATACTACACTCTAGTCATCACTCCTTTGGTCATTATACCCTCTGGACTTCATCCACCCCTCTGGTCATAATTCCCCTGTGGTCATCATCCTCCCACTCTATAGTCATTATACACACTCTAGTCATCACCCCCTCTGGTCATTATATAATTTATACCCAATGAACTTCATCCACTCCTCTGGCGACCAATTCTCCACCTACCTCTACCTCCGATGTACAAAGCATTGAATTTGTTCTCCTGCTCCTCCTCGTTGTCGCCTCTGCCTCTGTCGTTACTGTCCCCACGTAGACCAACAACAACACGATGATGATGATGTTGCAGACGACGGTGAGCTGCAGCATCGTCGTCACTTCGACGGCCACCGCCGACAACGACGACGAAGACGAGAAGTAAAGCGACACCTATCGCCAGACGAGTGAAGAAGCCGACGACGACGACACCACTGTGGTTGTTGGTGGTGTTTCGGGTGGTCGTCGCGGTGTTGTTGGTGGTAGACTTTCTGGAAGCCATTGCTCTGCTCGACAATGACGACGACGTGTTTCGGTAACTGCGTTCGGAGGGAGCGGAGCCAACTGGAAAAAGGAAATATGGATCGCTCGCCGAAGGGTCTTTAAGAGAGAGAAGCGGAGGATCGTGGAGAGGATGAGGTGGAGATGGAAGGCGGCGGTGGCGGTCGTGGAGGGCGACGGAGGGATTTGTTGCTGCGTGCGGGCGTGGGCGCGCCGCGTGTACATGTGTGCGTGAGGGTTTTACTAGAAGGAGGAGGAGCAGGAAGGGGGATGGGTGGGGTTGGGGAGTGGGTGGGTGTTGGGTGGGTGTGGGTGGGTGGCGGCGATTGACATGTGGAGGCACTTCGACGGCGAAAGATGAGACCCACAGCAGCTGAAGAGGAAGACGACGACGACGATGACGATACATGGGTATGAACGATGGATGGATGGAGGGAAAAAATAAAGGAGGGACGGAAGGAGGAAGAACGCCGGAAAAAGGGATAAAATGAGGGAAAGTCGGAGGGTGGAAGGATTGAAGAGCGGAGCATGGAAGAGACAAAAAAGAGGAAGGAAGGAAGGACAGAGCGAGGTAGGGAAGTATTAAAGAGGAAATATGGAAGAATCAAAGAAAGGTGGAAGGGGAGAGCGAGGTAGGGTGAGAAGTGTGGAGAAGCAGCAGAGGATGGAGAAAATAGCGGGAAAATGGAAAGGATGGAAGGAGCGGAAGAAAATGAGAACGAGAGAGACATAGACAGAGACAGAGAGACAGTGCGAGAGAAAGAGAGAAACACAGCGAAAGACAGAGAGAGACAGACAGACAGATGGACGGAGATACGAAGACGAGGAAATACGAACGAAGAGGAAAGTATGGAAGAAGAGAAGGAAGAAGCAAGGATGCATGGAAAGTCGGTGATTGAAATGAATTGATTGAGGAAAGAAAGTGAAGTGATATACATGAGCTATAAGAATGAAGGTTTTGACGAACTAAAGACGCAATGAAGATGCGACAGGAGAGGGAGAAAAGGAGAGAGAGACAGAGACAGACAGACAGACAGAGACAGACACACCCAGAGAGAGAGACACTCACACACACAGACACAGAAAGAGAGAAGAGTGATGGAGAAGGTGAGTTTGAGGGAAGAGAGACAGAGAAAGAGAGAGGACACCAAATTGATGATGATGTTATGATGATCATGATGATGATGATGATGGCGACGACGACGACGACAACGACGATGACGGAGGGACAAAGAGAGGCTCGAAAGAGAGACGGACGGACGGAGATTACGATACATGTTTTGTCAAAGGAGATTCCGGAAAAGCAACGAGCGCAGGTTTATGAGTAACAGCATTTGTCTATATAGTATACATTATGTGTGTCTATGCCTACCTGTCTGCCTACCTGTCTGCCTACCTGTCTGTCTGTTTGTGTTGGTTGATCTGTCGCGTTTTTTCTATATGATATAATATGCGTATATCTAGGGCAGCCGTGGGAGGAGAGGAGAGTTTGTGCTTCGAATATTATAAAGTGAATGAATAGGTAGAATATGCGGAAGAGGTTGAATAGGTTGAGAATAGGAGGAGGAAGGGGATTGGTGGATGAAAAACGATGATGGATTGGATGCAGAGATTTGTGCAGACAACGGTTGCAGAGCCACACAGAGAGAGAGAGACAGACAGACAAACAGACAGACAGACAGACAGACAGACAGACCGAAAGAGAGAGAGAGAGAGAGAGGGAGAGAGAGAGAGATAAAGAGACAGCGAAACAGAGAGACAGAGAGAGACAGAGAGAGACAGACAGACATACAGAAAGAGAGGGAGAGAGGGAGAGAGAGAGATAAAGAGAGAGACAGACAGAAAGAGAGAGAGGGAGAGAGAGAGAAAGACAGAGAGACAGACAGACAGAAAGAGAGAGAGGGAGAGAGAGAGAAAGAAAGAGATACAGACAGACAGAGAGAGAGAAAGAGAGAGAGAAAGAGAGAGAGAGAGAGAGAGAGAGAGAGAGAGAAAGAGAGACAGACAGAAAGAGAGAGAGAGGGAGAGAGAGGGAGAAAGAGAGAGATAAAGAGAGAGACAGATAGAAAGAGAGGGAGAGAGAGAGAGAGAGAGAGAGAGAAAGACAGACAGACAGACAGACAGAGAGAAAGAGAGAGAGGGAGAGAGAGAGAGAGAGAGAGAGCGAGAGATAGAGGGAGGGAGGGAGATGGAAAGAAAATACAGACAGACAAACGGATGGATGGATGGTCGGATGGATGGATGGATTGATGGATGGTCGGATGGATGGATGGATATATTGATGGATGGACAGATAGACAGGTCTGACATGATTTCTTTTCAATCTTCAACCTTCAAACGCCTCAGTCCATTGTATAATTGCTGTTCTTGACCTATTCTACCTGCATGTGTTTTCGAGTCAAACGCAGCCTTTGGGCAAATTAGTCAACGAAGTCAGATACATTGAATAAATCTAGTCAAAGAAACAGGTAGGCTATACAGAAACGAAGATAAACAGATATAGAGAGCAGGAGAAACTGCGCTTAAGACATATATATATATATAATATATATATACCCTGACAACATTGTCATATTGAGCCCATATGTGCGTCATATTGGACGTCATATGGTAAAGATCTCTAAATTCATGTGGTTTGCACCCGACAGCCCATATCTTTTTTATATGACAAACCCATAAAGGCCTCATATACAATTCATATGCCATACATATTACAAAAGGATATCTAAACCATATGTCTGCTAGATAGATTATATATGATTTGCCCATCTATGCAATGTATGCATGCTAGATAGATTATATATGATTTACCCATCAATACAATGTATGCATGCTAGATAGATTATATATGATTTACCCATCTATGCAATGTATGCATGCTAGATAGATTATATATGATTTACCCATCTATGCAATGTATGCATGCTAGATAGATTATATATGATTTACCCATCTGTGCAATGTATGCATGCTAGATAGATTCTATATGATTTACCCATCTGTGCAATGTATGCATGCTAGATAGATTATATATGATTTACCCATCTATGCAATGTATGCATGCTAGATAGATTATATATGATTTACCCATCTATGCAATGTATGCATGCTAGATAGATTATATATGATTTACCCATCTGTGCAATGTATGCATGCTAGATAGATTCTATATGATTTACCCATCTATGCAATGTATGCATGCTAGATAGATTATATATGATTTACCCATCTGTGCAATGTATGCATGCTAGATAGATTCTATATGATTTACCCATCTGTGCAATGTATGCATGCTAGATAGATTATATATGATTGACCCATCTATGCAATGTATGCATGCTAGATAGATTATATATGATTTACCCATCTATGCAATGTATGCATGCTAGATAGATTATATATGATTTACCATCTATGCAATGTATGCATGCTAGATAGATTATATATGATTTACCATCTATGCAATGTATGCATGCTAGATAGATCGTAGATGATTTATCCATCTGCATTCCACCTGAAACAACTGTGCAACATTAGAACAAAGCAACTGCTACTATATGATAGATAAAACATTTTTATTTTCCACAAGAACAATTGTTATTACAAACATTTTTTACTACACACAATTCAATTAGATGCTGCTCCAGTTAGATATCCAGCTGTCTGACAGTCAACGAGAAATGAGAATTATCAGACGCTTCTTAAAATATAACATAAATTCAAGCAACAGATAAATAACGGTCGTCACTTCCATACCCATTAGTAGCAACATTGAATGCATAAAGCCCATGACTGTGCTGTATCAAGGCTCAACCAGAGAAAACATTATTGAAGATGGAAATAAGTAAGCAGAAACCATTGCCTGAAGGTGGATAGAGGCGTTCATTGCAAGGGTTTCAACAGGTTAGTTTGAATCTTAGTCTCATAAGGTTATTAAAGTTCAAGTTGAATGAAGATCACGCCCATGTTCAGACTGTTGAAGCAGAACCATGCAGGAACTGAAGAGAGGCACTCCTAGGTTTTTTTCTCGACTCCAGAGCACCATCAGCATAAAACTGTGATTTAAAACCAAAGTGATTCTGCCTCCATACCCATAATGCAACATGCTGCAAAGAGTAAGGTTATAACTTAACTGTGCAAACAACAGTTCTTTGGGTACTAATAACCCTCATTAATATCACATTTCAGACTCAGCTCACATAATTTTATAAACAATTAACACGGTCAATATCTATTACTTATTTCTACATTTCTATAGCGCCCCTTCTAGCTTTGTTTTATATAGTCATGTAGAAAGAAAGAAAATCATCACAACTTCATATTCATTCAGTCAGGAAATGGATAAAAGAAGCCTACTCAAAGGCTTAATTGTGATGTATGCATACAAAGTTGACTGAACACTATACGCAGCAAACAGTTACACCAAGTAAAAATCAATCAACTAAGTAAGTCAGACAATTCTAATTAATGTTCACCAATAAACATCATTTATACAACTCAATAGCATTTAATTGATAAAACACATGCTGATATACCAATGTAATTTTGATACATTTTTACACTTCTATAACAGAAATTTAAGGAAGAGTCATTAACAACAATCAAAAGGTCTGACAAACCCATCAGAAAAAGAATATATGCTCACTTTTGTAAGCAATGCTGTGCCCAATAATAGGAATTATTATGAGGCAGGTTCCTCCAAGTTACATCACTATACTAGCCATTGCCAAACATGCTGTCTATCAGGATGTTTGTTTTCTGCCATGAGATTTTGAAAATGATGAAGCACAATAAAGTTGGACTTCATTGACAGTGACTGGAAAAAAACCGTGTACACTAGTTGACACAAATGCAACAAGATACAAAATCTGCAGTCGAGTCAGGACGACTAAAAAAATTGTCGTGGATGAGTGTTTTAGGGTTAAGGCCTAGGTCTGTAGCAATTTATATATGAGTGTTCAATTAAGGACACCGTAAAGCATCCTTGGTATGAAATTTTTATCGCTCCTGGAGAGCAAGGTGACATCATAATCGCAGGGTCGCAGATTATAAAGTTGAACAAGTCTTCGAGGCAACATTGATTGTTCAGAACAAAGAACTCATTCATTAATACAATTATCAGAAGGCTAGCATCAAGCACAACGCACCAACTGACCCCCCCCCCGGCAAGTTAGGCGGAAAGTATCCGGCGTTACTTATTTTTAACACAAGTCTCTGGAGTCTTTCACGGTCCCATGCCATTGAGAGACCATCACTAGGCCAGAGATGCATCTATCACTGAAGACACAACTGTTGCCTTAGCAACCCGGCAGAGGACATCACCAGGAAGACTGTACGACGAAGTATTCCGAATGTGTGTACGGCTCTGCTGCAACAGATCAGGACGACCTCCTCCATGTGAATGATGGCTCGAACGTCACCACGGCTCCTGCAATGGCAAGAATATTAGAGCAAATCAACATTACATGCATCGTCTAATAAGAAGTTAATAATTGCTGTACAGATTGAACATGGAATAGCAAATGCAATTCTTCAGAGGAGGTGTAAGAATAATGTTATCAAAAGAAGAATATTAGATCAAAGTTAACGAAGAAAAGACAAGTTCATTAAGCAGCGAGCACAGAGCGGAGCATGAATTAAAATTTTTCTGACGTAATATTTATTAACTACTTCAATTCCAATGAACAAACATATATAATCATGTAGCATTCACCCATATATCCAGCTTTATGAGTGATGCTCTCCTGGCTCCACTGCTTCCCCCTCAAGCAGGTAATCGAATATAGGAATGCTGCTCCAGTTTGGTGCTGCCTACTAGGTCTAGTAGGCAGCACCAAACTAGAGCAGTCTCCTGCCTACCAGAACAAGCTCTTAGTGCTACTCACTTGCGCTTATATTTTTTTAGTCTGAACAAGGTCTGCTTTCCTGTTGCTTTCACCTCCACTAAGCGGAACCACTGGCCCCTTGATCTGGAATGGCCTTTCGTAGATGCTACGCTCCCTTCCTAGAACTTCTCAGCCATTCCTCTCATCTTAAGCCAATGGCCATGCTGCGGTTGACAACCTGAAATGGGATTCTGTGCTACCCCACTTAGTGCCTAGAGGTCAAACTAATATTATCTATAGATACTAAGTTAAAGACTGCCCTACTTAGTCATAGTTGGACCAAGAGTCTCCCTGTGTAGTCACCTTAAAGGGGTGGAACAACAATTTCCTAGACAACAATAACATGAATATATTGAAGATTTAGCAATCATAATCGTAAAAAATCGTAAAGCAAAACATCTTGTTCCTGCAGCATACACTATCACTTGTATTATATCACTTAACACCAAAGCAATTTATTCATCACTGGAAATTAAAAGGATTTTCACTTACAGGAACAATTCACCAGATGTTTGGTTGTGGCGTGGTTCCCGAAATCCATTTCTCAGTAGGTTACTTCAAAGCAGGCACGTCATTTTTCACCGCATATCAGACATTCAAGTCTAAAATATATATGTACATTTGTATATTATACATGAAAATTGCACAACAGCTAAATCAATCCGTAAACAAGCACACCAGATCAGTGACCAATATACAGAAAGTAAACAAATATGACCACCGCAGTTTGGGGCAAATTAGAATGCTCTGATTTACAGCCTAATATTTGCCAGTCAGTTAGTGCCAGTAATAACATCTACCGGCAGTTCTAACACGGTGTAAAGGTTTCAGATTAACCCCTCCTAAACATAACCCACCCACCACCCGTAACTTGAAACCGGTTTCAGATTACCCCCCCCCCCCCCAATACAAGACTTGCATCAATCATCGCATTTATTGCACTAAAAAATCAGCAAAAATCATCCAGCTTCTTGTTTTAGTCTGCAGATTTTCATCCCTCATCCCACATCGTGGTAATTTATCAATTTTTTTATCCAAAAAAATAATAGCCTCGAAGCCATTTCTCCATTGTAACTTTAGCGGCGATTATTATTTTAGTTACAGATGAAAATATTGAAAACAAACCACGAAGTGGGATGACCAAATTATACTGCTTGGTGACAGAGGCACGTGTGCGTAAACAACTTGCCCAGGGTCGTTAATCTCGTTTTAGCGGAATAAAATATACATTTTATGGACTGGAACAGCACAATTTTTTCATCAATCCGGCATCTATTTAGCAATCCAGCTTGTATGCCATTAACGCAAATGGTAAAATTCTAGAATGGCTCGGTAGCAAGTAAACAATATGGTGGCCACAGATCAGCGCAGAATAGAGCGCTGTCACGTGCGGCAATCATTAGCCCAATGTTTCCAACAGCCTACGGCAATAAATAGCCCATTGTTTCCGCGAAAGGAAGCATGTGTAATAATATTTTATTCATTAAATAATTACATACAAGTAATCAAAAGTTTTATAATTTTACAAAACATGAGAATTATGGTTCTAGGACTTTACCCCCAGTCTATTACCCACTGCCACCCCCCCCCCATATCGATACGTGTAATTTCACAAACTGAATAAAAAACAATTACACGTGTTACAAATTATATGTATTAATTATTTAGATTGATTATTTTAAGTCTTATAAATTAACATTTATTTTCGTTAATCCGGCTTCGATTTCAGGTCTAAACATACCTGCGTCCACTGTCGTCCAGCTTCTATTTCTAAATACTTTTTTATTTTTTACTAGCTGTACCCAGCCACGCGTTGCTGTGGCAAAAAAGACCTCCCCTCCCTCTCCCCCTCCTCTCTCCCTCCGCTCCTTTCCTCCCTCACACCGTCCCTTACTGACAGCGGATAGAGCCCAAGAATGTTGAAAGGCCGCTTTCGTAATGGAATTATTAAGCGACTCGCTTATGACGTCACGGCACGCGACCTCACTCATGTTTCGTCACTGTGTTTCGGGTGAAGACGATTATGAAATTTTGCAAGCGTACGGTTTGGTTGAATTTGCAAATGGCGGTCGAACGTATTACAAAGTTCACTTTTTGTGGAAAAGATTGCGTTTTTTTCTGGAAAAGAAATCTTAAGACACGGTGCTATTGGAATGGAAGGTTTTGGTAAATTTTCAAAACAATCGGTGCGTAACTTTCGGCGTGATTGTGTCACGAACTATTGTAAAGTTTCATTTTTATTTATATAGATTTCTTATTACCTTTATTTTAATTATTTACTTGTAATTGTTACCTAGTTACCTTGTGCTTTCAGCTCTCTGACCGACATGATCCGTTTTCTCCATTGCGTTCTTTCTGATGTCGCTTCCCTTAGTTCTTCCAAGTTCATTCCTGTTGTTTCGTGAATCTCATCCATCCACCTTTTCCTTGACCGCCCTTGTTTTCTTCTTCCATACATAAATAAAATATTAAACATTGTGCTATTTATCGCCGTATGTTGTTGGAAACATTGGGCTATTGTTTACTTACTACCGAGCCATTCTGGAATTTAACCATATAATTGTTCCTGAAATATAAACTAATTATGACATGAGTGGTCAAATTGATAAAATACGTATGCTGTTCCGGTGGAATAATTTGCAAAGTTAAAACGATGGTTTAACTAATTTGTGCTAACGTACATTACCGCTTACTCGGTAATCTTCTCGTTTAGCGTCGGAAATTATTTCAATGGTTTCAATGGTAGCATCCGATAATATATACTTTGGATTTAAATGATCGTTTCACCTCAGCGTCCGAAAATAATTTATCCAACTTCTGTTTAGATAACAATTATTTTTCGTCAATCCAGATCCAGTTAGGCAAGAACATTTTCATTAATCCAGCTTCAATCTCAGCAGAATGACTGCACTAACCCTAAAACTAACCCTAACCGACCGTCACGACGCCTGACCTGAGCTATAATCGACCCTCACGCGCTAAATCCCGCTTCTATTTCGTCAGGAAATATTTTTCATCGAATTTATAAATTTTAAACGGCTAGACGCGTGGCAAAACGCGTGAAAGACGGAGCTGAAAAGACGGAGTATGTATTATAGGATGCTATATTGAAATAATTTCCGACGCTAAACGAGAAGATTACCGAAACAGATTTCGTTAACACTTCAAACCCATGTCTGCCTCAGCCTCATTTCCTTTAACTAGCCCTGAGGCCCTCAGGGCTAGTTAAAAGAACTGCTCTTCTTGTCTGCGATCAGCGCCGATCACGTTGCACAAGTTTAAAATTCAATAAAATTTTCTTCAACACTACTCTTCGCCCTAACCATATATGCTTACTGCATTGAAAATTTCAGATTAACAATGTAGCACATAAATAAGAGCAAATATTCTTACCGATATACGTGGATTAAAATGGATAACAGTTACTTCTGAAACAAATAAAATTATAATATCGTCGCACGTGCTTCCATATAACCGGAAACGAAAGCCGAGTAAGCCAACGACTCTAAATAGCGAAGGTCACGTAGCTCGCTGCCGTTGTACCTGAAGAGTGAAGAAGTATGACAAACGCAGCATTGATTATAATAATTTTCTTTTAACCGGTTACAGTGTAGACTGTAGAATAATGCAAATGAAACACTTCAAAAGAACGCAAATGACAGAAGAGTGAAGACATACATCTTAACTATTAACAGAGAGCCTGCAAAATCGGCGTTAATAGCAGCCAACAAAGCTCGTCCGCACACGGGGAGGGGCTCGAAGTCAGGTCCGCTGATCTACAGGCCAGTGTGTTATCCTGGTTATCCAATGCGCTACCGAGAAACTAGTGATTAATCACGCTAGTTTACGCGGTAAAATATTTTTTTAATTATTATTTCAGCACTAAACATAGTTTAGCAGAATGATGTAGTTCTAATAAAGTAGGCTGAGAATATAAAAAAAACAGACCGAGAACGCCCTAGAACATAGACCTACAGCCAGCTCTTGCTGCAATATCATTCAATCTCCGATTCATCTGTAAGTTTCGATGTGAAAGGTCCATATGAATATAAGTAGGCATAATTTATAGGCCTTCAAGTGAAAGCTAAATTTTAATAAGTCTATTTTGTTACATTTTGTATTCTCTCCAAACTCCACCCAAATTTGTTTCTACCTCGGGTTCGAAGAAGTAAGCCTACCAGTAACTGTTATAAAAAATTAATGGTGCTCTCACAGCAGATATAATCCCACTCGACAAAAGCGCACCACGGTTGACAAGCAGGCCTTGGTCTGGGAGCCGATCCCAACTAGTAGACGGGGGGGGGGGCATTGGATCATCTCAGTTCCAACTCTGCCACTGTTTGTTCTCTGACAGTGCCAGCACTTTTAAAGTTTTATCCGGGAGACACTAATCAACTTTGATATCACACAGTGTCGTTAAACAGCAACAAGCTTAGGATGATCTCAAGGCGAGTAGGCCTACGCAGAGTAGTTTCTGCTCAGCGCAACTGACTCAATTCGAATTTGTACAGAAAAGTGAATTGAAATAAATTTTATCACAAGTCGACTTAGCCTAAACTGACTTGAGATATAAAGGAGCAAAATTTAAATTTATGACGTCGACTAACTAAGCCTAATGATAGTGATGCCAGCGATGTAGCTAGGGCATCATTTGAGCAGTTTTATAATTGTAGGCCTAGGCCTACTGGTTTTGCAACACACACACATGCGCGCGTGCACACACTACACACAAACACACACAAAGCCACACATGCACGCACACGCACACAGCTCCTTGGATTTTGACTGCAACCTTGATTCCATTTGAACAAAGTGCACAATGATTATCATAGAATTTTGTCACGGTGTGTAAACCATCAGACTTAGACGTCTAGATGTGGACTACGCACAGCCTCATACATGCCACCACGATAAGCCTAACTTGTAGAACTGTAGTAGGCCTAAGCGTATTTAGCGTACATGATAGAACGGCGCATTTCTTCTGATGCGTTATCCGAAAAGTAGACCAGGGTCAGAAGAATGGGAGAAAATGATGAAACATTTACTAAAAAATTGCTAAAAACTGATGATCATTCAGCGTTCAGTGTAATTTGCACACACGCACACATAATTATATCCATATAGCCTATTAATATTATATATACCCTGCCTATATATTATATATAGGCCTATATATATCCTATATATTGTTAGGTGCATGGTATTACAGAGAGTGTGAAATGGGGAGAATGCAAGAAAGAACCTTGAGTTTTAGCTAATTCCCCAAACCCTCTGTTTATCATTGGGCTCAAGATGCACCAGCTCTGAATAGGGATAAAAGGCTATGCGGGGGGAATGTGGCTGGGTCAGTTCGTCTTG